>SJYQ01092900.1:134025-150184 GCA_006410935.1 Redunca redunca | reverse complement strand
CAAATACATACTATGATGTGAGAAGAGGAACAATATTGGTAGGAAAGTATTAATAGGGAAAATGTAGTAAAATAGAATATGGCATGATTTGGAATTGAAGTATCAATTCTAAGTATTCTATTTTTACCCCTTGCTCTTTGAGCAACATCATTTCTATGCCTTACTTTTCTTATTTGTCACAAGAGGTTCAAAATAAAGAAATGATTCAGTTCCACATCCCATGTATCAATAGTCAAGAGTAAACAGTGTTCAGAATATTACAGTAGCAACAACCTTAGGTGTGTCTGAGAATTTATTCTAGGACAGCTAAAATATTAGCATTTTACTTGTATTACATAACTTAAAACTTACAGCAATCATCTGAAGTTAGCTTTATTTTATCCATTTCACAGATTGGGAATGTTGAATCACTTTGCAGGTAGATGACCAATCCAGAATTCAAATCTTCCTTTTCTTGATTTTAAATGTTCTTTCAGCCATTTTGTGTCTTTCGGTTGGAACATTTAATCCATTTACACTAAAGATAATATTGATATGCATGTTCCTATTATGATTTGCTTAATTTTGGGGGCTTGTTTTGTGGGTCTCTTTCTTAGGATTGACGCATGCACTACCATGTGTAATACGGATAACTAGTTGGAACCTGCTATAAAGTACAAGAAGCTTGGTGCTCTGGGATGACCTAGGCGGGTGGGATGGGGATGGGGTGGGAGGCAGGGGATATATATACATACACATATAACTGATTTACTCCATTGTACAACAGAAATTAACATAACATTGTAAAGGAATTATGCTCTGATAAAATAAAAATTTATGGAAAAGATTAAAAAAAATAAAGCTAATGCCACACTAAAATAAATAAATGCTCTTTTAGCTAAATCATATGTTCTTGACTGAAAGAGAAGTAATATGACAGCAAGAAAAACACAGCTTAATTATGAAAACAGGAAGTGGGAGATTCATAACAGAAACTCCACTGATGGAAAACCAGCAAGCAAGAGAATGGCCTGTTGACAGAAGGCCAGCAGGCTCATGGCATCCTCACTGTGTAACATAGGGCACAACCTATCTATATAATATGTATTTTCCTAAAACACACCGTTACCGAAAGTCATAACAGATCCTCATGCAAAAATGATGAAAGATAAGGTCAGCAAGAGGTTTCCAGGTATGTGGACACCATAGATTTATAACTCTTGTTAAAATTCTTGAGGCAGCAAGGGTGTGACCTAGAAAGATATACTGTTTGGAAGAAATAGAGTGATGGAGTTCCACTGTGATGGAAAAAGAGGGGAAGTAAGGAAACAGCAAGGAAAACAAAAAACACCACTGTATCTATGAAAAATGCATAAAGAGTATGGCTTAATAATGCATAAAGCAGAGATCCCTAAGTTCATATCCTGTCTTGGGTCATAAATATCAATGAACTAGAGACAGTCTCTGTTTTATCCTATCACATAAGCGACATCTCATGGTGAGGAAGAATGATGAAAAACCTTTCACTCTTGGGTGAATGCCAGGCCAAACTCAAAGTAAAAAACCAACGATTATTTGTTATACATGGTACAAGTGCCAGATACTTGAAATCACATCAGTGGGAGCAGAAGCGGTATTCCTTGAAATTTACCTAGTGGAAAGGATTGCATCGGTTAGTAATTTTACTCCATTTTCCAGGTGATCACAGAATACTAAAAACAAAGAATGACTATCTGCTATAGCTATGACCAGGGCCATTGGTAAAGTTGTCTTCTTTCACCTTGGCTGAAATTGTGACCAAATTTATGCAATTTAAAACAAAAAATCAGTCAGTTATAAGTTAGTCCATTTTTAAGTCAGGTTGAAATTGAAACCTTTAAAAGTATTTATTTTTCTGAAAGAAGATCTATGTCTGTGTGGTTTGAATGAACCTAATGAATAAATAGGATTCTAGCATCATCTCTATTGATATTTGTATGATCTTTGAATAGCTAGTTAGATGGCTTTGTCAGATAAAGTTTTATGACTAGAAATTAGTATTGTTAGTAAGACAGTGATTGAAAATTGCCCTGTAGACATTTGCTGATGGATATATATATTTGTACCTCAGTAGTCCTGCACCATTAATTATTATGTCCAAAAATATGTAGCTTCTAAGATCCCAAAGTACCAAACAACCTAGGCATTATCCCCCAGAATGATGGCTTATAAAGTAATCATGCTCATGAAAGTAAACACAAAATAGTTTTTAAAGATCCTGACCTACAAGAATAACAACTCAATTCACTAACTCATGGGGGAATAAAGCGTGCACACATAATTTACCAGGTCAAAAATCTGCTGGGAAGGTCTTGCCCTCTGGTATAAGAAATCATGTTATGTTCACCTTTTTCCTGGGGCCAGAATGCTTACAGCCTTCTCAGCAACACTGCTGTTCCTTTTATGTATTTCCCAGAAGACTAAAAAGTGCAATAACAAAACACTTGGATTCACTATTATCTAAAAGATTACAGCATTCTTTACCATTCTTTAAAAATTAATTTCTCTGAAGTGAAATCTAATGATTTATCTGTTTTAAAACTATTCAATAGATTTGTATCTTCTTTAGGATAAATCTGAAATTCTTGGCATGACATATAATTATTTGCAGTATATATCTCTTTCCTATTATGTCCATCATTTCTCATTTCTCTTCTACCTCAAAACTTACATTTCAGCAAACCTGAGGAATTTTTAGTTGCCTAAACACGGTGTGTTGTCTAATGTTTTGTGCTGTTGTGCATACTGTTCCATGAGGTTTACCTGGTGACTCAGTGGTAAAGAGTCTGTCTGCAATGCAAGAGATAAGGGTTTAATCCCTGAGTTGAAAAGATCTCCAGAGAAGGAAATGGCAATCCACTCCAGTGTTCTTGCCTGGAGAATCCCATGGACAGAGGAGGTTGGCAAGCTACAGTACATGGGGTGGCAAGAGTTGGACATGACTTAGCAACTAAACCACCACCACAAGTGTTCTTACCTGGGAAATCACATGGACAGAGCAGCAGTCCATGGGGTCACTAAAGAGTCAGACATGACAGAGGAACTAAACAACATACTGTCCCGTATGTCCAGAATATGTGGGCGGGAATCCCTTAGAAAAAATGGAGTAGCCATTATAGTGAGGAAAAGAGTCCAAGATGCAGTATTTGGATCCAATATAAAAAATGACAGAATGATCTCCATTTGTTTGCAAGGCAAACCATTCAATATCGCAGTAATCTAAGTCTATGCCCCTACCAGTAATGCTGAAGAAGCTGAAGTTGAACAGTTATATGAAGACTTACAAGGCCTTCTAGAACTAACACCCCCAAAAGATGTCCTTTTCATTATAGAGAATGGGAATGTAAAAGTAGGAAGTCAAGAAATAACTGGAGTAACAGGCAAATTTGGCCTTAGAGTACAGAATGAAGCAGGACAAAGGCTAATAGTTGGCCAAGAGAACACACTGGTCATACAAACACCCTCTTCCAACAACACAAGAGAAGACTCTACACATGGACATCACCAAATGGTCAATACTGAAATCAGATTGATTGTATTCTTTGCAGACAAAGATGGAGAAGTTCTATACAGTCATCAAAAATAAGACTGGGAGCTGACTGTGGCTCAGATCATGAACTCCTTATTGCCAAATTTAGACTTATATTGAAAAAAGTAGGGAAAACCACTAGAGCATTCAAGTATGACCTAAATCAAATCTCATATGATTATGCAGTGGAAGTGGCAAATAGATTCAAGGGATTAGATCTGTTAGAGTGCCTTAACAACTATGGACGGAGGTTCGTGACATTGTACAGGAGGCAGGGATCAAGACCGTCCTCAAGGAAAAGAAATGCAAAAAGGCAAAATGGTTGTCAAGAAGTGAAAGGCAAAGGAGAAAAGGAAAGATATACCCATTTGAATGCAGAGTTCCAAAGAATAGTAAGGAGAGATAAGAAAGCCTTCCTCAGTGATCAGTGCAAAGAAATAGAGGAAAACAATAGAATGGGAAAGACTAGAGATCTCTTCAAGAAAATTAGAGATACCTAGGGAATACTTCAGGCAAAGAAGGGTACCATAAAGAAAAGAAATGGCATGGACCTAACAGAAGCAGAAGATATTAAGAAGATATTAAGCAGAATATATTAAGAAGAGGTGGCAAGAATACACTGAAGACTATACAAAAAAGATCTTCATGACCCAGATAATCATGATGGTGTGATCACTCACCTAGAGCTAGTCATCCTGGAATGTGAAGTCAAGTGGGAAGAAGCATCCCTATGCACAAAGCTAGGGGAGATGATGGAATTCCAGTTGAGCTGTAAAAGTGCTGCACTCAATATGTCAGCAAATTTGGAAAACTCAGCCGTGGCCACAGGACTGGAAAAGTTCAGTTTTCATTTCAATCTCAAAGAAAGGCAATGCCAAAGAATGCTCAAACTATCGCACAATTGCACTCATCTCACACGCTAGCAAAGTAATGCTCAAAATTNGCATCTGATCCCATCACTTCATGGAAAATAGTTGGAGAAACAGTGGGAACAGTGACAGACTTTATTTTCTGGGGCTCCAAAATCACTGCAGATGGTGACTGCAGCCATGAAATTAAACAACGCTTGTTCCTTGGAAGAAAAGTTATGATAAACCTGGACAGCATATTAAAAAGCAGAGACATTACTTTGCCAGCAAAGGTGTATCTAGCCAAATCTATGATTTTTCCAGTAGCTATGTATGGATGTGAGAGTTGGTCTCTAAAGAAAGCTGAGCCTGGAAGAATTGATGCTTTTGAGCTTTGGTGTTGGAGAAGACTCTTGAGAGTCCCTTGGACTGAAAGGAGATCCAACTAGTCCATCCTAAAGGAGATCAGTCCTGGGTGTTCACTGGAAGGACTGATGTTGAAGCTGAAACTCCAATACTTTGGCCACCTAATATGAAAGACTGACTGACTGGGAAAGATCCAGATACTGGGAAACATTGAAGGCGGGAGGAAAAGGGGATTACAGAGAATGAGAAGGTTGGATGGCATCACTGACTCAATGGATATGCGTTTGAGTAAACTCCGGGAGTTGTTGATGGACAGGGAGGCCTGGTGTGCTGCAGTCCATGGGGTCACAAAGAGTTGGACACGACTAAGTGACTGAACTGAATTGAACTGATGTCCAGAAATCTGTTCCTCCATCTTTATGTTTATACAAAGGAACCATCTCCTGGCCTTCTCTGACTCCTACAGGTAGACTCAATAAATTGTTTATTTTTTATTTTGTATTTTGAAGTTCTTTTAATTCCATATTCAGAAACTCTCAGGTTTCAAGGTCTGAATGCTCTTTTTGATTACCACTATTAATATTATTTTAATACATCTTTTTCTCTTCCCCCACCCCGATGAATTCTTACTTCCTCTGTGCTTCCACTGAAACTCCAGTATGCCTCAAATGTAGCACACTTGTGTTTTTTTTTTTCACTTTTTGTCTAACTAATCACTTTCATGAGTTAATTCCTAGCATCTTAGTAATACAGCATAGAAGTCAAAAAGGGAGGGCCCTAAGGAAAGAGATGGAATCAAGTTTCCAATAAAATGTATTATAGCTGGGTCACTTCAAGCAAGTTACTCTACCTTTCAGTTTCTTGATTTGTAAAACATGAGAGATCACATTTCCTCCATTATAGGATTTTGACAATTTAATTTGATAACACATGTGACAGTTAAAAAGAATCAATGATACATGGTGAAATTCTATAAATATTTGTTCTTCTTAAAATTTAGATGCTATTAATCCCTGGCTCATAGGAAAAGTTTAATAAAAATTTGCTGACTAATATAAATGAATGGATGATTGAAGACAAGTTGTACTAACTTTGACATCTGTGGTTTCTCTTACTTTTGTAATACAGACCTTCAATCTAGCCAATATATTCATTGTCCGTATGCCCCTGCGTCAGGCTGATAACAAGTATTCAGAGAGTAACTGATCAGCCCAAGTGGTACATCACTATTCTTTATATCAGTGTCAATTGGAACTTAACCAACAAAGAAACCCAATCAAAGTGTAGTAAATAGATTCACCTGAGAAATGTCAAAAATAGAATAATGGGTAATAGTAAAATTCAAGTTCCAGAGGACTTTTTTATTGGTCTCTCCTACATCACTCTTTAGACTTGCCTGGTGGCTCAGACGGTAAAGCGTCTGTCTACAATGCGGGAGACCTGGGTTCGATCCCTGGGTCGGGAAGTTCCCTGGAGAAGGAAAAGGCAACCCACTCCAGTACTCTTGCCTAGAAAATCCCATGGACGGAGGAGCCTGGTGTCCATGGGGGTGCAAAGAGTCGGACACGACTGAGCGACTTCACTTCAATCACTCTTTGGTCACATAACATACCTACATCACAAGACTGGCTTCAGAAATCATATAGATCACATCAATCCTTCCCAGACTTTAAAGTAGAAAAAGACTTGATGACAAGTTAAGATGCAGACTCAGGAGGTATGGGAATGGGAAATATTAAAAATGGGAAATGCTGAAATGCAATAGTTCAGTGTGTAAATTTTCAGAGAAGGCAATGGCACCCCACTCCAGTACTCTTGCCTGAAAAATCCCATGGAGGGAGGACCCTGGTGGGATGCAGTCCATGGGATTGCTGAGAGTTGGGCATGACTGAGCGACTTCACTTTCCCTTTTCACGTTCAACCATTGGAGAAGGAAATGGCAACCCACTCCAGTGTTCTTGCCTGGAGAATCCCAGGGACAGAGGAGCTTGGTGGGCTGCCGTCTATGGGGTCGCACAGAGTCGAACACGACTGAAGCAGCTTAGCAGCAGCAGAGCAGCAGTGTGTAAATTTTAAAGAACAACATAGATGAAAATAACAAATGTATGGATACAAACCAGGACATGGGGTGTGGAATGAATTAGGAGATTGGGATTGACATATATATATATATATATATTTGTTTATTTACATATAAATCTATATGCATACAATTAAATATATACATGTTTTATACTATGTGTAAAATAGATGACTAATGAGAACATACTACATAGCACAGGGAACTCTACTTGGTACTCTGTGGTGACCTAAATGTGAAAGAAATAAAAAAAGAGGTGATATATATACACATAAGGCCGATTCACTTTAGAGCAGAAACTAACACAGTAGTGTAAAGTAATTATACTACAATAAAAGAAAATTTTTAAAAAAGAACAAAAAGAATCAACGAGGATGTATGTTTAAAATATAGACTTTGGAAACTCATACACAGAAATATTTGGGGTGACTTAAGATATATTCAGAGTTAACAAACATCCAAGACACTTCTCATGTAGATAGTCTAAGGACTACACTTTAAAAATCACAGAACAAGAAACACAAACCTCTTAAGAGCAGTCTTATTTGCCACTAATTTTTCTTGCTTACGATATCCCCTGGAACCTAGTGGTGATTAAATGTATATTAATTTTATAAATCAAAGAATAAAAGTAAATAAATAAGCCAGAAATTCATCTGAAATTTGAGAATATGGATGAAAAGCCAAAAAAAGTCACATGCATGTGTATGTAATATATGTGAGTTTTCAAAGATTTTCCATGATAAATTTTTATGATGATGAATGATGATATCTTTCCTTAATTGTCTTCTAGTTTTTCATTCAGTTCAGTTCAGTCGCTCAGTCGTGTCTGACTCTTTGTGACCTAATGAATTGCAGCACTCCAGGCCTCCCTGTCTATCACCAACTCCTGGAGTTCACCCAAACTCATGTCCATCAAGTCGGTGATGCCATCCAGCCATCTCATCCTCTGTCGTCCCCTTCTCCTCCTGCCCCCAATCCCTCCCAGCATCAGAGTCTTTTCCAATGAGTCAACTCTTCACATCAGGTGGCCAAAGTATTGGAGTTTCAGCTTCAACATCAGTCCTTCCAATGAACGCCCAGGACTGATCTCCTTCAGAATGGACTGGTTGGATCTCCTTGTAGTCCAAGGGACTCTCAAGAGTCTTCTCCAACACCACAGTTCAAAAGCATCAATTCTTCGGTGCTCAGCTTTCTTCACAGTCCAACTCTCACATCCATACATGACCACTGGAAAAAGCATGGCCTTGACTAGATGGACCTTTGTTGGCAAAGTAATATCTCTACTTTTCAATATGCTATCCAAGTTGGTCATAATTTTCCTTCCAAGGAGTAAGCATCTTTTAATTTCATGGCTGCAATCACCATCTGCAGTGATTTTGGAGCCCCAAGAACTAAAGTCTGACACTGTTTCCAATGTTTCCCCATCTATTTCCCATGAAGTGATGGGACTGGATGCCATGATCTTCGTTTTCTGAATGTTGAGCTTTAAGCCAACTTTTTCACTCTCCNGGAACCTCAGAAGACCCAAGATAACCAAAGTAATCCTAAGAAAGAAGAACACAGTTGGAAGTATCACTACCCTGATTTCAAATTATACTACAAAGATACAGTAATCAAAATAGCATGGTACTGGCAGAAATATAGACATGTAGATAAATGGAAAAGAATTGAGAACCCAGAAATAAACCCACACGAATATGGATAATTAATTTATAACAAAGGAGTGAAGAACATACAATAGTGAAAAGATAGATGGAATTAAGAAAACTGAACAGCCACATGCAAAGGATTAAAACTAGACCACTATCTTATATCATACTTACAAATTAACTCAAAATGGATTAAAAACTTGAATGTAAGACATAAAACTATAAAACTTCAAGAAGAAAACATAGACAGTATGCCCTTTTACATGGGTCTTAGTAATATCTTTCTGGAGATATCTTCTCATGCAGAGAAACAAAAGCAAAAATAACCAAATAGGACTATATAAAACTAAGAAGCTTTTGAATAGCAAAGGAAACCATCAGCAGAATGAAATGACAACCTACCAAATGGTCAATATATTTGCAAGCCACATATCTGATAAGGGTTTAATAGTCAAAACATGTAAAGAGCTCATACAATTCAACAACAACAACAAAACCAAACAACTCAAATTTTAAAAGAAGACATTTTCTGACAAACAGCTAACGGGCACTAAAAAGGTTTAACAACACTAAGTGTCAGGGAAATGCAAATCAAAACTCACAATAAGATGCTACTTCACACCTATTAAAATAACTATTATCAAAAAGGCAAAAAATAACAAATGTGGAAGAGGATATGGAAAAAAAAAGAACCCTCATACACTTTTGGTAGGAATGTAAACTGGTACATTCCCTGTGGGAAGCAGTATAGGGATTCATCAAATATTAAGAATAGAATTCACAGGTGATCCAACTATTTCATTTCTAGGTATTTAGCTGAAGAATACTAAAATGCTAATTCAGAAAGATACATGCACCTCTATTTATTGCACTATTATTTACAACTGACAAAATATGAAAACAACATAAGTACCTATTGATGGATGGACATATATCATATTTATGGAATATTAACACATTTGTTGCTAAGGGAAATATCTTCTTATTCTGAATCACACCAATCACAAATACTATGTTTCAGAGATATTTTAGTCTTTGTCTATGCGATGGTTTAATATACACACTTAGAGAATCATATAAATTTTTAATATCTATACAAAAATGTATAATATTAAAATCTCAGGATTTTACTTCATCCTTCTGTAAAATGCCAAATGCAATGATATACCCTGGGAATGATTTCTCAGCTTTGCGTGATCTCTGCCTTGCTGTGTGGATACTCTTGGTATTTTAATAGGAATAAAGGCAATTTTCAGAGCTAATATGATTTGAAAAGGCCTTTACCCTTTGCTAAGAAAAATAGATTCCAAGATATTTCCCTTCTATTGTTAGCTAATATTGCCTATTTATTTAAATTTTTAACCACATTATTCTCATTTTCATGCAGACTACATCAAAGAGTTATTTGTTCTATCAGACTCTTTATAATAAAATTATCTAAGATAGACTCAAACTTTGCATTTTACCATTACAGTAAGCATTTGCAAGAGAATAATTCAGCAATGACACATGTTACTGAGGTTGTATATTATGACTATAATAGGTAGTGTTTTTCAAATTGAATTTAACAGCTAGCTTATGTAGTCCACAGAAGAGCAAAGCACATTATGGCTATATTTCAGGTGCAAAACCTAACAAAAAGAAAGAGAAAAGATCTTTCCTCAAGTCAGATAGCAAGGTTAGAAATGCTAACTGCCAAAAGCTGCATTGTTCACATTATAAGAAACCATTCTTAAAGTACTTTGGAGGGCTTTTGTAAAGGTTTGCACTTCCATGAAATCACTGGAGAAAAGGATAAACAACAAATTCTTACCTTTTCTATTTGTTTCTTTTATTAGCACTCTGCTACTGCTAAGTCACTTCAGTCATGTCCAACTCTGTGCGACCCCATAGACGGCAGCCCACCAGGTCCCCTGTCCCTGAGATTCTCCAGGCAAGAACACTGGAGTGGTTTGCCATTTCCTTCCCCAATGCATGAAAGTAAAAAATGAAAGTGAAGTCTCTCAGTTGTGTCCGACCCTCAGCGACCCCATGGACTGCAGCCTTCCAGGCTCCTCCATCCATGGGATTTTCCAGGCAAGAGTACTGGAGTGGGGTGCCATTGCCTTCTTAGCACTCTGCTGCTGCTAAGTTGCTTCAGTTGTGTCTGACTCTGTGCAGTCCCATAGACGGCAGCCACCAGGCTCCCCCATCCCTGGGATTCTCCAGGCAAGAACACTGGAGTGGGTTGCCATTTCCTTCTCCAATGCACGAAAGTGAAAAGTGAAAGTCAAGTTGCTCAGTCGTGTCCAACTCTCAGAGACCCCATGGACTGCAGCCTTCCAGGCTGCTCCCTCCATGGGATTTTCCAGGCAAGAGTACTGGAGTGGGATGCCATTGTCTTCCCTGTCTTAGCACTCTAGTCATCTATAAAACTGCATATACTTAATATGTAATCTGCATGCAGAAGAACAACCTCTGTTTAGAGAAAGCAATGAATGAATGATCTAGAAAGTCTCCTAGTCTAACTCCTTACACATCAACAGACGTGAGAAAAATATTAATTAATTAGATGGAAAATGCATTCTGATTGGACACAATTATACCAACCAAACTCTTCATGTGCTCTGAAAAGCCAGTCGAACATCTTGTAAGAATTAAGTATTAACAAAAATAGAGCAGTCAGTTCCATGATGTCACATAGATACTGTCTAGAGTTTGTTATTTCTATTTTTCCCTTTCTCCAAATAAACATTAAATTGCAGGAGAAATCATTCTCCCTAAGTGACTTTTCAAGCAGGCCTTGGGAAACATCATTACACACAAAGCTAGTGGAGATGATGGAATTCCAGCTGAGCTAGTTCAAATCCTAAAAGATGATGCTATTAAAGAGCTGCACTCAATATGCCAGCAAATTTGGAAAACTCAGCAGTGGCACAGGCCTGGAAAAGATCAGNGGCACAGGACTGGAAAAGATCAGTTTTCATTCCAATCCCCGAAAAGGAAATACCAAAGAATGTTCAAACTATAGCACAATTGTACTTATCTCAACACACTAGCAAAATAATGCTCAAAATTCTCAAAGTGAGGCTTCAACAGTATGTGAACCAAGAAGTTCCAGATATTCAAGCTGGATTTAGAAAAGGCTGAGGAACCAGAGATCTAATCACCAACATCCGTTGGCTCATACAAAAAGCTAGAGAATTCCAAAAAACTATCTACTTCTGAATTATTTGCTATGCCAAAGCTTTTGGCTGTGTGAATCACAACAAACAGTGGAAATTTCTTAAAGAGATGGGAATACCAGACCATCTTAGAAGCAACAGAGAATCGGACATGAAATAACAGACTGGTTCCAAATTGGGAAAGAAGTACGTCAAGGCTGTATATTGTCACCTGCTTATTTAACTTATATACAGAGTACATCATGTGAAATGCCCTACTGGATGAAGAGCAAGTTGGAATCAATATGCTGGGAGAAATATCAATAACCTCAGATATGCAGATGATACCACCCTTATGGGAGAAAGCAAAGAAGATCTAAAGAGCATCTTGATGAAAGTGAAAGAGAAGGGTGAAAAAGTTGGCTTAAAACAGCTTTTAAAAAATGAAGATTATGGCATCTGGTCCCATCACTTCATGGAAAATAGATGTGGAGACAGGAAACAGTGAAAGCCTTTATTTTCTTGGGCTCCAAAGTCACTGCAGATGGTGAATGCAGCCATGAAGTTAAAAGACCTTGCTCCTTGGAAGAAAAGCTGTGACCACCCAAGACAGCATATTAAACAGCAGAGAGATTACTTTGCTGGCAAAGGTCTGTATTGTCAAAGATATGGGTTTTCCAGTAGTCATGTGTGGATGTGAGAATTGGACCATAAAGAAAAATGAGTGCTGAAGAATTGACGCTTTTGAACTGTAGTGTTGGAGAAGACTCTTGAGAGTCCCTTGAACTCCAATGAGATCCAACCAGTCAATCCTAAAGGAAATCAGTCCTGAGTCTTCATTGGAAGGACTGATGCTGAAGCTGATGCGAAGATCTGACTCATTGGAAAAGACTCTGATGCTGGGAAAGATTGAAGACAGAAGGAGAAGGGGATGACAGAGGATGAGATGGTGGAATGGCATCACCGACTCGATGGACATGAATTTGAGCAAGTGCCAGGAGTTGGTAATGGACAGGGAAGCCTGGCTTGCTGTAGTATATGGGGTTGCAGAGTTGGGCACGACTGAGAAACTGAACTGAACTGAAGTGATTTTTCTAAGTCAATGATCTTTGGACATACTTTTCTGGAGAAAAAGAAATTTAGAACTTTTGACCGTATAAGTAGTGTGGTCCATGGTGTTTATTCAGTTCTCAAATAAGAAATTTCTAAGTGGAAAAAAAACAATAAAACAGCAGTTTCTCTGCACCTAAGCAGTCTCCAGTTAGGGACTATATGTCAAAAATTTTTATTGATAATGGAATCCCCCAAATAGTGAGGCTATATTCTGAAACATTATCCTAATTAAATATTAGAGAATAAATCTTATATTATATATTGACCCTTTTTTTGGAAAGTTATATTCTTAACTAAACCTTGCCCAAGGAACTAAAATGTAGACTAATGTAAATATGAAATTACAAAGAATCCAGATATCCACCTCAGGATAAGTTTGAGTTATACAGGAAGCAGATTTACCATCATGCCTGAAACAATTAATAGCAAAAACCAAAACCAGACAAAAGCACAAAAGGAAATCAGGCAATCTTTATGAAATAACATTTTTTAGGACATTGAATACTAGGCAATCAAGAATAGTGATTTGGAAAAATGTAAATTAAGTCCTAAGATTGCTGAGCTTACCTTTGAGAGAGACTACAAGACATGGCACAAAAAGGACAAATTGGGCGGAACCCAGAGGTCTCCGCGAATTGATAAAGATAGTTGTTGAAATTCAGGGAAAGCCAAGGCTGCATGAGTTTGAATGACAAAGTATTGAAAAGGTGAGGGTTGTATAAACAGAACACTCCAGAGATCTTCACGGGAAGTTTTCAGCTGAAGAAACTGAGTTAAGGGAAACAAAATGAAACAAAAAATCCCCTCATAATATAGAGGGCATTGACTGAGTACTCAGAGGACTTTGTTTCTATAATGGGGCAAACTTAGATCTAGAATAAACTGTTCTGATCTGTTAAACACAGCTTAAAAGCAAGTGTCAAAATGATTAAATGACTTCCAAATAAGATTAACTGCATCTCAGGACAAAACCTGATCACATTCACATGAATGAAAAATATCCAGCACCCTGAACAGATAAAATTCACAATCTCTGACATCTAATAAAAAGTGTAAGATGTTCAAAGAAGTAGGAAAATACTGACTCATAAGGAGGAAAAAATTAGTTTAAACATTCCCAGCAATGATACCATGATAAAATAGCATGCAAAGGTATTAAAACAATATTTGAGATGAAAAACACTGGATAGGATTAGAGACAGATTAACACTATGGAGAAATAGATCTGTGAATATAAAGACAAATAAATTGAGACTATTCAAAATGAAATACAGAGAGGAAAATATTAGGGAAAAGAATTAGAGTATCAGTGAACTGTCACAAAAAGTAACCACATATACATAAATTTAAATCTCTGATGGATAGAAGAGTGGATACGGAAAGAGCATTTGAGGACCCAGAGAGATGGTATGGGGTGGGAGGTGGGAGGGGATTCATGTTTGGGAACGCATGTACACTCGTGGTGAATTCATGTCAATGTTTGGCAAAACCAATACAGTATTGTAAAGTAAACTAAAGTTAAAATAAAAATTAAAAAAAGAAAAAGAAATGAATGGCCAAAATTTTTCTAAATTTGATGAAACCTGTAAACTCACAAATCCAATAGATTCAAAGTACTTCGAAAAGAAAAAGTATGAATAAAATTATACGAAGGCATGTTGTAACGAAACAATACAGTACTGTGGAACAAAGCTAAGAATAATAGCCAACCTCTCAGCAGAAACAATGAAAGTCAGAGGGCAGCTGGGTAATACCTTTAAAACATTGACAGAAGAGAAAAAGACTTCTAGATAAAGTGAAAGATATTTTGAAATTTTAAGGTGAAATAAAAAGAACTTTGAACAAATATCAAAGCTGAATTTAATAACCTATAGATTTATACTAGAAAGTATACTAGAGGAAGCCCTCAGGCAGAAGAAAAATGATACCAGTAGAAAAATTGGATCTGCACAAAAGAATGAAAAAACATTAAAAAAAGAAAAAACTATGCAAACAAATATAGTCTTTTTTATTATTTAATTTTCTGTAAAATGCAGTTAACTGTTCAAATTGAATTAGCAAAAACACATTGAAAAGTTAGAAATTTCAAGACTTTCAATAGTTGACAGAACAGAGAGGAAAAAAAAAGTAAATATAAAAGATGTCTATAACATTATCAATCAAAATACCCTAATTTTCATTTGTAGAATACTGTTCAAAAGCAGAATGCACATTCTCTTCAGTTCAGCTCAGTTCAGTTGCTCAGTCATGTCTGACTCTTTGCAACCCCATGAGTCATAGCGCGCCAGGCCTCCCTGTCCACCACCATCTCCCGGAGTTCACTCAGACTCACGTCCATCGAGTCCATGATGCCATCCAGCCATCTCATCCTCGGTCGTCCCCTTCTCCTCCTGCCCCCAATCCCACCCAGCATCAGGGTCTTTTCCAATGAGTCAACACTTCGCATGAGGTGGCCAAAGTATTGGAGTTTCAGCTTTAGCATCATTCCTTCCAAAGAAATCCGAGGGCTGATCTCCTTCAGAATGGACTGGTTGGATCTCCTTTCAGTCCAAGGGACTCTCTTCAAGTCTACACAAAACATTTACCAAGATAGACCACATTCTGAACCACAAACCAAATCTCAGTAAATCTGTTTTAACAACATACAATATATGTTCTCTGACCTTGATAGAATTAAATTAGAAATGAGTAACAATATTTGCAGAAAAATTCCTAAATGTTTGAAACTAAATAATATGTCTAAATAATCTGTTTATCGAACAAGGAATCAAAAGGAAAATTTGTAAATATTTTGAACTGATTGGAAGTGGAAAAAACAACATCCATGAATTAAGGCCCATATTTGCCTCCAGAGACATAGCCTTAATGATGCACCTTGTAATGACCATTTCTATATGTTCCTCTCCATTTAATCCTTTCTCTCCATTGGTTTTTCAGGTGTTGCCTCTCTTGTCTGGCTACTATCCTTTATAATAGTAGAAGGCATGTGGAACACCGAGAGGCTGGACAAATAAAAGGATTTAGACATGTTCAGTTTGCCTAAATAAATACACTAAATGTATTAATGGATTTTTCAGTGACTAAATGATGGATTTGGGGAGCTTCTGTTGAAAAAGTCTTTCAATGCAATTTATAGAAATTATATGCATCTCATTTTTAATTCTTATCATGGCATTGGAGCCCCTTAGACTTATTTTAATTAGGCAGACATTTATATTGGTGACCATGTTCTACAAATAGCAGTATATTATCCATTTGACCTTTTAATTTTTAATTCACATTAGATACTAAAGAATGGTAATGTTTCATGACTGACACCTGGGCATGGTCACATCTGTTTTTATTCTCAGCAATGAAAAATGCACCATTTATCTTTAAAATTATACCCGCATATTCTAAAAATTTTCTCT
>SJYQ01092900.1:108269-122682 GCA_006410935.1 Redunca redunca | reverse complement strand
CAGTATGAGATGGCTGGATGGCATCATGGACACGATGGACATGAGTCTGAGTGAACTCCGGGAGTTGGTGATGGACAGGGAGGCCTGGCGTGCTGCGATTCATGGGGTCAGAAAGAGTCAGACATGACTGAGCGACTGAACTGAACTGAGGCTCCTCTGTCCATGGTATTCTTCAGGCAAGAATACTGTAGTAGGTTGCCATGCCCTCCTCCAGGGGATCTTCACAAACCAGAGATTGAATCTGTGTCTCTTCTGTCTCCTGCATTGGCAGCCAGGTTCTTTACCAGGAGATATATATGTGTTGAATGGGTTTGGTTGGGGAGCTGGTGAGATCAGGCGATTGTGTGGAATTCAGCCTTGCACTGAGTGTCTATGCTTCATCCAGCATATAAGTATCAATAAAAAGTGTTTACCACCCAATGATAAAATGAGTGCCTGTCTTATTTAGAATTTTTGGAGGACATAACTAAATATAAAATAATGAAAATACAAAAAATTCATATGAGCTGTAATCTATTGAATTTCTTGTTTGTACCTTTTAATCACTTTTCACCCTGTCTCCTTAATTCTGTACCCTAGATAGCTACACTTACAGATGTATTGTTAGGCCCTCTGGTCCACTGGTTTCTGACTGGTTTCAGCCAATGGACAGAATGGGAAGACGATAGGAGGGTAGGAAGGAAAATGGGATCAGCAGGGACCTGTAGTCTCTAGCAGGTAGTTGTGGTAACAACTACCTACTGTTCATTGCCCTGGGGTGTTACTGTACTCTGCACTACTAATTAACTTTCAGATATATATATATTTTTTAACTTGCAGCTAAAAGCATGATGCTCAGTGCAGGAAGAGATTCCATTTAACCCAGAGACTAACATGTTTTTGATGAGTTTGAAGCAATGTACCAAAAAGGGAAGAATCAGGAAATAGAGCTGGTAGTATTCAGAGAAATAAGCCATCAAAAGCACAAATTAAGTTATTTTGAAAGTCTTATGTCTTTTGGACTTCCCTGATGGCTCAGATGGTAAAGTGTCTGTTTACTATGTGGGAAACCTGGGTTCAATCCCTGGGTTGGGAAGATTCCCTGGAGAAGGAAATGACAAACCACTCCAGTACTCTTGCCTAGAAAATCCCATGGATGGAGGAGCCTGGTGTCCATGGGGTCACAAAGAGTCGGATATGAATGAGCAACTTCACTTTCACTTTATGTCTTTTAATATATTCATTTTAAAATTCTTATAATATAAATATTAGGCAGAATTTAAATGCAAGAAAGACATTTATTAGAAAATAACCCCAAAATAACATGAATGTCTCCAATGGGCACAATATATACTAAATTCTAGTGTATGCCCTGGCAATTAGCCCAATCTCCATATAAAATGTTGTAGGAGTACTGTTTTGAAAAAGAACTGGAAACTGTGTCTTTTGCTGACAATTAGTTCAGGACTCCCTTGCAATCTACCATTACAGATTTTGGCAAACAATATTCTCAATGTTCTATCTAGTTAGATACTGATAACAGAAGGGGAAGGCCGTTATTTAATAGAGCCTTGGGGTTAGACTAGAGAACAACTTGTTATCTTGGTCAAGGCAACTGACTACCCAGCCTTAGTTTTCTCATCTGTAAAATATTTATAAATTTTATGTGCATTAAGTACTGCCTTGTAAAGTTCTTGTAAAGCTCAAAAAACAAAACAAAACCAGAACAAAACACAATATTACCTCAAAGCTAGGTATTTTTGAGATAAAACACCTATGAAAGACAATAGATTTTGGTTTGCTTTATGAACCTGCCTACTGACTTATATGAGCACCAGAGGCTGTAATCTCTAGATTGGTGATAATGTTGCTTTTGTATTAAAGAATTTCTGCTCAGTTAGGGCAGTCTTTGATGGCTAGACTCTCAAATATATTCCATAAACTAATGTGAGGAATGGAGATACCAGACTGTGTCCTATTTCTGGTTTCCAAATTAAGTCATAGTCAGCCATATAAATAATAAATAGTCACTCTCAAAGGAAGGACTTGATAAAACCATGTAATGTGGCTCCTTCCCTGAGCCAGAACTTGACCAAACTGATGAATTTTTTTAGCTCATTGTATATAGATAACTCAGTTTCAGCTTAATGGTAACAAATATTGGAAATTAAAAAGCTGCTTCACTCTTCTTATAAAGTTTTGTTGGTTTGGATAAGCATTACAGTTCTTCCTGGTAAACTCTCATAAATGAGTTGTTCTGAACCCATTCAAAACTTAGAATTTTCTGTGTCAGTGATTATTGTTCCTATTAGAGAAAAGAAGCAAGGTTTGACATGACAAGGAACCCTGTCATTTAAAATAATTCAGCAAGGTGATACCTAATTCCAGATTCTTTTACTTTCAAGATTGAAAGCAGACAAAGATCACTCTCCCTTTTCTCTTCATCTCTCCTCTTTCATGTTAGTAGAAGCCTTTCCTTCCTTTCCAGCATACCCATTTCCAGAATTTATGATTTATTTAACCAAGACTGTTTTCATACTGACTTGCTTTGTGTGTTGTTTTACCAGTTCTTGGTTCTTTGTAAAATACCTATAAATGTGGGTATTGTTATAATCATAATGTTAGAACTTTTGCAAGGGGATATTTCTCAAAATGTTTCCCTTGCATGACCTTTATCTAAGAGAGTTGACATCTTTTGGCAGTATTTAAATTTATTATAAAGTATTTAACATTGACTAGGGGAAATACAAGTATCCATTTACATTGGAGTAACAAAAACTATTGTTCCATCTATTTCTTTTCCTAACATAAACTAGTATTGTATACTATACCCATTGATTCTCTTAGGAATTTTTTGTGAACTAAAATGTATTACTACAAATAAAATTATTATTAAGGCAGTATATACTTCTAGGAAAACTTCAATTTTTCTGCCCAATTGATAACCTGAATATTTAAACCTGTAGATTCAAATCATAGATTTGAGGTATCAGTATTGCCTAAAATATAAAGCCAGCCAAAAAGATAACATCTGATGTCTTCTAAATTAAATTAAAATTGTCTTCAGCCTGTATTTCATATAGTTTCTATTTTCTGGTGACTGAAGTCAGAAAACAAGAAAAATTGTAAAAACGGGGCGGGGGGGCTGTCTGAGTTGATGTCTACATGTATTTTGTCTCTCAATCATCTTTTAAATGAATATACTCCCCACCCTCTTGAGCAACTTATAATGTCATTATTATATCTATACATTGCATTCTACAGCAAAGAAAGTAGAATATGATTTACAGGTAGGAAGATCAAAGAATATTTCAGAAGTGAGGGGATATCATTTAACTGAAGAGTGACAGATGATTACACCTTGCCTCAAGTCACCTGTGATATTAAAAATAAATTAAATCCCTAGAAGAAAAGCAAAGCCATTCCGTTTCCACACCCGTCTGTAAGCTTGATGTTTATTACCTTTGCACTAGCAGCTTAGAGAAATATCTTTACATAGATTGATTCTTTCAAAGTTTGAAAGGGAAGTCCTTCATGTGGAGGGTCAGAACAATCTTTCCAAAGAGCTTAAATCCTAGAATTCCTAATTTTTCTGCATTCATATTTTAAGGGTATGGTCTTTATTATTTATATGAAAGTGAGAGATTTACCTATTTGGTTAAACCTGCCAGAATTATAAATTTACTAGTAATTTTTTATTCTAACTATGAAAAAGTATCTTATCTAGTTCATGAAACAGGAGAGACAATTTATGCAGGCAGTTTACATTGAAAGTGGACAAAGCCTGTTATGTTCACTAGACGAAAGATGAAAAAGGAACACATGTTTCCAAAATTTGTTTCCCCATCCTGCCCTAACCACAATCATTTTTAGAGAAATTCAGAACATTACATGAAGACCACTCAGGAAAAACTATGTACTCTCTTTGACAAGCTTAAGACTGACTATAGTGGTAGGTGAATTAGTCATCTGCATAAGTTTTTAAAATTTACTTATTAGAAATAAGATATACCAGCACTTCCTTTGAGAAAAGGAAAATGATAGCTTTTATCAAATTCAATACAAATGAGACATATTAGGTCAGCTACTACTCTGCATATGAAAGAAACAGAATTAATCAAAGCATGGTGTTCTCACTCCCTATTATTTAGAGCGGAGTCTAAGCAATCATATTGGTTATATTTGCAACAATAATGTTGTATAAGAAGCATATCTGCTGTTCTGCTGGCTATCAGTTGGTGTGAAATGACCATGGCTGAGATAACTGGGACAACCCTAGCCTGCTCTATGTGTCCTTCATCCTCCAACACACTAGCCTGGGCAGGTTCTCATGGCAATACTAAGCCTCAATGTGCAAGTGCATTTCAGGCATCCACTTCCATTGTATTAGTTAACATTACATTGGCCAGAGTGGATTGTCTGGTAAAGCTCAAAATCTGTTGAGCAGATACTACAAAATGAGATTACAAAAGGAAACAGAGAGGCATAATGCATTTCCACCTAGCACTTTTTCAATCTAACACAAAAACTGTATTCAGAAATAAAAGTACTGTGGTGAGTAGAGTATCAGAATTAATAAGGAAGACAAATATACGTAATTCAACTTGTATAACCACCATGTCACTAGAAGAGTCTGTCGGGAGCAGGTAATTACAGAGGATCAGAGATTTAAAGACAAATGGTCATTTGTCAGGCCTCTAAGGAAGATAATGGCATTTCAGATATTCAGAATATGTGGAAACCAGAAAGAGCATAATGTGTAAATGGAACTATAGGAATAGCATATGATAGATTATTAAGTATAGACATGGGTGGCAAGGATAGCATAAGTGCTAAAGAGTGACAGTTGAGGATCTCAGACAGGAAATTGGGAGCCAGACTCTGAAGAATGCACCTGCAAAATGTCCATTTGCATGATGGGTAATTCTCTTTAGAGTAGGTTTCTGATAGAGTAGAGAGGGAGGGACGGAGGAGTGAGACACGCAGAGGGCATTAGCTGCATGAAAGGGGAGGGATGGATGTAAAAAAGCAACCATGAAAGTGTTTCATATAAATTCTGCTTCATAGTATTTATGAGATTTAGTTCTGATCATGGTCATTTTAAATTAAAAATACATACAAAGGATTTTTCCCTAGGTAATTTTCTCCTGTAATTGAGATTACTATGCTAATCTAAAGAATAATTACATGTACCATGCACCTTTTACCCAGAGTTTTAATGCACTTTCTCAAGTGCATTTCGAACACCCTTTTATATTGCACACATATATGCTAACCACTAGATTATGCAAAAGTGGAACAAAAACATAAATTAACACAAAAATAAAAAAACTTCAGAATTGGATTTTCTAGCTTGGCTTAACGAAATTAAAATCACTGTCCTAAAATAAAAGCTAAATTAGTCCCACTAAGAGTAAACTTAACAGAGAGACAAAGGAATAAAGGTATGGATCAGGAACATGGAGTAATACCTAAGAGCAGAGGCATGAAGGATAAGGCTCATCAAGGAGGAAATGGTGAGACTGATGATTTCATTGTCATGGAAACATTTGGAGAGTCAGTTTGGACTTCACTGTGTTTCACAACCTGTTCTTAAAATCCACTCACGTGTATAAACCCACATGCACACATATGCACACACACAACATGTGCACCCAGACAGTCATACAACCTTCAAGTAGATTAAAGAGAGATAACATGAATTATTTGCAAATTTGCATAGGATTTGCAAATTTGTTCTGTGCAAATTATAAGCATAGGATACAGTTTAGTTTTGTTTCCCTGATGGCTCAGACAGTAAAGAATTCATCTGCAATGCAGGACACCTGGGTTCAATCCCTGGGTTTGGAAGATCCCCTGGAGAAGGAAAGGGCAACCTACTCCAGTGTTGTTGCCTGGAGAATCCCCCATGGATAGGAGAGGCTGGTGGGCTCCTCTGATGGGCTCCCTGATGGGCTCCTCCATGGTGTCACAAAGAGTCAAACATGACTGAGTGAATAACACTTTCACTTTCAAAAATAAATGGATATATGTTAAAGGATTAATCACATTATGTAAATACACAATAAGAAACCATCCAATATCCGCACTGAATTTATAGCCGAAATCTAACAGGACAGTACCATTTTCAGCTTACTGATTTTATTTAAACTTGATTTTTTAAAGGTTCGAAAAAATTTGTGTACATGTTATCACAGAAACCTCAAGGGTAGTTTATTGATTTATTCAGTCATCCATACAACAATTTTTTTTAAAAAGTATGAAGCAAATACTTGTAACAAATACCATGGATGCATTGCAGAGTAAGTCATAGCCCTGCTTCTAGGATCTCACTCTGGAGTAGAGAACTGACATCCTAAATGGTAGACTGCAATTTGACGAATAGAATATTAGGAGAAGATTCCAGGAACTGCAGGAAAACAGTAAAAAGCAATTATTTCTTCAGTTGTTCTTGGTGTTTATTTCTGAGATTTCACTGTGTTGTAACAGAATGACAACTGACCTAAGAAGTAAAGTACAAACAAGGGACAGAAAAACATTCCAATAAGGGAGAAAAAGATACTCGAAGAGAGAAATAGCTTGGGCACAAATACT
This sequence comes from Redunca redunca, assembly GCA_006410935.1. Lineage (NCBI taxonomy): Eukaryota > Metazoa > Chordata > Mammalia > Artiodactyla > Bovidae > Redunca > Redunca redunca. The sequence goes on along the minus strand of SJYQ01092900.1, from coordinate 116,109 downwards.
TGCATATTAAAGACTGTGATATATCTGGAGAACTGTTAACAGCGGAATGTGCTTGGAATACTGACCAGAAGGAAAATAAACACAGGAAAAGGAAAGGAGTCAGAAAGCCCTTTTACTTTGTGGAATTGTCAAGACCTGAGTTTATGCAGTAAATAAAGTATTCATGCGTGGATGCTTCGGACTATCCACAAGTAGTTCACAGGCTAAGGCTCTGTAGTTATTGATGGTATCACATTCTTCTGATGCCTTCAATTTTAAAATTATTTTTAGTATTTTTTTTTTTAAATTGTATCCCCCACAAAATTGGGCTTTCCTGGTAACTCAGTGCTAAAAAATCCACCTGCCAATCCAGGAGATGCCACAGAGGCCATTTCAATCCCTGGTTCAGGAAAATCCCCTGGAGGAGGAAATGGCAATCCACTCTAGTATTCGAGATTGGAAAATCCATGGACACAGGAGCCTGGAAGACTACAGTCCATGGGGTTGCAAAGAGTTGGACACGACTGAGCACACACCTACGTGTGGACACACACATACCCCATGAAATCAGTTCAGTCCTGACAGTGAAAATGGTAGTCTCTCAGTCGTGTTCGACTCTGTGTCACTCCATAGACTATAGCCTGCCAGGCTCCTCTCCATGGAATTCTCCAGGCAAGAATACTGGAGTGGGCTGCCATTTTCTTCTCTAGGGGATCTTCTGGACCCAGGGACTGAACCTGTGTTTCCTGAATTGAAGGCAGATTCCTTACTGTCTGAGCCACCAGGGAACATATCCTATAAATGTCTCTTGGATCTGCTGTTTAGGCCAGAATCTGAAACTTGCTATTTATTTTAGATGCTTCTCAGTTACCTGGGTGCAGAAATCTTACTCATTTGTGGGGCCTGGAGGGCAGTCTTAAATATATTCTTTGGTTGCAAGCAACAGAGACACCTTCTGTTTAACATAAACTCAAAGGACTGAATGGAAGTAATAAATGAGAGTAAGTGTTAAAGACCAGCCTGGTGCAAGACAGAATCTAGGTTGGATCTGGAAGCCACTGCAGCAAAAGTTTGTAGATGTTCTCTGTAGGGGGCTGACATTAATGTATCTCAGGTTCAACAAGTTTCCACTGGGGAGCTCTAACAGGAAGTCAGGGGTGGCTATCTTTGTGAACCAGGCAGATGCCTAAACTTCTATTGACTATAAACAAGAAAAGCCAAATTAAATTGTAAGCAGATGTGCAGAAGAATGTATATTCACTCTGGACACTCACAGTGCCCCTAGAAAGACCTTAAAAAGTCCCTTCTCTTGGACACTTTATTTCCTCAACCACAATTTGATATTTACCTCAGCTTTTGCAACAGCCCTATGAAGCCTGACTCAGTTTTCTGATTATTGATTTTGGTTGGGTATAGTTGTTATAGCTGGCCTGGTTTTCACTCCACACAGGTGCTGGTGGTCTATTCCTGGATATCTCTGCAGTTCATTCCTTGTTTCTGCTCTGGCTAGGTCCCTACCCATCTTGGACTTGCCTGAAGATGAGCTTATTCAGATATTGTCTTTTGGTGTTTTTAATAATTATTACTAAGCCTCCATATAATTTCTCCTATCTGCTATCTTTTTCTCTATTCTTCTCAGGCTTATCACTGAAAAGCCCTCAAAATGATTTCTGTCCACCAGTTAGTACATCCTCTTTATTGTCCTAGTCCCATAACATTTATTTAAGTTCATCAAGTCTGGAGTGCTTCAGCCATACTAAATTTTCTCTCTTTTTCCCTTAATACTTGCTAATAATTCAATCTACCCCCTGAGGTTTGTAGCCATGGGGTCAAACAAAGCTAATACAGTGTTAGCACTAAGAGGTCCATTGAGTAATGTGGTAGAAATTTCTAGTCATCACCCATATCTGATTCTCAATTTCTGTGGCTATTCAGGAAATTATTCTTCCTTGTTCTTTTTTACATTTTACTAAGTGAAAACCTGTAAATGATTTTGGCTCATGGCTTTTCAAGGAAAGTAACTTTTGTCATTTGTAAGCTAATGACTTAAATAATTGCTGTGAGTACCTAGAACTCTCCACTCCTTTCTTGATGATCGTAGAGTTTGGACTATTGAACCACAGCTGAGAACACACCACCCTGGACAATTGGCCAAGTCTACAGAAGACTTGAGAGAGAAGTAACATTTTCTAACTTTATGACATTCATATTTGAGGGTTGATATTTTTTTGCAGCACAACTAAGTCTATACTTACTGATAAAAATATCAAATATTCTGAAAAGTATGTAAATAATCTAAATATTTCTAAATATAAACAATTTGTATAACCAAGATTTGGTCTTAACTGATATGCACTTATTAGAGACATCATGAAAGTTTATCCTTTAGGGCCTCCCCTGGTCATCTAGTAGCTAAGACTCCACACTTGCCCTGGGTTTGATCTCTGGTTAGGGAACTAGATCCCACATGCTGCAACTAAGACCCAGCACACCAGATAAATATTTTTTTTTAAAGTTTATCCTCTAACAAATGTATTTTTCAATGTACAGAACATTCAGTATCTAGTACATGAAGTGCCTTTAGTTGTTTGTTGTTTATAAATGTTAAGTGCTAATAAAAGCCTACTAAAACTGTTTTGAGAATAACGAAAAGTTTGAGTCCCCACAGAGCAAGAAAAACAGCAGTGGAGTATCAGCAGAAGTAGTATAAGGAAAAGGAAAACTTAATGCATTATTGAAGGCTGGTCTGAGGTCAAATAATATGAGGAAGAATTTAAAACTCTCTTCAGGAAAAAAAGAAAAAGATGTTAACTTCAAAGCGGTATCTGAACTATGACCAGAGAGATTCTCAAATTGAAAGTAGTCAAAACTCTCTCATAGAAAAATGCCAAGAGGAAAAAGTAAAAAGAATATTGCTTTAAATACTTGAATGGGGAAGGGATTATTGGGTAACTGTTGGGCATAAAAATATTGTATTTAGAATAATAAAGAAATCAGAGCAAATTCAAGCCCCAAATTTCAGCTGTCAATAAATGTAACAAATAGAAAAAAGGAAATTGGAGAATCACAAACAAATTTAAAGTCAGGAAGGCAGTGAAATGATAGATAGAGGGTGGAAACAGATGTTAGGTAGGTAGATAGATAAATATATAGATAGTCACATATATTCAAGTGATTTTTTCTTACATATCAATTCGAATTGTAATAGAATATCAGCACAGAAGATTTAGTTTCACCTCATTTCCAGTTTCTTTATATGACTGTGTTGAAAACTGCATTGTTGATATATCCAAATTATGATTATATGTCCATGTATGTGTTAGTTTTACATGAAAGAAGCTGTTTCTTTTCATAAGACTTCAGTCTATTTCAATTGTGCAACAAAAGAAAACTAGCTTTGGTACAAGGTGTATTAATAATAAATGCAAGTTTGTTTAACAATTCACCTTGATAGCAGCTAATTCAGAGAAAGAAATAAAGAATACCATTTACAAGAAAACAAATACCAGAGAAGCCCATTACTAGTGATGATGAGAATGATGAAGTGAAAAGGGACAAGGAGGAAGAGAAGGAAGAAGGTGGTGAGAGATAGGAGGAGGAAGAAGGGAAACAAGTAACAGAAGATATATGGCAATTTCAGGATGTTGCACCTTCCACTCTACAACTTGACCTGTCATTATTAGTACTAGGAATGAATAAACAGGTAAACTTGCTCTTCTGTTTATGAAGGCAACCAAAAACTCCAAAAGTGCTAAATGTTTATAGGGAAACCATGAGGACTTTTAAAAGAATTTTAATATAAAGCCTATAGGATCAGCATGTGAGAAAGGATTACTTGCATGCAGAGCTGTTTCATTTTGAACACTGTACCAGTTCCCATTGGAACCTACCTTAGATTGCAATGGTGGCTATAAATGCAATGATGAATCACCTACAAACTAACTTCCCTAGCTCAGTTTCTCAAACAGATTTTCTATACCTCTGCTAGAATGACCTCATGAGGATCTGATCTACTTACTCATCTGCTCAAAATTCTTTGATGATGTTATTGGTTGTTTTAACAGAAGATACTAATTTCTCTACAATGTTGCTATGATAATCTTTCCGGACACATTCACCGTCACTTCCTCGGACTTAAGGAAATCAATGACTTAATAGATTCAATTCTTAGCTCCCACATTCTCCTTCTCTCTCTTGGAGCATACTATATTTCTTCTGACTGTGGACCTCCAATCCATCCACCCAGGTCCAAGTCATATATGATCTCTTTTATAAAATTTTCCTTGGTGGAGAGTTTATTTACAAGGAATAAATAAAGTGTGATCGTTTTGCACAGATCCATACAATAATGTTTCATAAACTAAGAAATGTGATTAACTCAAAACTCAATAATGCTTTTGAAAAAGGAGAAAAATAAATACAAAACATCCTTCAGTCCTCCCAGTTGGACAATCTTTCCCTCTAACACAAAACTCCTTGCCTTCTATCATCACAGTTTGGTTTGTAATGTAATTTAGTTTATGTTTGTTTTTACCACTGTATAATAATCTTTCTAGGGAAAACACTATTTGGCTTATTGGTTTACTATTTTATTTCCACTATATCTTTTATGTAGCAGGTGGTTAATAAATATCTTTGGATTTGAATTGACTAATTCACTGTCAACTCAGGCTAAAGTTTGCTTGACATTGAGAATGAAAATGTCTAAAAATGTCACAGAGATTTTAGCTGTATCTCAATTATTATAAATTCTAAGTATTTACTTAGTTAAAACAAAAGGTGAGAAATATTCTGGTAGATAGAATGTATGATTATAAACCATACAATTAATTTAGCCATTAAGAAGTCAATGTGACCTTTTCATAAGAAGTTTCATAAGAATGATGAAGAAAAAAAGATTAAAGCTGATAGATGAGCAAGTGTACTAATATACTATTGATGGTATGTTATTGATAAAGAAAATAAAAGAAAAAGTTATATTATGGGGTGAGAGGCAAAGGAAAGAATTTTTTTTAATTAACAAGCAAGGTTTTGAGTATGAATGCATGCCTAGAAGAAATAAGCATCTATGAGGAACAAAATGATAGTTTGTAATATAAGGTCCTGAAGCATCTGGAATTAAGGTGTTAGAAGAAGAGACAGTCTCGACCTTTTGACATCTCCTTTCACTTACATATATACACTCAGTTTATTTACTCATCTTGGTAAAGGGACAAAGATACTAATATTATACACAAAAGGGCCATTTGATATCACAGATGCATGCCTCCTTAGCTACAGAACTGGATAAAAGACAGGGTTATGAACACCTGCAACTATATAAAAAAAACAAACTGCTCTGCTCTGTAGCTGTTCAGTTTATAAAATTTGGTTAGTAATATTTGGGAGACCACTTCAGACGTTCAATTATGGGAGGTGGCTGTGAAAATAATTAAGACTCAGCCTCTGCAATCAAGAGACATAGCCTTGGAAATTACTATATACAGAATAGATAAACAACAAGGTCTTACTGTGCAGCACAGGGAACTATATTCAATATCCTATGATAAATAGTAATGGAAATTAATATGAAAAAGAATGTATATACATATACATATACAATAGTTTAGTTCAGTCACTCAGTTGTGTCCAACTCTGTGAACCCATGGACTTCAGCCTGCCAGGCTTCTCTGTCCATCACCAACTCCTGGAGCCTGTTCAAACTTGTGTCCATCAAGTTAATGATGCCATCCAACCATCTCATCCTCTGTCTTCCCTTCTCCTCTGCTTTCAGTCTTTCCCAGCATCAGGGTCTTTTCCAGTGAGTCAGTTCTTCACATCAGGTGGCCAAAGTATTATGGAGTTTCAGCCTCAGCATCAGTCCTTCCAATGAATGTTCAGGACTTATTTCCTTTAGGGTTGACTGGTTTGATCTCTCAGTCCAAGCGACTCTCAAGAGTCTTCTCTAACACCACAGTTCAAAAGCATCAATTCTTCAGTGCTCATATTCAGTTATACACATACATATTCAGTTATTTGCTATACAGCAGAAATTAGCACAACATTGTAAATCAACTATACTTTAATAAAAGAAATGAAAAAAAAAAAAAGAAAAATATTCTTGGACTAGTAGTATGAGATACAACCCAAATAAGGTCCAAGATATTTGTGGATCTTTCTACACGAGTATAAAGATCTTTAAGTTATACATGTATAACTGAATATGTATATGTATACCTGAATCACTTTGCTGAACAGCAGAAATTAATACAAAGTTATGTTAACTATACTTCAATAAGATAAATGAAAAGAAAAATAGTTTTGGACTAATAGTGCGAGATCCAATAAAACTCAAGATATTTCTTGATCTTTATACATGAGTAAGAATAATGGCAACTCCTACTAATCTCAGCATAAGAAAGTGCTCACTAACTCTAATTTCCAAAGTAAGGGCTACTTCAAAGGACAGCCTTTCACAACTTATGTACTTTAAAAAGGATAGCATTCCTAGGAAAGGAATAAATTATATACCAAAGAAAATAAAATAATAGAAAATGGAAAGAAGAAGGAGAAGAAATGAAAGAATCGAGAAAAGAGAAATAAGGAAGTAAAGTCATCTAAAGTTACAGTTTAGAAAACCTTTTCCATTAGTAGAGAGGTTATATCAAGTGTAAGGCTCCAGAAAAATTATTTAAAACAAGTGATGAAACTTGGGTTCAGGAGAAGGTTGGGAAGTGAAAAGTATGATGAGTATAGAAAGGAGTGTCTCTGACATGGAGTGAAAAATATTAAAGATGTGGAGTAAAGAAAAATATTCTGGTAGATAACCTTTCTAGCAGGTTTACTGAAGTATAATTTGCATACCACAAAATTTACCCAAAGAAGTGTACACTTCAATGAGTTTTTGACATGTAATTTTTTTCAAAAAACCCTTAATGGCAGTTAGAAAATCTATCCTACAGCAACACATTTGTAAAAGTAATCTTTACTCTTGCAGATATTCTTAAAAGCCCAGAGTCTCATTACCTCTTACTACTTAATTATGATATTTATTTGTATTATTTACATTTCTGCTATTAAATAAGTGGCAATTTCATTATTTTTACAAATTAGTTTTTATTAAATAACTTGATCTCTTGATCTGATTGGTTGTGGCAGTTAAAATCACACTCATGCTTTGGGAGTAATTTGCAAAGATTCTTACACTCATACATAATTATATCCAGAAACGGTTTATGAGATGGAACCTCAGGGAAGGGGGTGAAAATGACATTGTTGAGAATTCTGGAAAGAACAAGAATGCAATGACCTCCTTTTTAAAAGCTTGCTAAGCCTTAATTAAGTTTTGTGGTAATTACCATAAACTCAAGGCCCAAACCAATTGAAAAGAACACCTACACTTACAAATTTGAGCAATTTTGATGGAAATTTATTACAGATTTTGATGCCTTTAAGGATTCCTGGAATGGGTTTACCGGACTTTAAATTAAAGGAAAATAAAGAGTAAATGTGACATTTATTAAATCGTCCTATTTTACTATTCAATTATTTTAACTTCCAAAAAGACAGGAAGACAAAACCAACAATGGCTTGTTGACCAATACTATCTAGGCTCAGTCATCTGTGTGGCACTGGGTGAATTATAGCCTCTCTGGGCCTCAGTTTCTTCAACTCTAAATAACTTTTAATCAAAATTACTTCAAATGCTTCTGTAGGTTTATCATCTGAAACAGTGATACATGAATTATATGCCATCATTTCAATTACAAAGGCTACTTAGCTATGTAATTTGACAGCCCCATCACAGAGTATCTCTTTAGTTAATATGACACTGGGGATCAAAACATCCTATTTAAAACTTTCAACTCCTGAACACTCGGGA
>SJYQ01092900.1:80761-104099 GCA_006410935.1 Redunca redunca | reverse complement strand
TTATTTATTGAATTTGAGCCATTTTGAATTTCTGTTTTAGAAATTTCCTATTCATACTCATTTTTTTTATATCATCCTTTTGTACTTTTCAAATTCTAGGGGCTCCTTATGAAGTGTAGCTTTTTCTATTTTGTATTTTACATAGGTTACAAATAATTTTTGCAAACTCATCACTTGTCCCTGATATTTATTTATGGAATCTTGGTAACTATGGAATAATGTCTCTTAATCACATTTTCAGTGTCACTGTAATTTAACTGTGTCAATGTAATTTATCAGTGATATTCAATATGTACTGTGAATCATTTATAGATATTACTAGAAAGCATAAAATTTATAGACATATTAATTATTAAAAGATAACTAAGATCAAGTTTATAATATTATTACATTACTCATATAATGTTATTCTTCCCATTTTGTTTCCATGTGCTTTCCTAGACACTGAGGGAAAAGCAATAAAAGACACACTGACCTCACTGCCCTCAGACGGGTGGTCTGATTGAAGTATCAAGAAAGATGATAGAAGGGAAGGAAATAAAGTTACTTAAAAAACAAACAAAAAACTCTAAGTGAGGTGATATAATCTCATTATAGTTCATTAATGGAGATTTAACACATACAAACAGAAACTCATTAGGTGGTATAAAGTAATTACAAAAGACTACAGAAGCTGACAAAATTTTTTAGGGGAGAAATCATTGGTGCTAGAGGGCAACAAATTAATGCTTGATTGTGCCCACATATGTCATAAAAGAAATATATAAAATACAAAGCTGGTATATTTAAAATTGTATTTTGTAAGTTTTAAGAGATCCTTTGCCACTATTACCTAATATATTTATGAATGTAGCTAACAAACTTTTACCATTTATCACTTATTCCTTTTAGTAGTCCATGCATCAAAATTTTAGAATGAGTCTTAAATCTCACCTGATGACTCCTTTCAGGGATAAAAGTATATTTTTGGTAATACTGCTCCTGCTGCTGCTGCTAAGTCACTTCAACCGTGTCCGACTCTGTGAGACCCCATAGATGGCAACCCACCAGGCTCCTCTGTCCCTGGGATTCTCCAGGCAAGAACACTGGGGTGGGTTGCCATTTCCTTTTCCAATGCATAAAAGTGAAAAGTGAAAGTGAAAGTGAAGTTGCTCAGTCGTGTCCGACTCTTTGCAACCCCATGGACTGCAGCTTTCCAGGCTCTCCATCCATGGGACTTTCCAGGCAAGAGTACTGGAGTGGGATGCCATTGCCTTCCCCATTTTTGGTAATAAAAATTTTCAAATTATGAAGTTAAATATCAATAATAATTACACTTTATTAAGTAATGCATAAACTGATTCAAGGGATTAGATCTGATAGACAGAGTGCCTGAAGAACTATGGGTGGAGATTCATGACATTGTACTGGAGGCAATGATCAAGACCATCCCCAAGAAAAAGAAATGCAAAAAGGCAAAACAGTTGTCTGAGGAGGCCTTACAAATAGCTGAGAAAAGTAATAAAAGGCAAAGGAGGAAAGGAAAGATAAACCCATTTTGTGCAGAGTTCGAAAGAATAGCAAGGAGAGACAAGAAAGCCTTCCTCAATGATCACTGTAAAGAAATAGAGGAAAATAATAGAATGGAAAAGACGAGATATCTCTTCAAGAAAATTAGAGATACCAAGAGAACATTTCTTGCAAAGATGGGCACAATAAAGGACAGAAATGGTATGGACCTAAAGAAGCAGAAGATATTAAGAAGAAGTGGCAAGAATACACAGAAGAAATATTCAAAAAAAGATCTTCATGACCCAGATAACCATGATGGTGTGATCACTTACATAGATCCAGACATCTGGAATGCAAAGTCAAGTGGGCCTTAGGAAGCATCACTACACACAAAGCTAGTGGAGGTGATGGAATTCCATTTGAGCTATTTCAAATCCTAAAAGATGATGCTGTGAAAGTGTTGCACTCAATATGTCAGCAAATTTGGAAAAACCAGCAATGGCCACAGGAGTGGAAAAGGTCAGTTTTCATTCTAATCCCAGAGAAAGGCAATGCCAAAGAATGTTCAAACTACTGCACAATTGCACTCATCTCACATGCTAGGAAAGTAATGCTTAAAATTCTCCAAGTCAGGCTTCAACAGTACATGAGCTTTCAGATGCTCAAGTTGAATTTAGAAAAGGCAGAAGAAACACAGATCAAATTGCAAACATTCGTTGGATAACTGAAAAAGCAAGAGTTCCAGAAAAAACAGGTAGTTCTGATTTAATGCCTATGCCAAGCCTTTGACTGTGTGGGTCACAACAAACTGTGGAAAATTCTTAGAGTTGGAATATCAGACTACCTGACCTGCCTAATGAGAAATCTGTAGGTAGGTCAAGAAACTAGAGTTAGAACCAGACATGGAACAACAGACTGTTCCGAATTGGGAAAGGACAAGGTCAAGGCTGTATATTGTCACCCTGCTTATTTAACTTATATTCAGAGTATATCATGCAAAATGCCAGGCTGGATGAAGCACAAACTGGAAACAAGATTGCCTGGAGAAATGCCAATAACCTCAGATATGCAGATGATACCACCCTTATGACAGAAAGCAAAGAAAAACTAAAGAGCCTCTTGATGAAAGTGAAAGAGGAGAGAGAAAAAAATTGGCTTAAAACTCACCATTCAGAAAACAAAGATCATGGCATCTGGTCTCATCACTTCATGGCAAATAGATGGGGAAACAGTGGAAACAGTGGCTGACTTTATTTTGGGAGTGCAGGGCTCCAAAATCACTGCAGATAGTGACTGCAGCCATGAAATTAAAAGATGCTTACTCCTTGGAAGAAAAGCTATGATCAAACTAGGAAGCATATTAAAAAGCAGAGACATTACTCTGCCAACAAATGTCCATCTAGTCAAAGCTATGGCTTTTCCAGTAGTCATGTATGGATGTGAGAGTTGGACTGTGAAGAAGGCTGACTGCTGAAGAACTGCTGATTTTGAACCGTGGTGTTGGGGAAGATTCTTGAGAGTCCCTTGGATTGCAAGGAGATCCAACCAGTCCATCCTAAAGGAAATCAGTCCTGAACATTCACTGGAAGGACTGATGCTGAAGCTGAAACACCAATCCTTTGGCCACCTGATGTGAAGAACTGACTCATTAGAAAGGACTCTGATGCTGGGAAAGATTGAAGGCAGGAGGAGAAGGGGACGACAGAGGAAGAGATGGCGGATGGCATCATTGACTCAATCAACATGAGTTTGAGCAAGCTCTGGGAGTTGGTGATGGACAGGGATGCCTGGCATGCTGCAGTCCATGGGGTCGCAAAGAGTTGGACATGACTGAGTGACTGAACTGAACTGAACTGATTATTAGGCATGAGATTATTAAGTATGCTAAGTAATCACTACTAAATATCAAGTACCTTCACTCAACTAGTGATAGAAATGTAAGATAATGGAGTACAAATCCATCAACAAAATAACAAAAGCCTACTAAACAATAAACTCAGATATAATAATAACAAACATAGGAAATATAATAATAATGCAGGTGCTGTGTGTGTCTTAGTCACTCAGTCATATGTGACTGTTTGTGATCCCATGGACTGCAGCCCGCCAGGCTCCTCTGTCCATGGAATTCTCCAGGCAAGAATACTGGAGTGGGTTGCCATTTCCTCCTCCAAGTTATCTTCTCAACCCAGGAATCGAACCTCGGTATTCTGCTTTGCAGGCAGATTACTTACCCTCTGAGCCATCAGGGAACTCACGTGTTGAGAAACGTTAAAACTGACAGAAAGAACTGATGGAATCTCTCACATAATTAAAAATAAAATTTCCTAAATGAAACATTTAGAATAACTGCTGTCATCATCTTGATTCTTTTTCTCCATGTGCATTTTAACAGTTTAATAAAATCAGGTAGAGGAATTTCTCACCTTAAATATTAGAGCTGAAGTGAATCTCTGCAAAACATGACTGAAAAATGGTTCCAAACTGCAGCTAACTTTTGAAAAATGATAATTAGTTGGACCAATAAAAATACCTGATAAGATTATTTCAATGGAATAAAATGCTATTAATTTTATTTATCTAGGAAATACAGGGATATGTATTTCTCCATGTATGAATGTGACAAAATGTCCTGAATTGCGTGAAATAAACCATACTGAATTACATGGTCCAGGAACATGGAAATGTCAACAGTGTATAAGGGTAGATGTGAGGGCAGGAAGTCTCTACATTGTTGATAATGATGGGCATGTACAAAATGAAAAATTCACCATTTGAAAAAGATTTGCCTTTTATTATTGATAAAATGACATAAAAAATCATGGAGGAATCATTTTGGTTCTGTTCAGTTGAGTCACTCAGTTGTGTCTGACTCTTTGCGATCCCATGAATAACAGCACGCCAGGCCTCCCTGTCCATCACCAACTCCCAGAGTTCACTCAAACTTATGCCCATCAAGTCAGTGATGCCATCCAGCCATCTCATCCTTGGTCATCCTCTTCTCCTCCTGCCCCTAATCCCTCCCAGCATCAGAGTCTTTTCCAATAAGTCAACTCTTCTCGTGAAGTGGCCAAAGTACTGGAGTTTCAGCTTTAGCATCATTCCTTCCAAAGAACACTCAGGACCAATCTCCTTTAGAATGGACTGGATGGATCTCCTTGCAGTCCAAGGGACTCTCAAGAGTCTTCTCCAACATCACAGTTCAAAGACATCAATTCTTCAGCACATTTGTATATATATAAATCCTTATTTTTTTCAATTATTAACAAGTAAAGTGGGAAATTCCTTTATTTGATTCTATTAAATTTTTAACAATATACATGGAGAAAAAGAATCAAGATGATGAGAACAGTTATTCTCGATGTCTCATTTAGGAATTTTTAATTACATGACAGATTCCATCAGTTCTTTCTGCCAGTTTTTAAATTTTTATTTTAAATTCTTTTTTTCCCTCAGTTCTTTATTTTAAAGTCTTCTAAATGCAGATGACACCGCCCTTATGGCAGAAAGTGAAGAGGAACTAAAAAGCCTCTTGATGAAAGTAAAAGAGGAGAGTCAAAAAGGTGGCTTAATGCTCAACATTCAGAAAATGAAGATCATAGCATCCGGTCCTATCACTCCATAGGAAATAGATGGGGAAACAGTGGAAACAGTGTCAGACTTTATTTTGGGGGGCTCCATAATCACTGCAGATGGTGATTGCAGCCATGAAATTAAAAGACGCTTACTCCTTGGAGAAAAAGTTATGAGCAACCTAGATAGCATATTCAAAAGCAGAGACATTACTATGCCAACTAAGGTCCATCTAGTCAAGGCTATGGTTTTTCCAGTAGTCATGTATGGATGTGAGAGTTGGACTGTGAAGAAGGCTGAGCGCTGAAGAATTGATGCGTTTGAACTGTGGTGCTGGAGAAGACTCTTGAGAGTCCCTGGACTGCGAGGAGATCCAACCAGTCCATTCTGAAGATCAGCCCTGGGATTTCTTTGGAAGGGATGATGCTAAAGCTGAAACTCCAGTACTTTGGCCACCTCATGCGAAGAGTTGATTCATTGGAAAAGACTCTGATGCTGGGAGGGATTGGGGGCAGGAGGAGAAGGGGACGACAGAGGATGAGATGGCTGGATGGCATCACTGACTCGATGGACGCGAGTCTGAGTGAACTCCGGGAGTTGGTGATGGACAGGGAGGCCTGGCATGCTGCGATTCATGGGGTCGCAAAGAGTCGTACATGACTGAGCAACTGAACTAAACTGAACTGAACTGAAGACTCAAACCAGGATACGGAAGACTGAGACTATGTTATCATAGGACACCTGGTAAATATTGAAAGGCCTGGGGAACAGTCAAGGTGATTATTTTCTATGAGTAAAGAACAAAGAGTAGTGTTTTGTCTTTTCCTAGATGCTATATTCAGAGTTTCTTGAGAATCTTAGGTACTTTCCCTATGACAGTTTTATGAATGGTGTGTCCTCAATCTGTAAAGAAAGTTTTGCCATCTAAGGCAGTGCTTTTCTAAGTAGGGTATCCTGAATTGGCAGCATCAGCATCACTGGCCAATCCCAGATCTACTGGACAATAATCATGGATTTTGGAGCCCAGGAATTCATGCAGATTTGTAATGCATTCTAAAATGTGAGAACCCTCAGCTGAGCTCTCCAATATGGTAGACACTAGCCACATAGGATATTTAGATTTAGATTTAAATTGATTAAAATAAAATAGAATAACTTGGCTCTTCAGTTATTTTAGTCACATTTCAAGTACTTAAATGGTACATTTTGTTAATGGCTACAATGTTAGAGAGTAAAGATATAGAACTGATTATTGAGATTTTTATTGGAGAGCATTGCCTATCTAGGCAATGATTCAAACAACTGCTGAATTTATCATGCTACTTTCAATTATTCCAAAAATTCTAAGATCCTCACATTTTTACTTTCTTATCACTACTTCGTTTTTATTAGTTTTTTAAAAATTTATTTTCTATTGAAGGATAATCACTTTACAGAATTTTGCTGTTTTCTGTCAAACCTCAACATGAATCAGCCATAGGAATACACATATCCCCTCCCTTTTGACCCTCTGTCCTGTTTCCCTCCCCATCCCACCCCTCTAGGTTCATTAGAAAGCCCCTGAGCCAAAAAGCAAACTCTCATTGTATATCTGTTTTACATATGGAACTGAATATAAGTTTCCATGTTACTTTTTCCATACATCTCACCCTCTCCTCCCCTCTCCCCACATCCATAAGTCTATTCTCTATGTCTGTTTCTCCATTGTTATCCTGTAAATAAATTCTTCAGTACCATTTTCTAGATTCCATATATATGCATTAGAATAAAATGTTTCCCTTTCTCTTTCTGACTTACTTCACTCTATATAATAGGTTCTAGGTTTATCCACCTCATTAGAACTGACTCAAATGCATTCCGTTTTATGGCTGAGTAATATTCCATTGTGTATATGTACCACACCTTCTTTATCCATTCATCTGTTAATGAACATCTAGATTATTTCCATGTTCTAGCTACTGTAAACAGTGCTGCAATGAACAATGGGATACATGCAACTTTTTCAATTTTGGTTTCCTCAGGGTATATGCCTAGGAGTGAGATTGCTGGGTCATAGGGTGGTTTTATCAGAGAAGGCAATGGCACCCTACTCCAGTACTCTTGCCTGGAAAATCCCATGGGCAGAGGAGCCTGGTGGGCTGCAGTCCATGGGGTCGCGAAGAGTCGGACACGACTGAGCGACTCCACTTTCACTTTTCACTTTCATGCATTGGAGAAGGAAATGGCAACCCACTCCAGTGTTCTCACCTGGAGAATCCCAGGGATGGGGGAACCTGGTAGGCTGCCGTCTATGGGGTCGCACAGAGTCAGACACTGAAGTGACTTATCAGCAGCAGGTGGTTTTATTCCAAAATTTTAAAGGAATCTCCATACCATCATCCATAGTGGGTGTATTAATTTACATTCCCACAAACAGTGCAAGAATGTTCCCTTTTCTCCACACCCTCTCCAGCATTTATTGTTTGTAGACCTTTTGATGATGGCCACCCTGACCAGTGTGAGGTGATATTTCATTGTAGATCTGATTTGCATTTCTCTAATAATGAGTGATGTTGAGCATCTTTCATGTGTTTGCTAGCCATCTGTATGTCTTCTTAGGAGAAATGTCTGTTTAGGTCTTTTCCCCACCCTTTTATTGGCTTGTTTTTCTGGTATTTAGTTGTATGAGCTGCTTGTATACTATGGAAAGTGTTCCTGTCAGTTGTTTCATTTTCTATTATTTTCTTCCATTCTGAGGGTTGTCTTTTCACCTTGCTTATGTTTCCTTTGCTGTGCAAAAGCTTTTAATTTTAATCAGGTTCCACTTGTTTACTTTTCTTTTTATTTCCATTACTCTAGGAGGTGGGTCATAAAAGATCTTGCTTTGATATATGTCATCGAGTGTTCTGCCTATGATTTCCTCTAAGAGTTTTATAATTTCTGGTCTTACATTTAGCTCTTTAATCCATAGGGTTCTAATTTCATTCATTTACATGTAGCTGTCCAGTTTTCCCATGACCATTTATTGAAGAGGTTGTCTTTCAGTTCAGTTCAGTCACTCAGTTCAGTTCAGTTCAGTTCAGTCGTTTAGTCGTTTCTGACTCTTTGCGACCTCATGTATCGCAGCACACCAGGCCTCCCTGTCCATCACCAACTCCCGGAGTTCACTCAGATTCATGCCCATCGAGTCAGTGATGCCATCCAGCCATCTCATCCTCTGTCGTCCCCTTCTGCTTCTGCCCCCAATCCCTCCCAGCATCAGAGTCTTTTCCAGTGAGTCAACTCTTCGCATGAGGTGGCCAAAGTACTGGAGTTTCAGCTTTAGCATCATCCCTTCCAAGGAACACCCAGGGCTGATCTCCTTTAGAATGGACTGGCTGGATCTCCTTGCAGTCCAAGGGACTCTCAAGCGTCTTCGCCAACACCATAGTTCAAAAGCATCAATTCTTTGGTACTCAGCTTTCTTCACAGTCCAACTCTCACTTCCATACATGACCACTGGAAAAACCATAGCCTTGAGTAGATGGACCTTTGTTGGCAAAGTAATGTCTCTGCTTTTGAATATGCTATCTAGGTTGGTCATAACTTTCCCTCCATGGAGTAAGTGTCTTTTAATTTCTTGACTGCAATCACTCTCTGCAGTTATTTTGGAGCCCAGAAAAATAAAATCAGCCACTCTTTCCACTGTTTCCCCATCTATTTGTCCTGAAGTGATGGGACCAGATGCCATGATCTTCGTTTTCTGAATTTTGAGCTGTAAGCCAACTTTTTCACTCTCCTCTTTCACTTTCATCAAGAGGCTTTTTAGTTCCTCTTCACTTTCTGCCATAAGGGTGGTGTCATCTGCATATCTGAGGTTATTGATATTTCTCCCAGCAATCTTGATTCCAGCTTGTGCTTCTTCCAGCCCAGCATTTCTCATGATGTACTCTGCATATAAGTTAAATAACCAGGGTGACAATATACAGCCTTGATGTAATCCTTGTCCTATTTGTAACCAGTCTGTTATTCCATGTCTAGTTCTAACTGTTGCTTCCTGACTCAGTCATGTCCAACTTATTGCAACCCCATGGACTGAAGCATGCCAGGCCTCCCTGTCCATCACCAACTCCCAGAGTTCACTCTAACTCACGCCCATTAAGTCGGTGATGCCATCCAACCATCTCATCCTCTGTTGTCCCCTTCTCTTCCTGCCTTCAATCTTTCCCAACATCAGGGTCTTTTCAAATGAGTCAGGTCTTCACATCAGGTGGCCAAAATATTGGAGTTTCAGCTTCAACATCAGTCCTTCCAATGAACACCCAAGACTGATCTCCTTTAGGATGAACTGGTTGGATCTCCTGGCAGTCCCAGGGACTCCAACACCACAGTTCAAAAGCATCAATTCTTCGGTGCTCAGTTTTCTTCACAGTCCATCTCTCACATCCATACATGACTACTGGAAAAACCATAGCTTTGACTAGACAGACCTTTGTTGACAAAGTAATGTCTCTGCTTTTTAATATGTTGTCTAGTTTGGTCATAATTTTCCTTCCAAGGAGTAAGCGTCTTTTAATTTCATGGCTGCAGTCACCATCTGCAGTGATTTTGGAGCCCCCCCAAAATAAAGTCAGCCTCTGTTTCCACTGTTTCCCCATCTATTTCCCATGAAGTGATGGGACCAGATGCCATAATCTTAGTTTTCTGAACGTTGAGCTTTAAGCCAGCTTTTTCCACTCTCCACTTTTACTTTCATCAAGAGGCTCTTTAGTTCTTCTTCAGGTTGTCTTTGCCCCATTGTATTTTCTTGCCTCCTTTGTCAAAAATTACGTACTCATAGGTGCATGGGTTTATTTCTGGGCTTTCTATCTTGTTCCATTGGTCTGTATTTCTGTTTTTGTGCCAGTACCATACTGTCTTGATGACTATAGCTTTGCAGTATAATCTGAAGTCAGGAAGATTGATTCTTCCAGCTCCATTCTTCTTTCTCAAGACTGCTTTTGCTACTTGGGATCTTTTGTATTTCCATATGAATTGTGAAATTTTTTGTTCTAGTTCTGTGAAAAATGCCATTGGTAATTTGATAGGAGTCACATTGAATCTATAGACTGAATTTGGTAGTATAGTCAGTTTCACAATATTGATTCTTCCTACCCAGGAACATGGAATATCTCTCCATCTATTTATGCTGTCTTTGATTTCTTTCATTAGTGTCTTATAATTTTCTGTGTACAGTTCTTTTGTCTCCTTAGGTAAGTTTATTCCTAGATATTTAATTCTTTTTGTTGCAATGTGAATGGGATTAATTCTTTAATTTCTCTTTCTGATTTTTCATTGTTAATATATAGAAATTTGAGAGATTTCCGTGTATTGATTTTGTATCCTGAAACTTTGCTAAAGTCACTGATTAGCTCTAGTAATTTTCTGATACTATCTTTAGGGTTTTCTGTGTATAGTGGAGAAGGCAATGGCACCCCACTCCAATACTCTTGCCTGGGAAATCCCATGGGCGGAAGAGCCTGTTAGGCTGCAGTTCATGGGGTCACGAAGAGTCAGACACGACTGAGCTACTTCCCCTTCTCTTTTCCCTTTCATGCCCTGGAGAAGGAAATGGCAACTCACTCCAGTGTTCTTGCCTGGAGAATCCCAGGGATGGGGGAGCCTGGCGGGCTGCTGTCCATGGGGTCACTCAGACTTGGACTCTACTGAAGTGACTTAGCAGCAGCAGCAGCATGTACAATATCATGTCATCTGCAAACAATGACAGTTTTACTTCTTCTTTTCCAATCTGGATTATTTTTATTTCTTTTTCTTCTTTGATCGCTGAAGCTAGGATTTCCAGAACTATGCTGATTAATAGTGGCAAAAGTTAACACCTTTGTCTTGTTCCTGATCTTAGGGGGAATGCTTTCAGTTTTTCACCATTGAGAATAATGTTTGCTGTAGCTTATCATATATGGCCTTTACTAAGTTGAGGTAGGTTCCTTCTATGCCCATTTTTTGAAAAGTTTAAATCATAAATGGGTGCTGAATTTTGTCAAAGGCATTTTCTGCATCTATTGAGATGATCATATGGGTTTTATCTTTCAATTTGTTAATATAATGTATCACATTGATTGATACGCATATATTGAAGAATCCTTGCATCCCTGGAATAAACCCAACTAGATTATTGTGTATGTATGAGCTTTTCGATGTGTTGCTGAATTCTGTTTGCTAAAATTTTGTTGAGAATTTTTGCATCTATGTTCATCAGTGATATTGGCTTGTAGTTTTCTTTTTTGTGTGCTATCTTTGTTTGGTTTTGGTATCAGGGTAATGGTGGCCTAGTAGAATGAGTTTGGAAGTGTTCCTTCCTCTGCAATTTTTTGAAAGTGTTTTAGAAGGATAGGCATTGGCTCTTCTCTAAATGTTTGGTAGAATTCTCCTGGGAAGCCATCTGGTCCTGGGCTTTTTGGGAGATTTTGATCACAGCTTCATTTTTTTTGTGCTTGTATTGGGTTGTTCATAATTTCTATATCTTCCTGGTTTAGTCTTGGAAGATTGAACTTTTCTAAGAATCTGTCCATTTCTTCCAGGTTATTTATTTTATTGCCATATAGTTGTTCATAATAGTCTGTTGTAATCCTTTGCATTTCTGCATTGTCTGTTGTAACCTCTCCTTTTTCATTTCTAATTTTGTTGATTTGATTCTTTTTTTCTTGAAGAGTTTGTCTAAAGGTTTGTCAGTTTTCATCTTCTCATAGAACCAGCTTTTAGTTTTATTAATCTTTACTATTGTTTCTTTCATTTTTAAAATTTATTTCTGCTTGGATCTTTATGATTTCTTTCCTTCTACTAATTTGGGCTTTTTTGGTTCTTCTTTTTCCAGTTGTTTTAAGTGTATAGTTAGGTTGTCTAGTCAATATTTTTTCTTGATTCTTGAGGTAGGATTGTATTGCTATAACCTTCCCCCATAGAACTGCTTTTGCTGCATCCCATAGGTTTTGAGTTGTCATGTTTTCATTGTCATTTGTTTCTAGGTTTTTTTTTTTTTTGATTTCTCTTGATTTCTTTAGTAACCTATTGGCTATTTAGAAATGTGTTGTTTAATCTCCATGTTTTTGTGTTTTTTGCAGTTTATTTTTATTTTTATTTTTGTAATTGATATCTAGTCTCATAGCATGGTCATTGGAGAAGGTGCTTGATTTGATTTCAATCTTCTTAAACTTACTGAGGTTTGATTTGTGCCCCAGATGTGGTCTATTCTGAAGAATGTTCCATGTGCACTTGAAAAGAAGGTATATTCTTCTGCATTTGGATGGAATGTCCTGAAGATATCAATGAGATCCATCTTATCTCATGTATCATTTAAGACTTGTGTTTCCTTATTAATTTTCCGTTTTGATGATCTGTCCATTGGTGTGGGGGGCGGGGGGCGTTAATGTTTCCTACTATTATAGTGTTACTGTTTTTAAGTCTGTTAGTGTTTGTCTTATGTATTGAGGTTCTCCTATGTTGGGTGCATAGATATTTACAATTGTTATGTCTTCCTGTTGGATTGATCCCTTGACCATTATGTAGTGTCCCTCCTTATCTCTTGTAATCTTTATTTTAAGGTCTATTTTGTCTGAGATGAGGATTGCTATTCAAGCTTTCTTTTGCTTTGCATTTCCATGGAATATATTTTCCATCCTCTCACTTTCAGTCTATATGTGTCTTTAGGTCTGAAGTAGGTTTCTTGTAGACAACATATATATGGGTTTTGTTTTTGTATCCATTCAGCCAGTCTGTGTCTTTTACTTGGAACATTAATCCATTTACCTTTAAAGTAATTATTGATATATATTTTCCTATTGTTATTTTTTCTTAGTTGTTTGGGGTTGATTTTATAGATATTTTTGCTTTTCTTGTATTTCTTGACTATATAAATTCATTTAACATTTGTTATAAAGCTGATTTGGTGGTACTGAATTCTCTTAACTTTTGTTTGTCTGAAAAGCTTTTTATTTCTCCATCAATTTTCAAGATTCTTGAGATTCTTGCTGGGTACAGTAGTCTTGGTTGTAGATTTTTTCCCTTTCAGTCCTTTAAATATATCCTGCCATTCCCTTCTGGCCTGCAGAGTTTCTGCTGAAAGATCAGCTGTTAAGTGTATGGGGTTTCCCTTATATGTTACTTGTTGCTTCTCCCTTGCTGCTTTTAATAGTCTTTGTGTTTAGTCTTTGTTAGTTTGATTAGTATGTGTCTTGGTGTGTTTCTCTTTGGGTTTATCCTGTTTGGGACTCTTTGTGCCTCTTGGGCCTGATTGACTATCTCCTCTTCCACGCTGGGGAAATTTTGAACTACAATGTTTTCAAAAATTTTCTCATAACCTTTCTTTTTCTTTTCTTATTCTGGGACACCTATAATTCAAATGTTGGTCCATTTGATATAGTCCCAGGGGTTGCTAAGACTGTCTTCAGTTCTTTACATTCTTTTTACTTTATTCTGCTCTTCAGAAGTTATTTCCACCATTTTATCTTGCAGCTCACTGATTCATTCTTCTGCTTCAGATATTCTGCTATTGATTCCTTCTGGAGTATTTTTAATTTCATTAATTGTGTTGTTTGTCTCTGTATGTTTATTCTTTAATTCTTCTAGGTCTTTGTTAATTGATTCCTGCGTTTCTCCATTTGTTTTCAAGGCTTTTGACCATCTTTACTATTGTTATTCTGAATTCTTTTTCAGGTAGCTTGCCTATTTTCTCTTCATTTATTTGGACTTCTGTGTTTCTAGTTTGTTCCTTCATTTGTGTAGTATTTCTCTGCCTTTTCATTATTATTATTTTTTCTAACTTACTGTGTTTGGTTCTCCTTTTCCCAGGCTTCAAGGAAAGTTGAATTATTTCCTTGAAAGAAGGTTGAATTCTTTATTCCTTTTGGTTTCTGCCTTCCTAAGGTTGGCCTAGTGGCTTGTGTAAGCTTCTTATAGGGTGGGATTTGTGCTGAGTTTTTGGTTTTTGTTTGTTTGTTTTTCCTCTGGTGGTCAAGGCTGAGTGAAGTAGTAATCCTGTCTGCTGATGATTGGGTGTGTATTTTGGTTTTGTTTGTTGTGTATGTAAGGAGTCCTGCACAGGGTGCTACTAGTGGTTGGGTGATGCTAGGTCTTGTATTCAAGTGGTTTCATTTGTATGAGTTCTCACAATTTGATACTCCCTAGGGTAGTTCTCTGGTGGTCTAGGGTCTTGGAGTCAGTGCTCCCACTCCAAGGGCTCAGGGCTTGATCTCTGGTCAGGAGCAAAGATTCCACAGGTGGTTTGTTATGGTATTGCTGCTGCTGCTGCTGCTGCTAAGTCACTAGAGTCTTGTCTGACTCTGTGCAACCCCATAGACGGCAGCCCACCAGGATCTGCCGCCCCTGAGATTCTCCAGGGAAGAACATTGGAGTGGGTTGCCATTTCCTTCTCCATTGTGTGAAAGTGAAAAGTGAAAGTGAAGTCTATCAGTCGCATCTGACTCGTAGCGACCCCCATGGACTGCAGCCTACCAGGCTCCTCCATCCATGGGATTTTCTAGGCAAGAGTACTGGAGTAGCTTGCCATTGCCTTCTCCGTGTTATGGTATTAAGTGAGATTAAAACAAATATCCAAAAATGAGAAACAAAAGATGAACCTCAGACAAATGGCAGTTAACAAAATCAGGCAAATAATAACTAAAATAATAGAATATACACATATACATAGATGCCCATGAGCAAAGTGAAAATAGTCCAACAAAAATAAAGTACAGTAGATTGACCCAGAGAACAAAGGATAGCAAAAATTATGTTTACCACTTAAGAACAATACTAACTAAAGCACAAACTGGAAAACAAAACTAAAGCAAGGTGCCAAGTCGAGAATAAAACAATGAAAACAAAACTAGCAAATATATTGAGAGGGAAGGAAAGAAAGAAAAGAAAGAAAGAGCAAATATGCAAAGTTAAACAGTGATAGATGAAGAAGATTTATATACATGAAAGATTAACTGCAAGGGGGAAAAAACAGTAGGTAAGGCAAAAAAAGAAGTAAAGTAATCTGCCACGGGTATACACGTGTTCCCCATCCTGAACCCCCCTCCCACCTCCTCCCTGTACCATCCTTCTGGGTCATCCCAGTGCACCAGCCCCAAGCATCTTGTATCATGCGTTGAACCTGGACTGGCGATTCATTTCATATANAAATTATATCTGCCAGAACAAAACTAACTAAAGCAAAAACTGGAAAACAAAACTAAAGCAAGCTGCCAATTGGAGAATAAAGCAATGAAAACAAAACTAACAATTGTGTTGAGAAGAAAGAAGAGAAAGGAAAGAAAAAAGGAATAAATATGTAAAGTTAAATAGAGGTAGATAAAGAAGATATATATATATGTTAAAGATTAACTGCAATGGGAAAAGAACAGGAGGAAAAGCAAACAAAGGAATAAATGTACAAAAGATGATACTATGTTTAAAAAGAAAAAAGTAAAATTAAAAAAGAGGAAAAAAAAAAAAAAAGAAAACTCCACAGAACTGCAAAAGTCCAACACAGAGGCAGAGGTTTATAACAACAATAAAAAAACGTGACTGAGGGGGAAAAAAAGGATTAAAAGCTTAACTGGATTTCATAGTGCCAATAAAATCAACAACTACAACAGAGAGGAAAAAAAGAAAAAAATCCAAAAGAATCTACAGAACAAGTCAAAACATAAGAATAATAAATGTTTTTCTTGAGTCACTGCTGTTAGAGTCATTTCCCTCTCTGCGAGTCACAGTCCACCTTACCTCCTTAGGATGTCCTCCAGCACTGTGCTAATCTAGCTGTGGGGGCAGCTCAGATTCTTATCTTGTCCTACTCCTGTGTGTTCTTGCCTCCAGTGTCCACGGCTATCAGAACTAGTGCATTTCTTTTGTGGGAGCACTCAGTGACCTTTTATATATTCCATAAAAACAGTCTGCCTAGTTGACCATGTGAATTTAATCTTCAGCTTGCACAGCTGGTGGAAAGATTTTGAGTCTTCTTCTTTAGCTACACTGCCCCTGGGTTTCAGTTATGGTTTTATTTCCACCTCTACATGTGGGTTGTCCCCTGGGATTTGCTCCTGAGGCTTCCCTGGAGGACATGGGTTTGCCCCTGTGAGGGCCAGGTGCGGAGGTGGTGCAGTCGCTTGGATCACAGCAGCACCAGTTACTCAAGGGAGTTGGTGGCTAGAGCAGCAGGAAAATATAGAGTTCTAGAAGAGTATGGAAACCAGTATTGGCCAATATGTTCCAGTATTCTTGCCTGGAGAGCCCCGCTCCCTGACAGAGTAGCCTGGCAGGCTACAGTCCACAGGGTCACAAAGAGTTGGACATGACCACATGGACAGACCCAAGAGCTATTTTGCCTGTGGCAGCTCTGCCCCAGCGAGAGTTGAGTGTGAAGGTGGCACAGCTGCTTGGCTTGCTGGGACCCTGGTGGTGCCAAGTGTGCAGGGACACAGACTGCCTCCACTGCAGGAGTTATGGCCCTATCAGAGTCTTCTTTCAAGGCTCTTGCAGATGGCAATCAGAAGACGTCTTTGACCAGTCTTTCTCTGTAGCTCCACCCACTCAGGGACTTAAAAGGCTCCCTTGACTTGGGTCCTTATCTGTGGTTTGGTGTGTCAGGCACATAGAGGGCACCCCCTGGCTGGAGTCCTACACTGTAGATCCACGTGTCAGGCACTTAAAGGGGCACCCCGGGTGGGGTCCTACTCTAGTTCAATGTGTCAGGCATTTGATGAGCCAGCCTCTCTAATGTTCAGCTGCCAATGCTGGCTGTGAGGGGAGAAAAGCTATGGTGATGGCTCTACCCACTACGCGTGACTCAGCAGTATCGCCTTGCTTCCATGGCTGCCTGGCTTTCCTCTGCCAGCATTTCCCACCACAATCTTCTCTCTCACATCCTCTCAATCTGTCTCTCTGGGATGGCTCCACAATCCCTAAACTTCAGCTCCCAGTCAGTGTGCCTTACAGGGGACCAGCGTTCCTGTCTGAGATATGTATGGCTGCAGCAAGGACTGTCTGATTGTCATTCCATGTAGGCTGCCACACATCAGCTGTTTCACTCTCAGCCTTAAATGTTTCTCCTCTGACTCAGATAACTACCCCAATGTGGGGACTGGACTCCTGCTTCAGTTCTCCCACCTGCTGAGGGCAGCTTTCCCCCTGGTTCCTTCATCCTACAGAGCTTTGCATGGTTCTATATATTCTTTTCCACTGGTCAGTTCAGCTCAGTTCAGTTCAGTCGCTCAGTCGTGTACGACTCTTTGCGACCCCATGAATTGCAGCACGCCAGGCCTCCCTGTCCATCACCAACTCCCGGAGTTCACTCAGACTCATGTCCATCGAGTCAGTGATGCCATCCAGTCATCTCATCCTTGGTCGTCCCCTTCTTCTCCTGCCCCCAGTCCCTCCCAGCATCAGAGTCTTTTCCAATGAGTCAACTCTTTGCATGAGGTTGCCAAAGTACTAAAGTTTCAGCTTTAGCACCATTACTTCCAAAGAAATCCTAGGGCTGATCTCCTTCAGAATGGACTGGTTGGATTTCCTTGCAGTCCAAGGGTGGAAAAGGTCAGTTTTCATTCCAATCCCAAAGAAAGGCAATGCCAAAGAATGCTCAAAGTACCACACAATTGCACTCATCTCACATGCTAGTAAGGTAATGCTCAAAATTTTCCAAGCCAGGCTTCAGCAATACGTGAACTGAGAAATTCCTGATGTTCAAGCTGCTTTTAGAAAAGGCAGAGGAACCAGAGATCAAATTGCCAACATCTGCTGGATCATGGAAAAAGCAAGAGAGTTCATAAAAACATCTATTTCTGCTTTATTAACTATGCCAAAGCCTTTGACTGTGTGGATCACAATAAACTGTGGAAAATTCCACCGGTCAGGTACTCCTTTCTGCTCTCAGCTGGTATCCTGCATGCACGTCTGTGTCTGAGCGAGCATTGCTGATGTATCCATCAAGAAAGATGTAATCCATGTCCACATACTCCTCCACCATTTTGTTCTCTCTCTCTCTCATTACTCCACTTTTTGTTATGATCAGTACTGCTTTAGGGATCAGAGAATTTTGGGTCAAGGTGTAGAAAGGAAGCAACATTGCAAAATCTCTCTCTCAGATTTGCTAAAAGGACAGTCAGTTCAGTCCCTCAGTCGTGTCCAACTCTTTGCGACCCCATGGACTGCAGACTCCAGGCTTCCCTGTCCATCACCAATTCCTGGAGTTTACTCAAACTCATGTCCATCGAGTCGGTGATGCCACCCAACCATCTCGTCCTCTGTCATCCCCTTCTCCTCCCACCTTGAATCCTTCCTAGCATCAGGGTCTTTTCAAATGAGTCAGCTCTTCACATCAAGTGGCCAAAATATTGGAGTTTCAGCTTCAACACCTGTCCTTCCAATGAATATTCAGCATTGATTTTCTTTAGGATTTACTGGTTTCATCTCCTTGCAGTCCGAAGAACTCTCAAGAGTCTTCACAAATACCACAGTTCAAAAGCATCAATTCTTCAGCACTCAGCTTTCTTTATAGTCCAACTCTCACATTCATACATGACTACTGGAAAAGCTGTAGCTTTGACTAGATGGACCTTTGTTGGCAAAGTAATGTCTCTGTTTTTTAATAGGCTGTCTAGGCTGGTCATAGCTTTTCTTCCAAGGAGCAAGTGTCTTGTAATTGCATGGCTGCAGTCTCCATCTGCAGTGATTTTGGAGCCCCCCAAAATAAAGTCTGTCACTGGTTCTACTTGTTCCCCATCTATTTGCCTTGAAGTAATGGGACCAGAGGCCATTATCTTAGCTTTATGAGTATTGAATTTTAAGCCAACTTTTTCACTCTTCTCTTTCACTTTCCTCAAGAAGCTCTTTAGTTTTTCTTTGCTTTCTGCTATAAGGGTAGTGTCATCTGCATATCTGAGGTTATTGATATTTCTCCTGACAATCTTAATTCCAGCTTGGGCTTCATCCCAGCCTGGTATTTCTCATGATCTACTAAACTCTTGACTGGAAGAAACACAAGCTGGAATCAAGATTGCCAGGAGAAATATCAATAACCTCAGATATGCAGATGACACCACCCTTATGGCAGAAAGTGAAGAGGAACTAAGAAGCCTCTTGATGAAAGTGAAAGTGGAGAGTGAAAAAGTTGGCCTAAAGCTCAACATTCAGAAAACAAGATCATGGCATCTGGTCCCATCACTTCATGGGAAATAGATGGGGAAACAGTGAAAACAGTGTCAGACTTTATTTTTGGGGGCTCCATAATCACTGCAGATGGTGATCGCACCCATGAAATTGAAAGACGCTTACTCCTTAGAAGGACAGTTATGACCAACCTAGATAGTATATTCAAAAGCAGAGACATTACTTTGCCGACTAAGGTCCATCTAGTCAAGGCTATGGTTTTTCCTGTGGTCATGTATGGATGTGAGAGTTGGACTGTGAAGAAGGCTGAGCGCTGAAGAATTGATGCTTTTGAACTGTGGTGTTGGAGAAGACTCTTGAGAATCCCTTGGACTGCAAGGAGATCCAACCAGTCCATTCTGAAGGAGATCAGCCCTGGGATTTCTTTGGAAGGAATGATGCTAAAGCTGAAGTCCAGTATTTTGGCTACCTCATGCGAAGAGTTGGCTCATTGGAAAAGACTGATGCTGGGAGAGATTGGGGGCAGGGAGGAGAAGGGGACGACAGAGGATGAGATGGCTGGATGGCATCACTGACTCGATGGACATGAGTCTGAGTGAACTCCGGGAGTTGGTGATGGACAGGGAGGCCTGGAGTGCTGGGATTCATGGGGTCGCAAAGAGTCGGACACGACTGAGCGACTGAACTGAACTGAACTCTGCATATAAGTTAAATAGCAGGGTAACAATATACAGTCATGTTATGTGTATAAAGAATCATGGGAGCCCCACTGCTAAAGATGGTTAGTCAGTGTGCCTAAGAGAAGGTCCAAGAATTTGCATGTCTATTAAGCTTCCAAGTGATGCTTATGCTCTTGGTCTATGAGCCCTGCTGGTCTAGGGCTCTGTGGGATCCTCAAGATTTGAACTTCAGGAAATCCTTTGATTACTACTAGATTAGAGGCAGGGAAAATGCCCAGGAATAATAATGATAAGTTGGAATAACACAGTGGCAATAAAAAACTGAAGATATTTTAGCAGATGAAATAACTAAGACTAGTGGATCATAGGAGCTTTGAAAACAAGCATCCTATCTCACAGCAGTGTACAACATTTTCAGCTTTTCATTATCCTTTATTTTCACCCCTCACTCTTTTCAATTCTCGTTTTTTAAAATCTTGCTTAAATGATTATCATGTAGTCATAACTACACCTTTGCGTATACTCTCACTGCCTTGCCCCCAACCCCAAATTTCATTGTACTTTATCTTTTACTTTGCAAATGTTACTTTATTAATCCTCATCTATATTACAGCATAAAGATGTTGAATGATTGAAAATTAATGCTAAATCAAATATATGAGCTATAATGTTCAAAGTGTATTTCCTAATTAATACCAAGGACTACATGCATGCATAATTACATGTAAATTAGGTACTTTGAATTTTTATAGCTGATTTGCAATATTGTTTTAGCTTCGGGTGCAAATCAAAGTGATTCAGTTACACATATATTATATATGTATGTATACATATAGTTATGTGCTTAGTCGCTCAGTTGTGTCTGACTCCTTGTGAACTACCTCATGGACTATAGCCCACCAGGCTCCTCTGTCCATGGGGATTCTCCAGGCAAGAATACTGGACTGGGTTGCCATTTCCTTCTCCAACATATATGTATGCATTAGGTTATTTTCCATTATAGGTTATCACAAATTATTGAATATATCATTGTACTTATTTTGATATTAAAAAAAAAAAAACCTCTTGGTTAAACCCAGTCCCCTGACCATATATTTTCTGCATTTCAGAAAAGCACAAAGCAGTGATGCTTATGATGAGGGTACTTTAACTTTACCGGTACTAACTTCCACTGGGTCTCCAGTGCAGTCTGGCAGGCATACTGTTCTGGCCCATTTTCTCTCTCACATTCTATTTTCTCTGTTCCATTGAACATGGAACTCAGCAAAAAGCCATCTATGAACAAGGAAGCAGGTCTTCACCAGGCACAGAATCTGTCAGCACCTTGATCTTGGACTTTTCAGCCTCCAGAGTTAAGAGAAATAGATCTCTTGCTATTTGTAAGCTACCCCGTCTGCCATATTTTGTTATAGCAGTCCGAACAGACTAAGACAAAGAGCTATCTGCAGACTTACCTCTGAAAACTTCTGGCCTGGTCCAGCTATGCTGAGTCTCTATTTTACAACTTACACATCTCTGAGGCTTTTCAGAGTCCTTGGGGTTTGAACTTCAGGAAACCCCTTGTGAGCAGACTGCCTGAGTGAAGTCACCTCCCCACTGCTTTTTTGAAAGCCTCAGGTCAGTCCTGTAGACATTTAAGCTCAGCTCAACTCCTGCTGAGCCAGCCACGGTGAGAGATGGAGGGTTTTTGTTGCATCAGGAGCTTTAATAACAGAGTATTTACGTTGGCACAGAGCATCAGCCTGGTTATGGAGACAAGGGAATCTATAATGTGTTTTAGTGCACCATATAAATTTTACATCTCTGCTTGCATGTGTGTCATAAATTTTTTTTTTCCTCTCTTCTTGTATATTCAGGCTAATGATTGGATCTGGGGGTTTTGAATTTTTTCCTTGGGCATTTTTCTCACAACAAATTATCTTTCTTCTTTTTTCTTCAAAAGAGACGATATATCTGAATTGTTTCAAAGGCTTCTGGGCTGTTATTTTAAAACTATTTACTAACATTATTTGGATATTATTAATATTTTGAAAAATTCTCATTTGATGTTTTAACTAAGAAAAAACTCATTTTTTAACTGAGATATTTTAGAAGTCACAGGAATATTTTAACTCTAACTTATACACTGTTTGGAAAAAAATATTATTCTACTATTGAAAAGTTAACCAAGCAATAAATTATGTCAGTTGCTTTTTAATAGGGAATGAATAAATAAAATCAGTGTTTCTACTTGTCAGAATCAGACACTGTTTTAATGTGCTTAACACACAGCATCTACTTTAGTCTTCACAACTATGCATTATTAACCATATTTTACAGATTATGGCAATAAGCACAGAGTGTTTATTTGACTCTAGGCAAATTCTACATTTAGTGGCAGGGCTGTGTGGAGCCTAATTTTCCTGTTCTTGATCCTACAAGCCCAAACACTGTATATGTTTGGCTAGGCTGAACTATGTTTTCCAGAATTCTTTCTTATATATTTTCAGTTAGACAGGGTCACCTGAGAGATGGTGGGAGACTGGGGAGCAGGAGAGAAGGAGCAGCCACACTGGGGGTCATGCACGGTGCTGCTGACCTCAGTGGCTCACCGCACTGGCAAGAGGCAGCACCTGGATCTGGAACTGCCAGTGACCTGGTTCTTGGACCTTTTAATCAGCATAAATTGATAGGAGACCAGACTAGAAATTCAGACGAGGCTTTACTGGGATTGGTGCTACAGCAGGAGAGTGAGAACAACAGGTTCCCTTGCTCATTCTCTGAGGTGGAGTGGCAAGCTGGTTCCGTACATGGGTTAGGGCTGGGGCTGGTCTGGGCTTCCGAGGTGGCACAGTGGAAAAGAATCTGCCTGCCAATGCAGGAGGGAAGGGTTCAATTCCTGCGTCGGGAAGATCTCTTGGAGAAGGAAATAGCAAATCACTCCAGTATTCTTACCTGGGAAATCCCATGGACAGAGGAGCCTGACAGGCTACAGCCCATGGGTTTGCAAAGAGTCAGACAGAACTTAGCTACCAAACAGCAAAAAACAAAGGGGCTGGCCCAGGCGCAGACCAGACGAGTGGGTTCGGCGGTCTGCCCACCCGCTTAGTGGTGCTGTTTGCAGGGATCATTCACAGTATTCCTCTTTTGCTCCCAGCTCCTCAGAAGTGGTAGTTGGGTTTTTGGTCTTTTTGCATATTTGTGGTTAATAATTTGTCCCAATTGCCCACACGTGCACTTATTTTTAGTCCCTTATAGTTTCCTAGCATTCTCTTGCTTGCCAGATGCAAACACTGCAGCTAAGATTCAGAGGTCCCAGACTGCGTCACAACTTCCCCACTTTCTCCTGAATCTTTCTTTAATTTTCTGGACTCCCAGAAAAGGTGTGAGCTTAGGTTGTCATAAAGGACTCCAGCTTCTGCAGGTGTGTGTATATACACATCATATGAAGTTTTCAAATATAGATTCCATATGTATTTCATATACACCCTTTATATATCTATATATGT
>SJYQ01092900.1:69988-80654 GCA_006410935.1 Redunca redunca | reverse complement strand
CACCATCATGGGAAAAACAAATCCTTTCTGTTTGGATACATCATGTAAATAATTGTCACTCATATTCTTACAACTCCAATGTCAAGAGTCAAGAGTCAAAGTAAATCTTGAGGAGCCTTTCCTTCTTCTGCTCATCATCTAACCGTACATGCTCCTGGGCCCTTATCTTTATCCTTAGGGGGACTATGTAATGAATCACCCACCGTTTCATCTCTGCAGTGGCAGAAATATGTTGAGTTTGTCTTTCTTTTTGTGTATGCACCATGAGTTACCTGAGTGTTCTTGAACAATCTTGTACACTAACCTGTTACATATACTTACAGCAGAATCTTTAGACCACAAAGAAATCTAATCTGAAACAAATCTAGTCTTAACCAGCACAATAATCTTGGCCAATTTCCCTAAATTTGAAAAGACAAATGTGCTTTCCAAAAATATGCTTGTGCTTTAAAAATATATATGTTCTCTATTCAAGACTCAAAACATTATCCTGCTAATGAGCAAAAATGGCTGTAATCTGTGAAGCCACATGCAAAGTTATGCTTGTTCTGCCAACCTGAAACAGTTAGATGTAAGCTGAAGACAGCAAATGAAAACATACATATCTCCAGGCTACCTGACACTTGTCATGTAGAAATGCATAGCTTGACATTTGTCTTATTAGATAAAGTAATACATACTGAAAAAATTTAATGTTTTCTATCAAGCAAGTTAAAAATGATGCAAGCATATTTCTCCATTGATTCTTTGCATAATTGGT
Source organism: Redunca redunca (assembly GCA_006410935.1). NCBI lineage: Eukaryota > Metazoa > Chordata > Mammalia > Artiodactyla > Bovidae > Redunca > Redunca redunca. The sequence goes on along the minus strand of SJYQ01092900.1, from coordinate 79,894 downwards.
CTTGATCCACACTGAGATTTACTATCTCTACTTTCAAAGTACATGAGTAACCTGATTTGTTTCTCACCACTTGCACTTTTATCATCCCAGTTGAAGGCACCATTTTATCTTCACCTGAATTACTGCAGTAGCCTCCTTGTTTCTCCTTCCATCTGCATTCCACAAAGCAGTTGGAGAATCCCTTTTAGAATCAAGTCACATTGAATCACTCCTCTGTTCGAAGTGCTTCATCAGTGTCTGTTTACATCACTTGAAGGCAAGGCCAAATGTTGGATGATGATTCACCTGTTAGTCTTGAGTCCCTTGCTAGAAAATAGGAGGGCAGGGATCTTTGTTTTTGTTGTTGTTGCTGTTTCACCTTCAGAACCTCAATCAGTGTTTGAGACATGATAGGTGCTTAATAGGACTTCCCAGGTGGCCCTAGTGGTTAAGATAATAACAATGCAAGGACCCAGTGAATGAACTTTGACATTAAAGTGAAGTGAGACTGACATCAGGAATAACAAATTATGTATTTCTAAAGATAATAGCTCAACCAGTATCCATATATTCAGTGAAGCACCTAAAAGACATCTGTCTCTAGTTGCTTTCCCCAATGTAAATACAGTCATGCTGTATTATGGAACCTGTACCTCTTTCGTGGCATGTAAATCTAAGCATTTTTATTAGAGAAAGATCTCACTTAAAAATAGCCCTTCTTTGATATAAAATTTTTCTTTTACAAATGAAAAAGTGATCTCACTAACAGTCAATAGAGCATGCATTTTGAATTGCATTCCTTTTGCCAGATACTGAAAATTGCATCATTTCCTGTCAAGTTTGTCTGGAGACTGATGGTATGATTTCAGCTTTGTTTAAAATGACAGTGTCCTCATGGCTGTGGTAAAATGTTGGCCTCTATATAAAATAATCACACTTAAAATGAACCTAAAATCTGGATCTCCATATTACCAGATGTCAAGTAACGATTTCAGGAAAACTATACTATCCTCATGTGTAGGTATATGCAAAGATAATCCATAGATTTTATTCAAAAAAATACCGTGCTTAAGAATGTTTTTAAATGCTAAGGTTGTTACACAGAAATGTGTCTTGTGACGTTTTAATTCTTTCTATTATACAAATTTGTAAGAGGATTGCTCAAAGGAACTTAACAAGACTCAAAGTAATTATTCTCATCCATCTCACTGAAGATATATAAATCTTACATTAAAGATTTTGCAAGGTTTGGAAATATATTGTCTCTATAAAATACATTCAGCATCAGAAGGATTCAGCTGAGGCTTTGAAATAATAATTTTGAGAAACCCAACTGATTTAAATTAGTGCTCAACAATATTGCCCAGGAAATCACGCTATAGGTCTTTCACTTCATGTTTATGTCTCTTCCATAAGTAGATTATGCTAATAGGTGCCAAGAGATTCATATCTCCAGCAGGCTGAGATTGGCTGTGGTTACTTTAAATTCCCTTTCTCTCAAAGGGCAGACATCATAACCCAAAGCATTTTCATTATGATGCGCTTAACAAGACAATGTGTGGCAGGTAAACTGCCTATCAATAATATTTAGTGAGTATTCATTCTGGACAAGCTTTGTAATGTGGTTTTGGAGAAGAAAGGCAAATAAAAGAAGTCATGATCTTTCTTTATAGACACTTGAGTGAAAATTAGCATTCCCTTTCTCCTTTTTATAGTGACACGAGGTATAGAGTAATTCCCCATGTAGTCAGGTCTCACTAACTATAAGTTATTCTTGAACATATACTAGGTCCTCAGTCCTTACCTCCACATTTCCTGAAGAAATTATAAACTGTATATGTAAAGCACATGAACAGACCAATAAATAAACATGAAAATTAACAAAAAAATCTACCTTGAGAAGAGAATATTTGACCTCTTTTTTTATTAATAAAATTATGATGAGTACTTATATTATACATACATGTGAGTATGAACTGAGATTAAGTACAAAGATCATAACACAAAATCAGCACTTAAAAATTATTAAATACTAAATATTAGTACTTTAATAATAAAGTAATATTAAAGTATTATTGATAGTAGTATTATTATGTGTGTGCTCAGTCACTCAGTTGTGTCTGACTCTTTATGACCCCATGGATTGTAGAATACAAGTCTCCTCTCTCCATGGAAATTTCCAGGCAAGAATACTGGAGCATATTCCCATTTCCTACTGCTGAGGATCTTCCTGACCCAGGGGTTGAACCAGTTTCTCTTGTGTCTCCTGCATTGTCAGATGCATTCTTTACCACTATGCCACCAAGAAAACCCTTATTATTATTATTAAAGTGGTAGGAATAACATTAGCAGCAGCAGCAGCCCCTCTAAAAATAGGAGGCTTAGTAGTCAATTCATGAACTAGAATTGAGTATCTTTTATATGTCAGACAGTAGGTCCTGGAAAAATGAAAATAAACCATATATTCCATACCCTTGATTATTTCTTAGGTTTTAACAAAATACAAACATACTACAAAATACAAAGATACAAATGGAATGTGATAAGTATTCTGATTACATTCGATAAAGTGTCATAAGAGTACATAGAAGGTCATTGCTTGGTAGATGTCACATATTTTCTGGCATTTTTATACTGTCTGCTTAAATCTAGACAAAACTTTAAATAGAATTTATTCTTGTCATTTTTGATAAGATATCAACCATTGTTACCCAGTGAACTTATCTGAGCTGTATGGCTAGTACATTGATCAGCTATCATATATAGAATCTTTCTCAAAGTCACCAGGACTTCAACATGCATCCATGTGACAGAAGATTACAACTCACATTGGTTATACAACCAATATTCCATTACAATGAATGTCTAGTGAGTTTATATCATACAGTATTTTTGTAAGATGGGATTTCACTGGTGCAGAAACTCTAGGTATATAACCCAGCACCACTGTTCAGAGTGTTATTTTAACTGCAACTGGTTTTTCATTTAAATGGTCTTGAGGCAAAATAATGTGATTCCACCTGTATAAGGTATAGTAAAAATGCAAAATAATATTTTAGGTTTCTCATAGTTCTGTTATTTATTTGGAATAAATCCATGATAAAACTGTTTACATTTTCTTAAATGAGTAAAATTAACAACTGTAAAAAATATTAACTTCATAAAGAAAATTCTAATATCTTAGTTTTCCATCAGTTACACCCACAGATAACTTGTCGTATCCCATCTAACAAAAGAGTACATGGACAAAATGCACTCTGCACAGCCAGAGACACTGGAGGTATACTAAACGCATACCCCTCTATCATCCATTACAAACATTTCTTTGGAAATAGGCCTTGTTAATGAAAACCGTAGTAACAACATCTTTTTTTTTCAATTTCCTTTGATTTTAGAATGAAACTTCATAAGCAATAATTACCTTGCCTTTTGGAAGGCACTAAAATATCAGCTGGCTGTTTGATAGGAGGTGGAGTTTTGTACATCTTCCAATAGTATTATTAGCAATTGATGATGAACATTTCTTAGCAGGAGAGGCCTGCTTATTATTATTATTACTAATTAGAAATGGGGTATGCATGTCATACAAAATGATGACCATGGTTTAAACTGGCTGCAGAACCCTCAATGATGGTCTTGCAACATGACAATAAAAAGATAAGTCATCTGATTTCAAAATGAGCAAAAGATCTGAATAGTCATTTATTTAAGGAAGATGAAAAAAATGGCCAATAGCACAAGACAATTATTTGATATCCTTATTTATTAGGGGGCCTTCCCTGATGGCTCAAATGGTAAAGAATCCTCCTGTAATGCAGGAGACCCAGGTTTGATGCCTGGGTCAGTAAGATCCCTTGGAGAAGGGAATGGCTACCCACTCCAGCATTCTTGCCTGGAGAATATCATGGACAGAGGAGCCTGGAGGGCTACAAAGATGGGGTTGCAAAGAGTCAGACGTGTAAGCAACTAACACAGTAATTAGGGAAATTCATGCCAAAGCCATGAGGGCACACCACCACATAATCCTTAGAATTGTTATACTACTACTAATAATAAAAAGAAATAGAAGAGGATATGTTGATATGAGATGTGGAGAAAATGAAATCCTTATATATAGTCAGTGGGGATGTCTATAATGTAGCAGCCAGTCTGTAAATCAGTTAACAATTCCTCAAATGCTAAATGCAAATTTCCCATAAGACTCAGCAATTCTTAGGTATATAACCAATAGAAATTAAATCATATGTAAAAATAAAAGTTATACATAAGTTTTATAATAGCATTATTTATAACATAAAAATTGGAAACAACCTCAAATATCCATCAATTGGTAAGTGGAAAAATAAACTGTGGTCAGCTCAGTTCAGTTAATTATCATGTCCAACTTCTTGCAACCCCACAGACTGCAGCATGCCAGGCTTCCCTGTCTATTACCAACTCCCAGAGTCTACTCAAATTCATGTCCATCATGTTGTTGATACCATCCAACCATCTCATCCTCTGTCATTCCCTTCCCCTCCCACCTTCGATCTTTCCCAGCGGCAGGGTGTTTTCAAATCAGGGTCTTCACATCACATGGCCAAAGTATTGGAGCTTCAGCGTGAGCATCAGTCCTTCCAGTGAATATTCAGGATTGATTTCCTTTAGGATGGACTGGTTGGATCTCCTTGCAGTCCAAGGGACTCTCAAGAGTCTTCTCCAATACCACAGTTCAGTTCAGTTCAGTTGCTCAGTCACATCCGACTCTTTGAGACCCCATGAATCACAGTACACTAGGCCTCCCTGTCCATCATCAACTGCCGGAGTCTACCTAAACCCATGTCCACTGAGTCAGTGATGCCATCCAACCATCTCATCCTCTGTCATCCCCTTCTCCTCCTGCCCTCAATCTTTCCCAGCATCAGGGTCTTTTTAAATGAGTCAGCTCTTTGCATCAGGTGGCCAAATTATTGGAGTTTCCGCTTCAACATCAGTCTTTCCAATGAACACCCCAGACTGATCTCCCTTAGGACGGACTGGTTGGATCTCCTTGCATCAATTCTTCGACACTCAGCTTTGTTTATAGTCCAACTCTCACATCCATACATGACCACTGGAAAAACCATAGCCTTGACTAGATGGACCTTTGTTAACAAAATAGTGTCTCTGTTTTTTAATGTGCTGTCTAGATTGATCATAACTTTCCTTCCAAGGAATAAGCGTCTTTTAATTTCATGGCTGCAGTCACCATCTGCAGTGATTTTGGAGCCCCCCCAAATAAAATAAGCCACTGTTTCCCCATCTATTTGCCATGAAGTGATGGGACCAGATGCCATGATCTTAGTTTTCTGAATGTTGACCTTTAAGCCAATTTTTCACTCTCCTCATTCACTTTCATCAAGAGGCTCTTTAGTTCTTCTTCACTTTCTGCCATAAAGGTGGTGTCATCTGCATATATGAGGTTGTTGATATTTCTCTAGTCAATCTTGATTCCAGCTTGTGCTTCCTCCAGCCCAGAGTTTCTCATGATGTACTCTTCATATAAGTTAAATAAGCAGGGTGACAAGGTACAGCCTTGACGTACTCCTTTTCCTATCTGGAACCTGTCTGTTGTTCCATGTCCAGTTCTAACTGTTGCTTCCTGACCTGCATACAGGTTTCTCAAGAGGCAGGTCAGGTGGTCTGGTATTCCCATCTCCTTTAGAATTTTCCACAGTTTATTGTATATATTTGTGTATATATATTAGTATTATATATAATATATAGTATATAAGTATTATATATGCATATTTATAGATAGTATATTAGTTTGGCTAACTAATAAGTTTATATCTCTAATCATAATAAATGCCTTATGTAAGTTAATATTTAAGGAATACAGTTTTAAATTATTGCTAAGAATCCACCAGTAACACGGGAGACCTCGGTTTGATCTCTCCATTCAATCTGAGGTTGGGAAGATCTCCTGAAGGAGGGCATGGAAACCCACTCTAGTATTCTTGCCTGGAGAATCCCCATGGACAGAGGAGCCCGCTGGGTGGCAAAAAATCAAATGACCGAGCGACTAAGTACTGGCAAGTGTTAATTTACTTACAAAGTATATTGAGATTTTACATGTCTGTAAATGTAATGAGGGGAAAGAGAAGATAATATTCTCTTATGAAAGAGAATGCTATACTTCCTACTCTTAACTGGAAAACTGCAAAGGAGACAAGTATATGAAAAAGTCTAGATATAAGCCAAATAAGAGCTCCAACAAATGTAAAGGAAAGAAACAAAATTAAATGAGTGATATTAAATCAGATAGGAAAGATCAAAGAAGAGTTAATTAAAAAAGAAGATATTTGAGCTGGGATAGTAAAAGAAAACAAAATTTTTATTTTATTATTTAAAAAATTCTGTTCTCTCATTATTAAAAAGTTCATTTTCACTCTAGTTTTGGGATATTTTACAATAGTTAGATTTACTTCTAATAATCTAGAGTATTTACTCATATAAACACCCTGGGAAACAAATGCCAAATTTGGCTGATTACAATCACTTTTTAAGCATATATAATAAAAAGTCAACAAAGTATAGTTTATTTACTAAGCACACAGGAAACTCAAATCTGCAGGGGTTGACTTTTCATCATGTACCATGTTATTCCTTATACTTTCTGTGCAAGAACCAAACATAGTAAACATGACAATAGTATAAAGTAAATTATGAAAATAAAAAGTTAGCCCAAATATATTTGGAGGGTTAGCTTACTTGAGCTAAATCTTGTAAAATAAACAATTGCCCCTTCCTGTAAGTGTTAAATACTAAATCTTACCTTGATTTATGGTGTTGGAAAATTACAAAGGCATGCTTTTTAATATATATGCTCAGTAAGGCTGAATAGCTCACTAATGCACTGTATTCCCTAATGAACCAACCAATTTGATAACTTTGCCAATGCCAGCTTTCAAACAAAACAGCCCCTCATTGACATTCCAGTGCAATAGCTACTAACAATTAGATTTCATTCTAGCATTGTATCTTGTCACTGTCATCCCAATAAGAGATGCTCTCCTTATAATCTATAGAATTGACATAAATGTAAATGTTAGTCCAACCCACCAAATAAGCAGTCAATGGACTTTCATTACCAGATATAAGCTCACATCTGTCTCATTGTCATATATTGTTTTTCCATGTCATTTATTTTCTAGTCTTTGAAAAGACCAACAGTTTTTTTGAAACCCTATCACAAAATAGGGTTGTCATTTGGCAAATTTTTTCAGGATCTGGAAAAAAATACCTTTCTTTTGTTAATATTGCCTCTTTAGAAACTAAATAAATAAATGGGATGCTTTATGAACATTGCATGAATAGAAAACTCAGAGGTTTTCTAAATAGCACGTTAGAATCTAAAAATTATTCAAAGAACTGTATTCAAAACATCACTTCTTTGCTCACATAAAACAGTTATCATGGCAATTTGACATTAATGACAAAAGGCTTCTAAGGACTTTGAAGGAAATAATATCACTGAACTACATTGTTTCATGGAGATAAGACAAAGTTGAATTTCTGATACATTAGGTTAGCTATAGACAGCTAAGAAAGGTTATTTTAAATTTAAGTGGTTATCAAAGTGACTGAATTGCATATGGATATATAAACAGTGTTCAATGAGTTTTTCAGGATTTTTTAAATATTGCATTAACTTTCTCAATGACCCAGATAACTACAACGGTATGATCACTCACCTAGAGTCAGACATNAGTGTTCAATGAGTTTTTCAGGATTTTTTAAATATTGCATTAACTTTCTTAATGACCCAGATAACTACAACGGTATGATCACTCACCTAGAGTCAGACATCATGCAGTGTGAAGTCAAGTGGGCTTAGGAAACATTACTATGAACAAAGCTAGTGGAGGTGATGGAATTCCAGCTGAGCTATTTAAATCCTAAAAGTGATGTCTTAAAGTGCTGCACTCAATATGGCAGCAAATTTGGAAAACTCAGCAGTGGGCACAGGACTGGAAAAGGTCAGTTTTCATTACAATCTGAAAGAAAGACAATGACAAAGAATATTCAAACTACCACAAAACTATGCTTATTTCACATGCTAGCAAGGTAATATTCAAAATCCTTCAAGTTGGGCTTCAACAGTACATGAATCGAAAACTTCCAGATATACAAGGGCTTTAGAAAAGGCAGAGAAACCAGAGATCATTGCCAACAGCTGCTGGATTATAGAAAGAGCAAGGGAATTCCAGAAAAACATCTATGTTTGCTTCATTGACTACATTAAAGCTTTTGATAGTATGGATCACAACAAACTGTAGAAAATTCTTAAAGAGATGGGAATACCAGACCACCTTAACTGCCTCCTGAGAAACCTGTATGCAGGTCAAGAAACAACAGTTAGAACTGGATATGGAACAATGGACTGGTTCATAATTGGGAAAATAATGTCAAGGCTATATATTGTCACCCTGGTTATTTAACTTAAATGCAGTTATATCATGCAACATGCCAGGCTGGATGAAGCTTAAGCTGGAATCAAGATTGCAGGGAGAAATATCAATAACTTCAGATATGCAGATGACACCACCCTACTGGTAGAGAAAGTGAACTAAAGAATCCCTTGATGAAGGTGAAAGAAGAGAATGAAAATGTTAGTTTAAGGCTCAACATTCCAAAAATGAAGATCATGGCTTCCAGTCCCATCACTTCATGGCAAATAGAGGAGGAAACAATGGAAACAGTGACAGACTTAATTTTCTTGGGCTCCCAAATCACTGCAGATGGTGACTATAGCCATGAAATTAAAAGACACTTGCTCCTTGGCAGAAAAGCTATGACAAACCTTGAATATTCATTGGAAGAACTGATGCTGAAGCTGAAGCGCCAATACTTTGGCCATCTGATGTGAAGAGTGGACTCACTGGAAAAGACCCTGATGCTGGGAAAAATTGAAAGTAGGAGAAGGGGACAACAGAGGATGAGATGGTTGGATGGCATCACTGATTCAATGGACATGAGTTTGAGCAAACTTTGGGGGTTAGTGAAGGACAGGTAAGCTGCGGTCCATGAGGTCACAAAGAGTCAGACACAACTGAGCAACTGAACAACAACACAGTTAAACTTCAGATTTCTGAAAAGACGATGAACTAATATATATTGCTGGCTCACTATCCTGAAGTCTACTAGAAAGGAAGAAGATACAAAAAGGGAATTTTATGAATCATGGACAATATCACTGGGCACCCCAGGTGGCACCAATGGTAAAGAGCCCACCTGCCAATGCAACATACATGAGACACAGGTTCTGTCCCTAGGTCAAGAAGATCCCCTGGAGGAGAGTACGGCAACATACTCCAGTATTCTTGGCTGGAGATTCTCATGCACAGAGGAGCCTGGCAGGCTACAATCCATAGGGTGGCAGAGAGCTGGACACAACTGAAGCAACTTAGTACGCACGCACAGACACTAACACTAAAACTGTTCAAAGCCCTTTGGGGAGATTAAAGATAGCTGAGCATCAACACGGCAGAAATTACCCAGTGGTCTAGAGTTGTGGATGGGGAAGAATTCTCACATTATTTCCTCCCTATCCCCAGCTCACCATTGTATTTAGTGAATCAATGTCTGTACCATTAGGATTGAAAACGAGAAAGCAAAACAGAAATAAAAATAGTAGGACTAGCCCAAATCAAACCTGAGAATTTGGGGTAAGACGTTAAGATGCAAACATACAGGCTCCCACACTTGGGCCTTTGTGACCCAAAACCTCTGAGGGTTGTGTCAATAACTTATGTTTTAACAAGACTACCATGTATGTCTGATAAATACTCCAGTTTGAGAAAGTCTAGAGTCTACCTGAGGTGGGAAGTGATTAACAACAGCGACAGGTATGCCAGTCATGCCTCTGGCAAAACTTTCTCTTTCTAGAGAAAGGAAAACAGTCCT
>SJYQ01092900.1:48205-65474 GCA_006410935.1 Redunca redunca | reverse complement strand
GCCAGCTTCCCCATCTGATCAGAAGCTGGTCCTTCAATCAGCTATAAAGAAATCGGATAAGGAAGGGGTGCCAGAGTCTGCTGGTGGGGCCATCACAGCCACCCCATGTACCATCCATCTTTGCCCCCGTCCCTGCAAACTTCCCAGGAGACTGTGAACAACTTCTGGAGGCAAATGGTCCCAACCTTGGCTGCAAACTTGATTCACCTGTGGAGCTACCAAGGTCAAAAAATAAAATGTAAAAATACCAAAGCCCAGGTCCACCCCAGGTACTGGGGCGTGGTGCGGGCATCTTGATTTTAAAGAGCTCCCCTGGGTAGTGCCATTGTGTTGCTGGCGATGAGAACCACTGTGCTAAGGCTCCCAGCACCCAGCAGTGCCCTCGCCACCCAAAGTTCCCACACCCAGGGGCAGAGACCGGCTTCAGCACTCCATCTCCCATCCACCCACACACACGAGCGCACTCTCCCCCTGGAGTGAGAGGGTGAGGCCAGGCTGACTCAGAACAAAAGATGAGTGATTCACTAGGTGATTCACTCACTGTTTTGCTTTTCTATTTCCCCTCCTTTATTGGCATCCGATGGAAGGAAATGGACAGTGGAGTCAGAGCTTGGGGGGTGCAGCTTCTTCAGACACCAGCTGGGGGGCCTTGAGCAGATGAATCACTGTTCCCCTCACCCACCCAGCTCCCCTCTCTGCCAAAGAAAGAAAACAAAGCTCTTCTAGGACAGTCACCGCGAGACTGCGTGAGATTACTTATCAGATGGTGCCTGGCTCCAGATCGGATGGGCAGTGTTAGCGCCCTTCCTGTTGGTCCCTCCTCCCCCAGATCAGTCACCTCCCAGGAAGACCAGCAGTCACCCCAGCACCCCCACAGGCTGCGATCCTGTCCCCTCCGCTCCGCTGAGCCGAGCGCTCTCACTTTAGGTGTGTGACTCAACCTCACTGAGACGCAGGTTTGCAGCAGGGAAATGCAGGTGATGACATGGTCCCTTTTCCTTCTGGGATGAAGTCAGCAATGCAAGGAAGCCTAACACAAAGCAGGTTGGGTGACCAAGAACCTTCCCTCCTGTGAGATACAGGGATGATGGCGATGGTGATGGTTTGGCTTCAGGTGAACCTAGGAGATACGCTGGGACTACTGGCAGACAGCCCTCCTGGGGTGAGCACCCTGGCTGCCCTGGGCTCTCTGTACTTCTAGACACTGTTCTCAGAATGGGACTGACATGGAAGGCTGGGATGCTGTTCGGAGCCCAGTATCCCCACATCTTTCTTGGAGCTCCAAGCTTGCAGAACTGGCTCCACTCTGAAGTCAACAAGGCATCTCGAGTCTAGAGAAGAGCTTGAGGCCACCCACCCCAACATTGCTCTTCTGAGGACAGAGCATCCCTCTCCTTCCAGGCCTCAGGACATAGAACTAGGAGTCCTTCCTGATTCTCTTCTCATCCTCACATCCCACCTGCCAGCAAGTCCCTCCAAACAGACCCAGAAGCGGGGCCCTTCTCCTCCTGGCTGCCCATCTCTGGTCCAAGCACCACTGCCTCCTACCTGGATTCCCCAGCATGACCTTCTGACTCTTCAGGAACCCCATCGGTCTGTCCTCAACTCAGCATCGTCAAGGTTTCTGTGAAGCATAATTCATATCAGCGATTCATCATTACTCACTGAGCACATACTGTGTATCAACCGGAGTTCCAGGCTCTAAGAGCTTTGCATTTTCCTCTGAGCCTCCGGGGAAGCCCACTCTCTCTTGCCTTCAGCCCTTCTCCCTCCCTCCCCTAGCCTTTCCCACCTCAGGCCTCCCACGCCTGAAGTCCCTTCCCTGCCTAGAAGGCTTCTCTCCCAGCACCTGGGCAGCTCAGCTCCCCGCCTCCTTCCCATCTTTGCTGAAACATCATCACCTCTGTGAGGCCCTGGCTACCTGCCTTGTTTACATTTGCAACCTTCCCCCTCCCTCTCCCAACTTCCTGCTTTCATGTCCCCATCAACACTCTGGATGGTCCATTTCTTCTCTGGTGGTTCAGACGCTAAAGAATCTGCCCGCAATGCATGCGGGAGTGAAAGAAAAGTCAAAGTGAAGTCGCTCAGTGTCGATTCTGTGACCCCATGGACTGTAGCCTACCAGGCTCCTTTGTCCACGGGATTTTCCAGGCAGGAATACTGGAGTGGGTTGCCATTAATGCAGGAGACCTGGGTTCAATCCCTGGATTGGGAAGATTCCTTGGAGGAGGGCATGGCAACCCACTCCAGTATTCTAGCCTGGAGAATCCCCATGGACAGAGCCTGGGCTGCAGTCCATAGGGTCCCAAAGAGTCGGATCCGACTGAGTACTAAGCATACAAACACAAGCTCATTGAGGGCGAGGCTTTTGTCTCCCTCCTTCACTACTAAATCCCCAGCACCTACCACACTCCACAAATAGACACTGAATGAACCCAGTCTCTTCCAAAAGTGTTCTGACGGGTTTCCCATCGCCTCTGCCTCCTCTTACAAACTGTGACCCTTGAGCCGGATAACTGTCAGGACCAGGCTTTGTGCCACTTGCTGGGACAGGACACTGGGCTAGCTGCCCGGGGTCCCAGTCCTGGCCAGGCTGTAGCCTCCCAACCCTTCGTCCAGCCCTCCAAACGGGCACCGGGCACCGGGTGTTTCTGCGCGGGTTAAATGGGCTGCCACACCCTCCGCTCAGGTCCCACCAAATTTGCCAGAGCAGCGGCCGGCCCTTCTCCACGATGGGGACTCCCGGGGATGGGGTGCGGGCGGGGGAGGGGCGCGTGATGCAGTGGCAGGTGGCTGCCCCGCGGGGTCCGCCCAGCCCTTGGCCGGCCTGACCCTCGGCGCCTGTGTCCGCAGAGGTGGTCGGCGTGGGCTGCGTGCTGGACGGCGTGCGCTACAACAACGGCCAGTCCTTCCAGCCCAACTGCAAGTACAACTGCACGTGCGTGGGCGGCGCGGTGGGCTGCACGCCGCTGTGCCTCCGCGCGCGCCCCCCGCGCCTCTGGTGCCGCCGGCCCCGGCGGGTGAGCTTGCCCGGGCGCTGCTGCGAGCAGTGGGTGTGCGAAGACGATGCCAGGAGGCCCCGAAAGACAGCGCCGCGCCACACGGGTACCTCCGGTGGGTGCGGGGCGCGGGCGCGGGCGCGGGGCGCGGGGAGGGCTGCTCCAGCCCGCGGAGGAGGAGGGGATGGCGAGCTCGGTCGGTCCCCAGCGGGCCTCCTAGAACAGAGCCACCGGGAGTGGGGGAGGGGCCGGGGGCGGCGGCGGCCTGCCCACCGCGTCAGTGTGTGTGGCCCAGTGACCTCCTTCTGAGCGAGCACAAGCAGAGCGCCTGCAGAGTGGGTGACCTAGAAACCAAAGCCTTTCATCCTCCTCCGCAAATCCTTCCCCACCGCCGCCTCCCTCCCAGCCCGCCCTCCTCTCTTCCGTCTGTCCTCAAAGGCCTCTGCTGTCTCCCAGCATCCTCTTCTCTCACTCATTCATTCCTGCATTCCTTGATCCATCTCCCCTGCGCACCTGCTGTCTCTCCGTGCAGGTTCCCCTCCCTGACTTCTGGGTTTGTGTGTTATCAGGAAGGACCGGCTTCCTCTTCCCAGTCGTTGTCTTGTGTATCTTGCTCCATCCCTCTGTTGAGATCACTCCTTGGTCTCCCTGGCTCTACATCTGCCTCCACCTCTCAGCTCACTCCCTTTTCCATTTCTTAGACACTTAGCACTCGCCCGTGTTCTGCTTGCCAGGATACATCCACTGAAAGAACCAGCCAAGGGCTGGGGTTCAGTTCCCACTTCCTGAGGGCTTACTAAGGATGGGGACAGCTTTTGAGCCCTGTCACGTGCCTGAACCTGTTTTTTCTATCCACAACCAGGGACAGGAGGCAGGGAGGTGCTGTTGTCAACCCCACTTACAGGTGGGGAGCCTGGGGCTCGGAGGTGGGAGCCAGTTTATTGGAAGCTATCCAGGTGCTAAGGGGTGGTGCTAAGAGCTTAATTCAGACAATTTGCCCCCTGAAGCCTGCTTGTCCCCTTAGCCACGATGCCCTGAGCATCACTCAGATGAAGTTCTAGTACCGGGGCAGGCACTTCCCGTGAGCTTCCCCAGATAATGTCATCTCTGCAGGGGCAGGGCTGGTGTCTTTTCCCCTTTTATTCCCAGCACCTTGCAGAGGCCTGATGTGTACTCGGTCAATGTCTGGACCCTTTTACTGCCACACCAGCCCCGCAGGGCAGACGTTATTATTCCAGAAAAGAGCCTGAAGCCCAGAGTAAGTTGTCTAGAATCACACAGCCTGTAGGTGGTCGAGCAGGGATTAGACTCAGGTCACCTGTCTCTAAAGATGGTCCTCCTTCTGGAGAAGTATGAGGAACTCATGACAAGTTCTCTTCTCCCTGGGGATCCATGCTAGTTAGAAGCCAACTTGACCTCCAAGTGGAGGGACTGCCCACTTGCTGAGGTTCAGGGACCCCAGCCCTTAGGATTGTGACGGAAGGGACTGGGGGGCTGATGGAGACTGGGAAATCACTGGGCACCTGGTCCCCATCCGCAGGGAGCACGGGTGAGATAGAGCCATGGCACAAGAACTGCATTGCATACACCAGCCCCTGGAGCCCCTGTTCCACCAGCTGCGGCCTGGGGGTCTCCACCCGCATCTCCAACGTCAACACCCGGTGCTGGCCTGAGCAGGAGAGCCGCCTCTGCAACCTGCGGCCGTGTGACATGGACCTCCGGCCACACATCAAGGTGGGTCTGCCTCCCAGGGAGGGGCAGGCATCTCAGGTCAGGAAGATCCGCTGGAGAAGGGATAGGCTACCCACTCCAGTATTCTGGCTTGGAGAATCCCATGGACCGTATAGTCCATGTGGTCGAAAAGGGTTGGACACGACTGAGTGACTTTCACTGAAGATAGCTCTCAGACTGTATAAGCTCCAGGCCCACACATTGCCTGGATCTTCTCTACCCTCATTTCAGGCAGGGTGCTGGTACATAGTTGACCAGAACAGCCATTCATTCAACGAGTTTAGTACGTGCCTCCTGGGGCTTCCCTGGTGGCTCAGTGGTAAAGAACCCACCTGCCAATGCAGGAGACATGGGTTCGATCCCTGGGTCAGAAAGATCTCCTGGAGAAGGAAATGGAGACCCACTGCAGTATTCTTGCTTGAGAAATTGTATGGACAGAGGAGCCCGGTGGGCTACATCCCATGGGGGTATCAAAAGAATCGGAATCAACTAAGCAACTAAACAAGAGCCATGTACCAGGCAGAAAACTAGACTGTAGGGATGCAGAAAGAGCCTCGCCCTTGAGTGGCCCATAGCCCCACAGAGCTCCCTTTAAATAATGCCAGTCCACTTGAATAAGTTGGGTGAAAAGTGTGTGTGAGAATCTATGGGAGGCAGAGGAGGAGGAGTTTAGGGTTAAATGAGTCCAGTCTTGGAGGCCATGATGGCTCTGCCCCTAACCAGCAGGGGGCGCTTGGCAGGCTGAAGGAGCCGACAGAGTCATCCTGTGTTGGAGAAACTGACCTGGGCATTGGCAAAGCAGAAGGCAGGAAAGAAAGGAAATTGCAGGTTGAAAGAGCTGCACCGCGGCAAGGCAGTCCCTTTGTGCGCTCGGTTTCCTCTTGCATAATACAGCTGGGTCTCTTTGTCTTTGGGGTGATCGTTCCTAGTTTGAAGATGCTGCAGATCCGAAAGTAAGGTGGGGTGCTTGGCGAGTGAAAAGGGAAGAATTGAGGGCTTGGAGCTGAAAATGTTGATCCTCTGAGCATCTCAACTGAAACCTCCTTTCCCGCAGGAAGGGAAGAAGTGTCTGGCCGTGTACCAGCCAGAAGCGCCCGTGAACTTCACGCTGGCCGGCTGCACCAGCACACGTGCCTACCGGCCCAAGTACTGTGGGGTCTGCACCGACAGCCGGTGCTGTATCCCCTACAAGTCCAAGACCATCAGCATCTCCTTCCAGTGTCCTGATGGGCCCGACTTCTCCCGCCAGGCCCTGTGGATTAACGCTTGCTTCTGCAATCTGAGCTGTCGGAATCCCAACNAGTTTAGGGTTAAATGAGTCCAGTCTTGGAGGCCATGATGGCTCTGCCCCTAACCAGCAGGGGGCGCTTGGCAGGCTGAAGGAGCCGACAGAGTCATCCTGTGTTGGAGAAACTGACCTGGGCATTGGCAAAGCAGAAGGCAGGAAAGAGGAAATTGAAGGTTGAAAGAGCTGCACCGCGGCAAGGCAGTCCCTTTGTGCGCTCGGTTTTCTCTTGCATAATACAGCTGGGTCTCTTTGTCTTTGGGGTGATCGTTCCTAGTTTGAAGATGCTGCAGATCCGAAAGTAAGGTGGGGTGCATGGCGAGTGAAAAGGGAAGAATTGAGGGCTTGGAGCTGAAAATGTTGATCCTCTGAGCATCTCAACTGAAACCTCCTTTCCCGCAGGAAGGGAAGAAGTGTCTGGCCGTGTACCAGCCAGAAGCGCCCGTGAACTTCACGCTGGCCGGCTGCACCAGCACACGTGCCTACCGGCCCAAGTACTGTGGGGTCTGCACCGACAGCCGGTGCTGTATCCCCTACAAGTCCAAGACCATCAGCATCTCCTTCCAGTGTCCCGATGGGCCCGACTTCTCCCGCCAGGCCCTGTGGATTAACGCTTGCTTCTGCAATCTGAGCTGTCGGAATCCCAACGATATTTTTGCCGACTTGGACTCCTACCCTGACTTCTCAGAGATTGCCAATTAAGCAGCCACAGAACCTGGACTCGAGGCTGACCCAGAGCTTATAAAGCAGCCAGCCTTCTGAGGCCCCCACTGAGCCTTCTTTTGTCCACTTCCCACTCGTTTCCAATGACCCAGATCCAGGCCCAGGCCCCTGACCCCTTGTCCTGTCTCTGCCCACCCAAAGCATCCATCACGGCACGCTCAGGCCGACAGTGGGTCTTCTCCTTGGCAGCGGTCCACATACACACCAAAGAAAGTGCCCGGCTCTGGACAATACCTGAGCCCAATCCAGCCTGTCTGAGTCACTGGAAGTCCTGCTGGATCTCGCCCAAGTCCCAAGGAACAGAATCAGCTAGATCTTCAGTATCATTAATTCCTTCTTTAGATACCAAACCACCAAACTCTCTGGGCCCATTCAGAAGGATAGAGGGGATTTAGGACAGTGGACCGGTCCATTCTTCGGGCCCTGCCAAGGAGGACCCTAATTAGCAGTTTTGACCACTGTACACCAAAGCTGTCTCATTCTAAAGACCTGTGCCTACCATGGTCACCAAATATTTGCTAAATGAGGTGAATGGTTGTTTGGTTTTGGTTTTTGGGCGGACAGCTGTGTCCATGAATCCGGGCATTGTTGCAGTTAAGTTTCTGTTCACCCATTTCAGTTAAGTTTCTCTTCACCCCTGCACTGTGAAGGGTGTGCACTGGGTTCATCCCAGGGAGAAATGCAAGCCAATGAACTTCCTCTTGTTCCTGGGAGAAGTCCCTGGTCTATACACCAGGGTCAGAGTATGGTCAGTCTGTTTTCAGAAGGGACGATTGAGCCCTGCACTGAATCTGCTGCTCCTGGACAAGGCAGTGGGCAGTCAGCCAGCCTCCTCCTCACACCTGACCATCTGCGTGCTGGGGGCTCGTGGGACTTGGTGGGTCCCCTTGGACCACATCTCTGACCCCTTAGAGTGGTGTCCTTTGATAGCCTTCTGCTCTGAGGGAGCCTTGGGCCCAGGTTGAGTGTGAGTCAAAACAAGAAGTGGGTTCACAAACCAAGAAGTGGATCCAGTCTGTGTCACCCTGGGGTGGCAAGAGTCCCTGGGCCCAGGGCATGTGTCTTTCTGCCTCGGTGACCCATTTCGCAGACTGTGGGTCTACTGATCCATAAAGCTCAGTTCTGGCACAAAGACAGAAGTTTACCGGTTGTTTCAAAACAGAAGTATATTTAACAGGGATGAAAAGCCAAAAGGGTTTGATGCTAAAAGGAAGAGAAAGTCGTTATTAATGGAAATGAGGCTATTATTTATTTTATTAGTAAAGGATAAATATTTACTGCTACATTTCTTTTATTTAGCACCTTCTACATGTCAGACATTGTTCTCAGTGCTTTATGTGCTCCATTACACTAGCTCATGGAAACTGGGAGGTCGTGTTGAAAAGTGCCCGTTATTATTTCTGTCCTTACAAATGTGAAATGGAAGCTCAGTAAGGTAAGGGAGCTTGACCGAAGTCACCCAGCTGGTCAGTGGGATGGTCAGGATGCAAATCCAAGTTGGATTGCCTCTGTAACCCATATCTTCCCTCAACTTCTAGAGCTTCCCTGTGCATCAGAGCAGGAAAACATGTCAGGATAAGTGACTTCTCACTGTCATTTTTGGTCTTATTACTGTTTCTCCAGCTTCTTTCCCAAGAGAAGAGTGTATCTGACTTTCAGATTATTTAGATGTCTGAGCATCAGACAAAATCTAGGGTAAACCGAAATCCATGACTCCCGTCCAGATCATTCCCTCCTTCAAATCAGAACCAGCTCTCACCGTGTATTTAAAGATGATTTTGTTACCTGATGCTGCAGACTGAAGGATGGTGCCTTTTTCATGAGGGAATTCTGAGTGGTGAGCAGAGGGATTCCTAGAGAGGGGAAAGGGATTGAAAATGTGTCCTCCTTACTGTGACCTCCTGAATGCCTGGTGCAAGGCATACAGTGGTGCTCAATGTGTATTTGATGAATAAAGGAAATTGTGTATGTGTCCCTACATGTGTTCAGAAGATCTCTTTCTTCCAAAGGTACATGACAATCTAATTTTCATCAGCCAAATCTGAAATGCCATAGAAAAAGAGACATTTAATATCAAAAGAAAGGCACATGTTCATTGAAAGAAAAAAAAGCCCAAGAGTTCTTTTGTGAAGAGAATTTTGTTGTTGTTCAGGTGTTCGGTCATGTCTGACTCTTTTTCAACCCCCATGGGCTGTAGCCCACCAGGCTCCTCTGTCCGTGGGATTTTCCAGGCAAGAATACTGGAGTGGATTGCCATTTCCTTCTCCAGGGGATCTTCCCAACCCAGGGATCGAACCCACGGTTCCTGCATTGGCAGGCAGATTCTTTACCACTGAACCACCAGCGAAGAGAATTTACCCCTTGAATAATCTTTCCCGTAAGTCCACGTGGATCATGTTGGATTTTTGTAGAGTGAAATCACCTGCCACCCACAGCTTCCAAGGACCAGGGGAGGGCTGACCCCTTTTGAAATTCAGCAGACGCCCAAGAACTAGGTTCTTACTGAATTTGCTTCCCAATTCAGGAAAGTGAACGTGGCTTCCAAGATCATAGGAAGCCTGGATGAGGGACTTGGGGCTTTCATCCCCGGGATGGGTGGGATGGGGTGGCCAGAATGCCCTGCTTTGAGAAATGAATCTGTCCTGTGCAGGCCCCGGAGAGGAAGTCTCAGTTTCACGTTTTGAAGTCACGGGGAAGGAGACAGAGCCATGGTGCAACCTGCTCCAATAAAAGTTACCAATCATGATGAAAAAACATCTCTTTATTGAATGCTCACTTGGTGCCAAGCCCTCTGCTAACTTTCAAATTATCTTATTAATCATGGCAGCAATTTTGAGCAAGCATCTCTTCCCCATTTTATAAATGGAAAGTCTGGGACTCAAAGAGCCTGGGAAATCAGCCCTCAAAAGTTGAAACCCAGATCTCTGCTTATTCCATTCTGCCTTTCTCTGGGAGATGGTGAAGGACAGGGAAGCCTGGCGTGCTGCAGTCCATGGGGTCAGAGATGCAAAGAGTCAGACACGACCGAGCGACTGGACAGCAACAAGAAGTTGATTCTGGGGAGGCCTCCAGGCAGAGCCTGAATGAGACCTGTTGGAGTGTCCACTTCTCCAGTCCCTTGTAACCCCATGTCCTGGGATAAGGGAAAGGTAAATGAAAGAATAGTCAACCTTTGGAGGAGAAATTCACGTAAGTGCTTAGAGTGAATATCTGTTGCGTGCATAGATGAGCGAGAAAAAGACCTGACTTTACCATGTCACTAATGCATGCTAGCCCTTAGCATAAGCATTTGGTGAGCGCTTACCAGGCTTTAGGCTAGGTGCTTTACTGCACGCCTAATTTAATCCTCAGAGCAAGCCCAAGAGCTGTGGCATTATCATCATTTCCCATTTTAGAGACAGAGCTGAGGCCCTTAGAAAGTATCTGCTCATCGTCTTCACAGCTAGTGAACTGCTGACCAAGGTTGCAAACTGAGGTTAGTCTCACACCTGAGCCATCTCTCCTGATGCGAAGCCCAGTTAGCCTGCCCCCACACACCCCTGCAAACCAAAAGGCACAAGACAAAGGCTTACTGGCAGCAGCCGCAACATTAACTTTGAGAATGATTCAGAGAGTGATCAAAGAAAGGAGATTCAAACGATATGATTATCTAGGCTCTCATTAACATTTAAATACTATGTATTCCTACAAATTGCGGGAAAGTAATGCAACCTGTGACTATTACATTAAATTAGGTCACTGATTTTTAAAGACTTATTTTGACCCAAAGTAACTGAAGTAATAACTCTGCCCAGCTGGGAGTCCTGAATGGTCAGAGTGGCCTGCTGTGTATTTCTGCATGTGTGTGTATTTCTACATATGTGTGTGTGTGTGCGTGTGTGTATATCTGTTTTCAAACTATGACTTAATATTTGAGGATTCCGACCGCCATTTTCAGGCCCCCTGGTGGCTCAGACGGTAAAGAATCTGCCTGCAATGCAGAAAACCCGGTTTCGATCCCTGGGTCAGGAAGATCTCCCCAAAGGGCATGGCAACCCACTCCAGTATTCTTGTCTGGAGAATCCCATGGACAGAGGAGCCTGGTGGGCTACAGTCCATGGGGTCACAAAGAGTCGGACATGACTGAGTGACTAAACCCACACCCCCCACCCCCACCACCCAACACACACACTGCCATTTTTGTAAGTGACTGAAAAATACATATGAAGAAATGTCTTAGAATTTCCCCGTAGAAGGAAAACAGCACGTGGGTGATCTGTCATGTTTTTCAGCATTCTTCATTTTTCTCATGATTTGTGTCACACAGAACATGTTTATCCAATGTGAAGAGTTTTCATGGCTCTAATTCCCTGTTTATAGCTTTTTGCCTTGAAGCGATAAATCATCAGCAAAGTGACTTACTGGACTGGGTGAGTTTTCCTGTATTTTCAGTTATTATGAGGCAATGACAGAACACTGAACACTTTCAGTAAATGTGCAGATAGTGGACATTAGGGTCCCAGATATTTTATACATGGCAATAAAAATGGCTAAAAGTTTGAAAATGCACTGAGAAATGGGAATTCTGGTATACAGAAAAGACCAGGGGGACAAATGTGTTGAGATTGGAAAACATCTCATGTAAATATAAAATGAACATTTGGCATTCATTCACTTACTCATTTATTCAATGTCTTTTTATATTCCCAAGTACCCTGTGGGTGGGCTTCCCCAGTGACTCAGTGGTAAATAATCTGCCTACAATGCAGGAGCTGCAGGAAACTCGGATTTGATCCCTGGGTCTGGAATATCCCCTGGAGAAGGGAATGGCAACCCACTTTAGTATTCTTGCCTGGAGAATCCCATGGACAGAGGAGCCTGGCGGGCTCCAGTCCATGGGGCCCCAAAGAGTCAGACACTACTGAAGCCACTTAGCATGCGTGCATCCTATGGGTACCTGGAGGTCTGGGACCATGACTGCATCTTCTAAGCTTAGCACATATCAGGGATTGGGGAGCAGGGGTTGATGGATGAATAGAGATCTACTGGGCTTCCCTGGTGGCTCAGATGGTAAAGCATTTGCCTGCAATGCGGGAGACCCAGATTCGATTCCTGGTTTGGGAAGATTCCCTGGAGAAGGAAATGGCAACACACTCCAGTACTCTTGCCTGGAAAATTTCACGGATGGAGGAGCCTGGTAGGCTACAGTCCATGGGACTGTCACCAAGAGTCGGACATGACTTTTCTAGAGATCTATTGCCAGGTGCCTTGGGAACCAAAGGAGTGCAAGGAAGTTTGCATAAAGAGGAAGAGGAAGCTGCTAAAGGCTGGCTTATTGATAGCAATGAGAAACATATCACCCTGCCAGCAAAGGAGACAGAATTAAGAACCAGATAAAATGGTAGAAGCAGTCCACTGCCTGGGTAGGCCTAATTAACGGGTGGACAAACGTCCCCACAAGCAATAAAAGCGATAAAGTCCTCCATGTTGTTAGCCCCAGGAACTAATCCATGTTCCATAATCTGAAGATACCAAGAGGTGGTTGTGTGAGTTACGTGCTCAGCCAACTGTTTTCAAAGGCGAGAGTGATATAGTCCATTTTAGAAATGGCTGCAGAAGCCATTTCATCTCTGTGAGCTTTTTATCTGTGAAGTAAGGATAACTCAGCCTCACAGATAAAAGATAAAAAGGGGGAAAGAAACCATAAAATATGCTAAATATGACTATTATTAGTGATACCATCTCTGCAGGCTGTCCTTATCATGAAGTCACATGGTTGGTGCTTTCTGCAGGGGGCGGGGTATTCAGGAAATTTTTCAGAGCAGAAATGAGGAAGGGCCTTTTCTTCAACAGTGAGTTTGCTGGTCAATGGATTTAATTTCAAAAGACATAGCAATTCACCTGCTACAACCACATCTATTACTAGGAATCCCTGCCGTGTGTACGTGGGGTAGGGCCCGGAGTAGCATGAACTAACCTCTTACCACAACAGAGCAGTGACCCAGTTCTATCCCTGGGCCGGGAGGATGGCCTGGAGGAGGAAATGGCAACCCACTCCAGTATTCTGGCCTGGAGAATCTCATGGACAGAGGAGCCTGGTGGACTATAGTCCATGGGGTTGCAGAGTTGGACACGACTGAGCCCAGTGCAGCAGAGACCCAGCCAATGACCAGTAGTGAGTGTGTGAACATAGTATTGCCTCCGACCCAAAGGTGGGCCTCCCAGTTGGCGTTAGTGGTAAAGAATCCACCCATAAATGCAGGGACACAAGAAACACAGGTTCGATCCCTGGGTGGGGAAGATCCCCTGGAGAAGGAAGTGGCAACCCACTCCAGTATTCTTGCCTGGAGAATCCCATGCACAGAGGAGCCTGGGTGGCTATAGTCCTTGGGATCATAAAGAGTCAGACACAACGGAGCATAGCATAGCAAAAGTGGACCACAGACCCTAACATCACCAGTTGAAGTCATCTGTATTTTTCTTATCACAGTAGTGGCAATTATCTCGAGATGCAATTACGTTCGTAGTTGATTGGACAGTGAATAGACATCTGAATCAGGCTGATCCCATTCTTCTCGTTAAGAGACACAAAGACCTGATTGGTTCTGGGTCCCAGAACCAGAAGGTCAAGTAGCCTTTGGGTTAGGACCATGGTTTTATGCTTTAGAGACACAGGGAAATCTGACATTAGAAAGCAGGAGGCTCATCTCCTCACCAATCCCATCTTCAACTCAGAAATCCAGACTTCCCCCTTCTGCCCTTGGATTCCATGTGGGACACAGTTGAAGAGTTTTCATGCAGCCTGAGAAGCCCAAGATGGATTTAGGCTACATCTAGAGCCTCCCAAATGGCACTAGTACTAAAGAATCCACCTGCCAATGAAGGAGATGCAAGAGACATGGGTTCCATCCCTGGGTCGGGAAGATGCCCTGGAGGAGGAAATGGCAACCCATTCCAGTATCCTGACCTGGAGAATCTAATGGACAGAGGAGCCTGGTGGACTACAGTCCATGGGGTCGCAGAGTTGGACACGACTGAGCACCATACGGCAGGGTTCCAGCCAATGACCAGTAGTGAGGTTGTGTCTGAGAAGGGGAAGGAGGAAGGGACAGATGGAGGCCTCTGTTGTCCCCTACAGAGCCTGCACGTGGTTGGTCTTGGTGTACACTTGGTCTTCCAGCTGCTGCTGCAACCCAAGGGTCCAGGAATCAAAACCAAAACAAGCAGCTAGGAGAACAGAAATAGGTCCCCAGCTGGCAAACCGCCTCTAAATAGCATCCGATACATGCAAACACCTGCAAGAGTTCACTTCTCTCGATGGAAGCCTGATCTCCCAGGAGCTGATCGTGGGTGGTCTAGGGGGCCCTGTGCCATGTATG
Organism: Redunca redunca; assembly: GCA_006410935.1. NCBI lineage: Eukaryota > Metazoa > Chordata > Mammalia > Artiodactyla > Bovidae > Redunca > Redunca redunca. The sequence goes on along the minus strand of SJYQ01092900.1, from coordinate 51,378 downwards.
TGCCCACTGCAATGGTGATTTCCTGCTGACCCTTCTGTGCCTGCGTTTCCTTTGTTCCTGTCTCTCACGACACAGAAAAGGCATTTACTGTGAATGTAGAAAAAGAATGAGCCTATGTGCTTCTCCTCCTGTGTCTAAAGCAGGGCCCTTAAGCTAGAGGTCCTTGGGCCAGGGATCCATGGATTAAATTCAGGGGTCGTGTGCTTGGATGAGGGGGAAATGCATCTTTGCTTTTGTCATTGTCATTGTTCAGTTATTCAGTTGTGTCCAGCTCTTTGCAACTCCAGTGACTGCAGCACAACAGGCTTCCCTGTCCTTCACTCTCTCCTGGGGTTTGCTCAAGTTCATGTCCATTGAGTCGGCGATGCTATCTAACCATCTCATCTCTAATTGCAATTTAGCATTTCTTCCTACTTAAATGTGGTCCACAAACCTTAACACTGCCAGTTGAAATCACATGTATTTTTCTTATCACAATTGTGGCCATTTTCTTAAGATGTTATGCTCATTACTACCTTGAAATTATATTGAGACCTGCCTCCACATTGCTATTTCGTTTATCAATAAAGAAATGCATGATGTTGTCACAGTTGGAACATTTGGAGAATCACACTTCAAAGTGTAAGCAGTGTCTCCTGCTGGGTTTATTGTATGCATTAAAGCTCTTCCTGCCTCCCTCTCTGACATGTGCAGCACACATGCTCACCGTCCCCCGCTTCTCTGCCCAGTCACTTGCTGCATGATGATGCAGACTGCAAAAGTGTTGACAGCTTATTACAAACGTTAAGAAACTCTTCAAGGCATGTGAAGAGGAGCCAGTATAGATAAACAGCATGCTAGCTGTTTAAAAGGGAGGAGGGTGTTAAGTGTGGGCTGCATTTAGTGACTTGCTTCAAAAGAACAAGTACGGAAAAGCAGAAAAAGTGATTCGATATCGGAGACACCTAACATGACCTTGGCCAGGTGATCAAGGTCAACCTCATCCCTGTTAAATCACATTGACCCATCATACTGACAGCACAAGGTGATGAGGATGGCACTGAGTGTCTGCATTCTTCATTCCCAAAACTCAGAACCCCAAGTGAACCATGAGAACATCAGGCACACAAACCTCAGTCAAGGATCGTTGTGCAGCTTCTCAAAACCACCAAGGCCATCAAAAGCAAGGAAAGTCTGAGATATTCTTACAGACCAGAGGGAACAAAGGAGGCAGGATGAAAACAGACAATGGGGAAAATGGTGAAGTCCCAAGAAAGTATGGAGTTTAGTTAATAGTAAAAGATCTGTGTTAATGTGTTAGTTGTGACCGATGAACCGTAGTGACAAGCGATGTTAATAATAATAGGGGGAGCTTGGGGTGGAGTATATGGAAACTCTCTGTACTATCTTTGCAATTGTTTATTTGTTAACAATTTTTTACTTTTGGGCCACACTGCACAGCTTGTGGGATCTTAGTTCCCTGATCAAGGACTGAACTCATGCCCCCTGCCTTGGAAGTGCAGAGTATTGACCACTGGACCACTAGGGAAATCCTCTGTGGTATAAATTTTAAACTAATCTTAAGTAAAAATAGAGGATTGTAGTGAAACCTGATAACATTTTTAAATACAAGCGCAAGCAGCATTACAAGCTTATCAGTGGGTGGTCTTTTCACACACTTTCCTATAATAAAAATAAAATGTAAAAAAAAGAAAGAAAAGATGTTTCCTTCTTAATTATAGGTTGAAAAGCTTGATTCTTTTGTCACTGTTATTTGGCTACTAAAGTGCCAGAAATGGGGCTGGTCTGAGAATGTGATGTGAAAATATAGCCTGGATTTCTCAGTAGGAAGAAAAGAATGCAAGGCACCTTGATAATTGTTATATTGATTCTATGCTAAAATGTTAATATTTTGGATATGCTGGCTTACATGTATTATTAAAATTCATTTTACTTGTCTCTTTCTACCTTTTCTATTGTGACTACTTGAAATTTGAAGTTACATCAGTGGTTCACATTGTATTTTTATTGGACAGTGATACTCTGAAGAATTCCAAAGGTGAGGGGCATGTGGGCAGGAAGCCCCAGGTAAGGAAAGACCCACCTCAGTGCATGATCTCTCAGGTAGGGGAAAAAGACACAAGCCACTGCAAAGTTACAAATTTATTGGTCTGGAAATAAATACAAATATCTCATTAAGAAACTCTTCTGGAAAGACTTGTACATAACAGCTTCTTGTTCTGATTCAGCCATTTCTGCCTCCCAGGTGGTAGGTGACAGATAAACTGAGTCATAATCCCCCAAACTACCTAGAAGGCTTGACTACTTCCTCCCAGTAACCACTAGGCCCCGGTGGCTGATGCACGCTCTTCCATTCATCCTGATCAAAACTTGCTATACGAAGATCCATGGTTAGCCAAAATAAGACCGAAAGGCAGTAAGTAGTACAGGAACTCGACAGCTATGCTGACATTGCCCAGAAATGTCAGGGGTGCCACCCTGCTCAGGGAGAAGTTAGAGGGGCAGGGAAGAGGGGAAGGCGGGAGAGAGAAGGAAATCCCACGGAATACGCATTTCAGACTCCGTACATCTTTTGGGCCACCACTCCCCATGTGAATCACATCCCCTAGCTGAAGATTCTGGAAGGTCACCAGGTCAGAAACCTTTGGCAGTCAAGTTCAGATTCACCCCGACATTGTCAAAGATCGAAAGCAGGATTTAACTTAATCACACACGATTCCTGGGAACCAAATGGGATCGAAATCACAACTGCACTGGATTCCATCACAACCACAAGGAATTCCTTACGTCTAATCACCAAAAATGCCACCCCACCCCAACGCCCCTGCCCCAGTGCTGCTGCCTGGAGGCACATCACAGCCAGGCCCAGCTGTTTGCAATCTTTCTCTCCATTTCAGAGAAAATAACTACAAATCTACACACTCTTCCCCATGAATGAAATAACCACTCGTTCACGTATTAGGGGTGGGAAATGGGGCGATGGAGGGGGAGGCAGGCAGTTGATTCAAAGCTTTAAACACACAAATACCAAATGCCTGCCAAGACCGTTTCTTTGAAAAACTGGAAGATTTTGTCCCCTACTTTTGTTGTCCGTTAAAAAATGCCAGGAAAACAGGCTTGCAGGCGTCAACCATAAAAAGTGTATATATGCACAAAAGTGTAAAAAAAAAAAA
>SJYQ01092900.1:0-47880 GCA_006410935.1 Redunca redunca | reverse complement strand
AGAGAGGAGAGAGCCCGGTGAGGGGGTGGGCGAAGGCCGGAGGCGCTTGCACCTCGGCGACGCAGCCTGCCGCGTGCCCTGCCTGCCCGTGGAATCTTTGCTCCTGTTCGTCTTCAAGGCATCCAGCCACTGGGCTCCCTGTCATTTCCGTGCCCACTCGCAGAGGTGAAGAGCCAGGCTCAGGCTGGGTGAGGACTGATGGGTGCCACTCTAGCACGAACCCACCAGCTGAGTCTCAATCGCAGCTGTCTGCCACGCGCTTACCAGCTGTGGGACTCGAGGAGCATCCCTCTCTGAGACCCCGGCCCCATGTGTAAACTCAGAATACTACCATGGACCCCCGGGTATCAGCATCCGAGTGCGTGCCCACCACCCTGTGATGTCAACAGTCTCTAGATCAGGAGGATGTTCATAGTCAGCCCGGCTAATTCCTGCATGCCACAGGCTGGAAACCGAGGCTACACGGAGTGGTCAGCTGTCACTTCTTCCTGTGGGCAACCTGTGAGCTCCCAGGAACTCTTAATTCCAAAGGACTGCCCTTAAACATGGCAGGTGGTTGAGAAGATGGGATGAAGAACCCCACCTGTACTGGGTTGAAGAGCACCAGAATCTCTGACTATAACCTTATTTGGAAATAGGGTCTTTGCAGATCTATCTAGATGAGTTCATCCTGGTTAGGGTGAGTGCTAATGCGATGGCCGGTTTCCTCCTAAAAGGGGACAGATGCACACTCAGGGAGCAGCCGTGTGAAGACAGGGCAGAGGTCAGAGTGATGCAGCCACAAGCCAAGGGCTGCTGGCAACCATCAGAAGCTGGGACGAGGGAGAGAAGGATTCTTCTGAGAATCCTTAGAGGGAGCATGACCCCGCCTACATCTCGGTTTTGGACTTCTAGCCTCTAAAACTGTAGTACTGTGAGAGAAAAAATTTCTGTCGTTTTAAGCAATGGAGATGTGTTATGGCCACCCTAGGAAACTACTCCATCAGCCGATTGAAGCCTCTTTGTCAAGATCACATTGAATAAAAGATGCCACACACTGAGGCAGTGACAAGTACAAATGCGTGGAGGGGTTATGTTTTTGTCTCAGTGGGCATATGTGTTGGCTTTTCGCCACAGACACTGATAAACAGAATTCATCCTTGCATACTAAATCTTCTTCTTAAAGAGCTAGCTCCTGAATCCAGGAAAAAATCAGGATCAGTGCCACACCTGTTGCTCACATACTTTCTCTGAGCCCCCCTGTTCCTTGATCCCACATCTGGGGTCTTACTGACCCTGCAGGGCTCTGGTGACCCTAGCACGGAGTCATGGATGCTAAGGGCTTGTCACACTGCCCACGGCTGTGAGCAGGCACTCGGGAAATAAACGATTCCTTTCCTCGTCTTTGGTGGATGCCTCTAACTCTTTCTGTTGTCTTTCCCTATGATCTGCAGGCTGCTTTCTGGAAATAGAAGCCGACATACTGGGTGGGGGCAAACAAGGCCGGCCTCCCACTTCCTTTCTCCCCAGAATGCACTTTCAAAGCAGAAATCCAAACCCATGGCATGTTCAAGACAACCGAGTTGCAGTTTATGCCTGCAAGGAAAACAAAGCCCTTCTCGAGTTACTGCCTTTGCTGTACACTTTCCCAGAGGGGCAGAGACCCAGAGGCAGATGTTTTTTGTTGGAAGAGGGCTATCTGGGACATGACTCCTGCCTGGAGCATGAAAATCAGGCTTGCCTGCTCTCAGCTGTGCTAGAAACGAAATGTGGCTGAAGCCACATTTAGTAGACCAAACATAACATTACTATTTTAAATGAGCAAACAGTTTAAGCCTCGGGAAAATAAAGGGGGAAAAAAAGGAAGTGACTAGACATTCAGACTTCTTAATTAAGATGGGCACTCAAATTAGAAATCCAGGCAGCAGAGAGAGAGAGAGCAAAACCAACCACATCAGGGCTGACACACCAACATGTACTGACGGTGGATGCTGCCCAGGAGTGTGGCGGAACTTAGGGTTGTCTGTCCTGGTCATGGGACTGCATTGCTGAAAAGGGGCTGTGTGCGTCTGTGAATAAACTGGAACCATACTGCAAAGAGGCTGCAGGTTCTTTAGTTATGCTGCTCTTTATCCTTCAATTCTCAAATCTAATGATTTAGCAGACATGCTCTGCCTTGAATATAAGTGACTTTATCACCCATTTGCTCAGAGCTTTGCAGTTTTCGAAGACCTTTCACAGATCCCCACTCTGCTTCTTGCTTAATTTCTCAAAGCCTCAGTTTCATCATTTGTAAAATGAGGATAAGAGTATCTCCTAGGATTACTGTGATCATTAAATGAGAAAAAAAAAAAAGGACTTACTGATTTTTCATCATCACCACCATCACCACTATCTCACCCAGCACCATCCTCACACCACCACCATCATCATCACTTCCAGCACCATCACGCCCACCACCACCACCACCATTATCATCGCCACCATCCATCCTCACGTCACCATGACCACCATCCTCCCGACAAGTCTCTTAGGGAAGCATGTAATCAAAATTAAAAAAGGTTTTCATGGTTTCATGGGTTCTTGTCTTCTTGGACCTCAGAGGGCTAGTCCTCACCCACACCTTAAAACATTCCCTGGTGTGAAACAGCTTCTGTTCAACAATGGAGGGAGAATGAGTCCCTAGGGTCTGAGGAGCTCTGCACTGCGGCCCACCCTCCACGCACCTAAATACTTCTTCCCTGACGTGCCCGGCATGCGAAAAGCTAAGCTGCCCACGGTGACACAGAATCCTCGGCCCAATCTGTTTCCAGTTCCCACTGCTGCCCCTCGGCCCACCCCCTGCTGGGAAAGGCCATACTCACTGTATCCCATGCCCTGCACGAAGTACTTGAAGGCCTCGGCCAGCTTGGCCGGCTGCAAGAGAAAACAGTGAAAGTGTAGTCAGTCACCGGAGGTCCGGATCACTCGGGGCCACTGGGAGCCAGGCCTGTGGTCACCTTCGTTAAAGAGCTTGGCAAAAGACGGAAACACCACGTGTTGACAGGACAAAAATACAAAAGGAAAGCAAAGAATGGGATGATTATGGAGAACAAACTTAGCTTTGTCCAGGAAGAACGTTCAAATTCACTAAATAGCTGGAGGAACTTAGTCAAGTTACGTGACCGGTCTGAGCCAGCTTTCTCACCTATATAATATGGGCAGAGTGCTATACCTGCAACTGAGAATTTCTGTGAAGAATATATCATTGGATAAACTGATGTGTCCAGAACAATGACTTTACGAGGTTAGTACCATCTTCATATACATTTCACAGCTGAACAGATTTGGAGAGATAAACAATCCATCCAAGGTCTTCTGGTTAATTAGTGGGCCTGCACATTAACCCAGGGTTTTCCAAATCCCATAGCAGCGTACTCTCACCCCAGTAGCAGGCAGGCTGGTGGCTGGCGGGATGAAAGGATGGTGGATACATGGATAGATGAAAATGAAAACAGGTGGATGGAAAGAAGGAGGGAAGATGGATAGATGAATAAAAGAAGGATGGATGGTCTTAAAGAAGGAAGGATGCAAGGATGAAAGGAAAGGAAAAATGGAAAGAAAGAAGGATAGGATGAGAGGATGGATGGATGGATAGAAGGATGGATGGACAGACAAATCTCTTAATCAACTGGGCTACTTTAAATAAAATGAGTTGGGACTGCTGCAAACATACCCAGTTCGACCAATTACTCTCAAAGTTTAACGAAACCAGGGGGTGAATGTTTGGGTAAAGGTCATATTTGAAGGCTAATTAATTCCAACTCTCAAATGTAATGTCCTGGGTCTATTCTCACACCCTTTCACTTCACTGGTAAGCCATCATCAGAGTGGTCTTGCCCACCTCCACCAACTCCTGCCACTGTTCTCAAAGAGCCAGGTGATATTTAAAGAAGAGTCTGTGCTAAAAGTGCCCTCTAGGAGTCGCGGGACGATAAGATAAGAACGAGAGTTGCAAGTTGGAGCTGCAGAAAGCCAAGGGCATCTGTGTTCAACATGGCGGACAAAACAAGAGGATGGGCTTAGAAACGAGATCTCGGCCTAAACTCAGCTCCCCTGCATGCCCATAGGCAATCTCTGCCGTCTGACAGCCCCAATTCCCCTTCTGTGGCTGCGGTAGAAGGCACGTTCTTCCTCTCTCTGAAGCTTATTGCAGGGATTGAATGGAATGAAGGATGGGAACACATGGTTCCCATCCCAAAGATGGTGTGTTTGTAAACACACCCAACTTGCAAGGGCAGGAGAAGGCAGGATTACAGAGCCACTGGTTCGTGTTGGGCTGCTCTCCTGAGGGGCTGGGCTAGTTTAGCTCCTGCCACGACATTTATAATGTGTTTTGGGACTTCCCTGGCAGTCCAGTGGTTAGGACTCTGAGCTTCCACTGCGGGGGCCGCAGGTTTGATCCCTGGTTGCTGAACTAAGATCTCACACCAAAATAAAATAAAATAAAACATGCTTTAATTATGGCTAGGGTTAGAGTCTTCTCATTTCAAATAGAGAAAGGAATAAAGGAGGGAGAGAGGAAAGAATAATGGTGCCCCTTCTTTTCAGCCAATTTAAGGTGCACTGTCTCAGCAGGGTGTTGAGCAGGCTGCGTGGATAAACAGCCCATCATAAAATAGTGTGCAACTATTAACTCTTATTTACATCTAAGCAGAAGAAGGCAATGGCACCCCACTCCAGTACTCTTGCCTGGAAAATCCCATGGGCGGAGGAGCCTGGTAGGCTGCAGTCCATGGGGTCACTAAGGGTCAGACACGACTGAGGGACTTCACTTTCGCTTTTCACTTTCATGCATTGGAGAAGGAAATGGCAACCCACTCCAGTGTTCTTGCCTGGAGAATCCCAGGGACAGGGGAGCCTGGTGGGCTGCCGTCTATGGGGTCTCACAGAGTCGGACACGACTGAAGTGACGCAGAAGCAGAAGGCTCGACTGGGAACCCACCTGTTCCCTCTGAAACTGAACCATCCCATCCTTCTCTGGCTACCCCCAGCTATTAAATAGGCAAAACCCAACAGCAGATACGAAAGTGAAAATACTTTGTTCTTTGCCAGTAGAAACAGAGAGGGACACTGGAGAGGGAGGCTAAGAGAGCCACACAAGGCCACTTGTGCCTGATTACTGCTGCATGCACACACAGACACACACAGGCACACAGAGACACACATACATATACACATGCACGCACCCACAGGCACATACATATACGCACGTGCATGCACACACACATATACACATGTGCGTGTACACACATACATATGCACATGTGCATGCACACAGAGACACATACATATATACACGTGGGTGCCCACAGACACACACATACATATACATGTGTGGATGAACACACACACTCATATACATGTGCACACACACATAGGCACACACACACACACACACACACACACACACTTTGGCCCATCTCCTCTCTATGCTCCTTGCTCTGGTCTTGGGCTCCGGGAGCCCATGGCTACAGCCTTTGGTCTTCCGGGTCAGGAACACCTAGATTCTGGTCCATGACTGCCAAGCTATATCTGCTCAGCAAATCCCTTCCTGCCTTGAACCCAGTCATCTGCTCCACAAGGGCTCCTGCAGGAGGATCCAATACGTCCTGACATGCAAGCACTTTTACAAATGGTAACAGGTCTACAACGTGTCATCCGATGTCACGGTGCGGGGGCGGGGGGGAGCAGGCAGTGAGGGTAAAGGGGGTAACAGGTCCCAGAGGCCCCTGCCCTCCACGTGGGGAGTGGAGACAGGTGTGACTCACCTGAGAGATCTGTGGGAGGCCACCGCAATCTGCCATCTAGGGGAGATAGGGAAACCGGTTAGTGCAAGGCCTTGGCGGAGGGCATCCCGGCTCTGTAGACTGGCTGCAAGTGGGCATCCACTCTGCCTGCTGCCCTACCCTGGGTCCTGCCCTGTGAGGGGACCTGGGCAGGTTGTGGGTGGGGAAACCCCCACCTCACTCGGCTAGGCTGCTCTGATTACTAACCATGTTGGCATTGAACTCTGCCTTCTCGGCACCATTACTTGCAGCTTATGACAGGCCAGGCTCTGTGCTAGGCCCTGTAGGTGGTTTCGCTCTGCCCCTCAAGAACCCTGGAAGGGATGGATGTCCCACCTTAGAGGCAGAAACTGGGCCAGAGAGAATTGGAGGAACTTGTAAAGTCCCGAGTGGGGTCTGTCTGACCAGAAAGCGCTCACTGCACAAGGCCCCACACGCATGATCTCTTTAAAGACCCCTCGGAAAGAAAATGCAACATTCAAGCCTTCCGGTCTGATGAGGCTCCTGGGTGGCCATCCTTGGTGAATGGTGTCGCTTCTGAAGGTCCTATTAAATCGCCACATCCAAAGTCATCGCTGCTTAAAGCCATTTCAGGCACGTGTGAAGATTTATCCAAAGCCTAGGGCTCTGGAGCACTTGGGGAGGGAAATTCGGATGGGATGAGGATGGGGAAACAGAGCTGGAAGGTCTCTTCCAGTGAGAGAGAGTGAGGTTGTGGCCAGCCTACAGTCCAGGCTCAAGGTCAAAGTCAGCTAACCCGGGGAGGCCCTCAGCCTAATGAGGCTATAGTGACAAGACAAGGGAATTGAGCTCCAGGGGCTCATGAAGCAGGGCAGGGTGGTGCAGTGGGCGCCCATGAAGCAGGGCAGGGTGGTGCAGTGGGCAGAGTCTGTCTAGAATCAGGCCCTGCCCACACAATTCCTGTCCAGCCCTCTCCAGAGCACCATGGCCAACTGCCCATAAGCTCCTGGAGTCCCATACATAGATCCCTTCATCTTTGCAGTCTTGGGTTACCAGCCAGCTCTCAGTTGGTGTTTCTGAATAGACAGTCATCATTTCTGTGGTTTCTGACCACCAGTTATACTATAATCAGGCACAACTCAATTCTGCAGAAAATTTTTGGTGTTTCTAAGAAACGCAACCCCCCATCGTTATCCCTGTACCTTGAGGAGAGTGGTCTTCGTTGGGTCTAGTTTCGAGTTGCACTCCACCTGGATGGGAAGAGGGAGAGGAAATTTCTAATTTCCTATCTGAAGTCAAAGTCATAAACTTTACCCCCTCCCTGCCACTCTGCTACCATCATCAGAAATTCCAATATTCCTACTGGTATGGAAGAAAGGAGCACAAGCTGTGGCATTAAATAGATGGCTTTAAATTCTAGCCCTGCTACCATGAGCTGTGTGCTCTTGGACAAGTTACTTAACCTCTCTGAGCCTCAGTTTCCTCATCAATAAAATAAAGACAGTATCTTTTTCAAAGGGTTGTGATGAAGATTAGCTAAACTGTAGAAGGTGCTACAGAAACAGTCACTAAATGAACGGGGTTCTTTAACCAGCTGCTGCCGATGAATCTTCAGATTCAACATCCCCAGTCCTGACAACTATTCTTCACATGAAACCACATCCACCAAACTGGTTTCTTTCTTCAGTTTCTCAGTGACCCTCTTAAAAGTGCATCCAGAAGTGGGAAAAATCCTCACTTGTGATGTTCAGAGTGCCTAAAGTAGAATTATCACCTCTCTTAATGTAAGCAATGTATCTTTATTGATACATCCTACGATTATGTCCAGTGGACTTAAGGTTAAGTGTTAGTTGCTCGTGTGTCTGACTCTTTGCGACCCCATGGACTATAGCCCTCCAGGCTCCTCTGTTCATGGAATTCTCCAGGTAAGAATACTGGAGTGGTTGCCATTTCCAGTGGACTAGATTGCATGGTTCATTTGGATACCCCAGGTCTTTACTAAATGAACATTTGCAGAACCTGTGCTAGCTCACCTCTCAAAGCACATCACAATTCTAGACTTTTCCCAATAGCCCCTAAGTCTCCCATGTCCCCAGCTATAGTGCCGTTGCAAAGATAGAATCCTTGTTTTACCTTTACAACATCACAGGTGGGAATTAAGGGGTGAACTGAGCCTTTCCTAAGCTCTGCTCCCCAGGTCCCTCTCTGCCCTGTCGGATGATGAGGCTCCAACCAGGTCTGAAAGTGCCACCTGACTCCCAAATGGGCAGAGAGTCTCCTGGCCAGGAGTTCAAGTGGCAGCATGCCCATATAAGCAAGCCAGTGGGAGGCAGCTCGGCAGGTGAGGGGGCCTGGGAGATGAGTTAGAAGGCCCACTGCCAAGTAACCGGGGCTGGCAGTCACCAGGGAAGGAAGCTGGTGGCTGGGCCCTCTGCCCAAAGTCCCATATGGCATCTAGAAGATGTCACTTGCTCTGATGGGAGCAGAGGAAGGGCAGAGGATGGGCAGGGAGACTTCATACAAAGTCAACCAGATCTGGACCATCGATTTAAGCACAGAAGCTACCGGTGATTTCTACATACCACAGCGTCCACAGCAGGAGAACTGTCCCCAACCACCAACAGAGCCGGACACCTAGGGGCAGGGAGAGAGGGGGAGTTAACACAAGGTTCACTTAAAGATTCTCATGCTCCCAGACCTGCCAAGCTGGGACCAGAATTCTTAAAAAAAAGAAAGAAAGAAAGAAATTATTTTGTTTCCCCTGTACTCTTCGCTCTTTTACTGCCTTCTTTCTCCACCCTCTGCTTTATTCTTAGAATAAAATGGGTAAGTAGTCATTTACACCCTAGTGTGAATTTCAGCCAGAGAATTTCTATGCCCTGATATTTTATTTTCAAGTACTCCTCAAGGAAGGATAAGTAGGACTTTGCCAGTCATCAAAAACAGAGACAAAAAGGACACACCTAATTAAGGAAATTACATGTGCCAAATTCAGGTGTCAAATCATATGGTTCATGTAAGGAACTATAATAAGACATAGTCATTACTGGTGGAATCCAGTTGGTCATACCCAGGACTGTCTGTTCTTTTTAGTATTATAAAGCACTTCAAAGTGGGTCTTGTGCCTTATTTGTCTCCAGACTCTGTGAAGCAAAGCCTCAAACGGTTGGGCATAGAGTAGGTATTTTGTAAATTATGTCGGGTGTGGTTATTAGCATGCCTTGTTTGAGATCTGAGGTCCCCCCAACCCTGGGTCTCGGGGATGCCCTACAAACCAAACTCCTGCACAAACAGATGAGTGAAGCTGGGTCATGCCCAATCCCTGGCTAGAATCCACCCAGGTCTTGCCACCTGGGCTGTCTTAGCACCAGGCAGGCAGTCCTGCCAAGCTCAGGGCTACGATGCTGCTGGCACTGGCCAGCACAGCTGAAGAGACAGCGCAGAGGGAAGGGCAACTCACTGCAGGGTGACCGTGTGGGCTCCAGGCATCGGCCGCTCGATTTCCAGGTCCCGCCGGCTACAGACAACAAACAGATGCACCATTATAACAGCGTACCCTCTGCTGGAGGAAGCCTCCTTCCACCCAGGCAACCCCCGGAGTCCTGCACTGACCCCTCTGGCAAACAGCCACCCACATCCCAAACTGTGTGGGGTCCCATCCTAGCCCCTCTGGGTCCATAGAAGTGGCTTCAGGGGCAGTAGGACTCATACATTTCCTGTGGACCCCACATTATTGTCCTCTGCTTTTTTTTTTTTCCTTTTATGCACAAATCACATCCTTCTGTGGACGCTTCCTCATTCCCACCTGTCCCCCAAGCCACAGCCTTCACCTCCCAAATGCTCTCCAGGCTCTTCTTTTAGTCTGAGTCTTACTCTCATGCCTAACTCGGAGTTCTTTACGTAGTAACCAAACCATCTCTTTAGAACTCAGACCTGATCCGCAATGGCAACCCACTCCAGTACTCTTGCCTGGAAAATCCCATGGACGGAGGAGCCTGATAGGCTGCAGTCCACGGGGTCGCGAAGAGTCGGACACGACTGAGCTACTTCCCTTTCACTTTTCATTTTCATGCATTGGAAAAGGAAATGGCAACCCACTCCAGCATTCTTGCCTGGAGAATCCCAGGACGGCAGAGCCAGGTGGGCTGTCGTCTATGGGGTCACACAGGGTCGGACACGACTGAAGCAACTTAGCAGCAGCAGCAACCCTCCTATGGTTTCTCACTGTATGAATGGCCATCAGCCTCTCCCTGCCTGGCACCTCCCAGCATGGGACACCCTTTCCCAGCGCTCAGCCCAGAGCCGGTCTGGCTGGATTCAAATCAGATTCCTCTGCTTGCTAGCTGTGTGGCCTCCGGCAGGGTGCTGAACCTCTCCGGGCCTTCGCTTCCCCAGCAGGAGATGACGGTGAGGGCACCCTCATCATGGAGTTTAGGAGGCATCAGTTCTCTCCTGTAGTGTGTGGGCTGCGGGAGCTGCTGCTGGTCTCCTCAATGCCCACTGCCCAGTCAAAAGCCTGCCCACTCCAGTCCTCGCTAGTGTCTGCTGAATGAATGGGTGTCTTCAGCTACTCGCTGTATTACCTGTCCCTCCATCACTGAGAGGCTAGGAGGAAGGTAGGTGGGAAGGGACACGAATGCCCTTTGTAAAGTTGAGTTATTAACATGTGAGGAGACACAGAGCCCAGGCAGCTCATCCCTGACCCCTCTGTGGTGTGGCAGACTGAGTTCCTTGGGGATTCTAGAACCTCTGGCCAACATCAGTGGCCCCGAGCTGAGCTTCCCTAGCTGAGCCCCAGACTGTCACCCAGGTATGCTTGAGAGGGCTGCACCCTTGCCAAAAGCCAGGCTCAGTTGCTCCTTACCCGTGGAATGAGTCCCTCACCTCCCAGCAGCCTTTCTGGATTCCTCTCCCTGTCCCTCTCAGCTCTCCCCACCTCTGGTCCTTCTTAGGGTCAGCCTCGGCACAGGCACATACGTAAATCCATGTGCAAACCGTTTGCCATGTGACTGCATGTCACTCGTGTTTGTACCCCTGGTGATCTGGAGTGGAGTTAAGCTCCTTGCAAAGTACACATGTGCTCACTCAGTCGTGTCTGCTCTTTGCAACCCCATGGACTATAGCCAGTCAGGCTCCATCGTCCATGGGATTCTCCAGGCAAGAATACTGGAGTGGGCTGCCACTTCCTACTCCAGGGGATCGTCCCAACACAGGGATCGAAACTGTGTCTTCCGTTTCTCCTGCACTGACAAGGTGGATTCTGTACCAATGTGCCACCTGGGAAGTCCCCTTGCAAAGGATTAATACTCAAAACTCCGGGAGTCACCTGACTTCCCGGGGCCCTTACTGGGAACCCTTGTTCTGTTCATCTATTGCTCTGGGGCTGCTATTAACTTTATGCTCCCAGCTCCCTTGCCCCATCTTAGTTCCAGACCTACAAAAGCGGCCATCGTGTGGCTGAACAGCCCCGGGTACCTGTTGTAGGCGTTGATGAACAGGTGCAAGTTGCCAGGGTTCATGTCGTTCACGATGTGGTGGCGGTAGGTGTGGACCACCTCTACGTTATTCTGCATTTCCTCCTGTGTAGAGAGAGGAGAATGTCGTTTGTGGGAACTATGGCGCTGGCTGGTCACCACCCTCGCCATTCTTCATCTTATTCAGGTACAAAGTGAAGACGGCAATGCCTAATCCATAGGCCTGCTATGGGCCCAAGGGAAGCTTTGGGAAAGTAGAAGCTGTATCCAGAAGCAGACTGATGTCTGAATCTCAACTGCGAGGAGAGCGATCACAAAGCGGGAGGGGCAAGCATGCCTTTCTGGGCTCAGACTTTGGGAGTTCTGATCTGAACTCAGTCCTCCTGGGTCTGAACTTGGCTCCATCACTGTCCTTTTATTGTACAAGTGTTCTACCTCTCTGAGCCTCAGTTTCCTTTAATAATAATAAAAAAAAGACTGGGAGTGACATCACCTACTTCATCAAATTGTAGGACTTAATAAAGGTCGGGCTGTCTAGGAAGCCCATTGTAAACACTGATGTGACTTTAGCAATTACTATTATTTTCTTCTTAATAGAAATAGATGAAAAAAAGTTTTTCATGTTTGCAAAACAAAACTAACCCTTGCAATAGGAAGTTTCCGGAAAGAAGCTCATTCTTGATTCCCAGGAGGGCCAACCAGACCTTTGCAGAAGGCCGGTCTCAGCCTTCTCTCTCCCTGGTTCCTCTCTGAATGTGATTTCAGACAAACAAGTTATGAACTTGTTCTGTTTCTCATTTGTACAACAGAGGATGCTGCAATTTCACGAAAGGGCCTAATGTAATTGACGACAACCAGATCAAGAGTGGGAGGGAGCAAAGGGGCCAGTGTCGGCCCAGGGCTGTGTCAAGACAGTCCACGATTACTGAAGCAACAGGAAGCAACTAGCTGTTCTCCCAGAAAAAATCAGGAAAGTCACACTCTGAGGAATTGTGCTGGGGTTACAGACCAAAACAACTGCAGTGAGCTGGGGGCACCAACAGACACCCCAAGTAACTTCAGGTACAATCAGGCAAGTTCTCGCTCTATACTTGACACCCCCTTCCAAGAAGATACAGACAGTGGCTCTGATCTTTCCTATATTCCTATGAGGTGCCCATTATACACTCAGGGTGGAGAAATGTAATGGAAACTGAAATATAAAAAAACAGGACTTTGGCGGCTTGAAAGGTTGTCCCAGTGATGTGTTCACATCACATTCCTGGACCTTGTGAAGTTAACTTATTTGGAAATAAAGGTCTTTGCAAACGTAATTAAGTTAAGGATCCAGAGATGAGGTCATCTTGCATTATCCCAGTAGGTTCTAAATCCAGAGATTTAGAACCTTGTAAGAGAAAGAGGGAGATTTGAAACAGATACAAAGAAAGCCGTGCAAAAATGGGGGCAGACTGGAGTGAGGGACCACCCGCCAAGGAATGCTGAAGCTACTGGAAGCAGGAAGAAGCAAGGAAGGACCTTCCCCTACCCCCATTGGAGGACTGAGGCCCGGCCGACACTTGATTTCAGACTCCTGGCCTCAGAAGTGAGAGAGAATACATGTCTGTTGTTTTAAGATATCCAGCTTGCGGTGCTTTGCTACAGCAGCCACACCAACGAACACGAGGACCAACTCCACGCATACTACAGCAGCCCAGCAAACATCTGCTTCCCCGGGTGTCAGAGGTCACGCTCTCCAGCTGCGGAGCAGGCAGCGGTGTGTAGGCCACATGCAGGGGACAGAACGCATCACTCCAGGCTGGACGGGCAACGAGGGGCACTTCACACCCACATCCGGTCCTCTCCCTCAGCAGGAGGAACAAAGCCAGAGGCAGGGGCCACGCTGGCCAGGGGACAGGGCAGAACCACGCCCACTCCCGTGTCACCAGGGGCTTGGCTCGACCAGCCTCAGTGCACAACAGCCCATCTGAGAGCCAGGTACCAGCAGAGGCACACGTGGCCAGCGTCCTGCATCGGTTACAGGAACCCACGCTGGAGCCAGACTCATGGACTCCAATCTCAGCCCCTCTCGCTGGCTGTGAGACCTCACACAGGTCACTCAACCTCTCTGGTCTCAGTTTCCTCATCCACCACTGGGGGGAAGGCATATATATATATTCATAACTGGGAATAAAAAGTCTTTCTCGCACGAATCACAGAGTCCCTTAGGACTGAGGCTGACACAGTCTGTAGATGTGCTTGCTGTTGGGTTTGTCATAGCCCAGAACTGAAAAGAACCCAACGTCCATCAACTGGTGAATGGAGACGCAACCTCTGGTCCATCCACACCACAGGAACACCACTCGGCACAACAAAGGGATGAAGTCTCAATATGCCCATCAACACAGATGGATCATAAAATAATTAAGTGGACTGAAAGGAGCCAGATTGAAAAATTAAGGAGCCCATACAGTGTGATGCTGTTTACATAAAACTCTAGGGAATTCTGGCCAGTCTGCAGTGACCCAAAGAGGGTCAGAGGAAGACCAAGAGAAGGAGGGCCAGGCAGCCCCGGGGAGGTCCTGGGGGGAAGCTGTGTCATTAGTCACCTGGGCTTCAGTGATGGTTTTTACTGGTGTATACGAATGCCAAAATCTGTCCCATTTTATACTTTCAATATGTGCTGTACTTCAATAAAGCTATTTAAAAAAACTTCTGTTGAAGGGAGAGTGAGAGAGAAGGAATGACCTGACGATTGTGGATGAGTCACGACTCTGTTTGGGGAGGGTTGGGGGTTCGTCCCCTTGCTCTGTGCCCTCTGCGCAGGGCAGCACATAACTGGACAACAGAACGCCAGGTCACATGCTCACCTTCCCGAAGAGGTGCGACACCACCATGTCTGGAAGGGCTTGGGTCCATCCGGAGATCTGGGAGGACAGAAGCAGGCGGGATTAGATGGCAGGCGTTTGTCGCAGCAGCCAGACAGGGTCAGCAAACCCCACTGCCCTGGGGTAGAGCAGCGGCATGGGCTCCCCCGCATCCAAGTCTGGGGTCACCCCCGTGATGGAAGGTGGTCACCTGTCTCCAGTTATCTACGGGGCCTGGAGCCCTGGCAGACGCGGCCTGGCCCTCCATCCGTTCCTTACTCTCAGAGCCCGGGACACAGAAGATGTGCAGAAAATGCGTCTGAACAAAGATCCCCCAAGTTCCCAGCTTTCACCAGGCCCTCAGCAAGTCCTCAGCTCACCACGTCCTCAGCAAGGGGTGGCGGGGGGTGCAGAATAGGCTGTTGTCTGTTGCTTCCAAACACACACTGCGTTGCTGGTCTATACCACAGGATCTGTTTATGCCCAACTATCCTTTCTGTGTCATCCTCCAGATTTTTCCCTCTCAAGCTAGTTTCCTCTCTGAATATTCTGACCTTCTCTTCTTTTCCTGCTCCCACTGACAAAGCTAGAGTTCCATAAATGCTAGGCATACAGCAAGAACTCCGTAAGTGCTAGGTATACAGTAGGCGCTCCAGAAATGCGGGGTACACAGCATTTATGGAGCTGTATATACAGCTAGGTATAAATGCTAAGTATACAGTAGGAGCTCCACAAACGTGTGTTGACCAACTTCAGTGTCAGGCAGGGACTGGTAGGGGAGAGAAGCTCTAGACCTGGGTGTTCTCCTAGCTGTGTGACCCTGGGTTTGGGGGATGCGTCACAGAGCCGCTGGACCTCAGACCTCTCATCATAACCAGGGTGCCGGCAAGCTCAGAGTCACGAGGCCAAGGCGAGGGTTACACGAGGCAACGACACATGTCCCAGGATCTGACCCCAGTGTCTGACACACACCAGACCCCCGAGAGAGAGATCAGAAGGAAAGATACAGCGCAAACAGTAAAACCCACAAAAAGCGCTCAGGCCCGCATCAGCCGATGGTCAACAGCCCAGCCCCACGTCGGGCACAGGACAGCCACCAAGAAGCCAAACTGGCCCACTGCAGTGTCACTCCCTTTGCTGGAAAACAAAATCAAACACAGGGAGTGTGTTCCGCTCCTGAATACCATGCCGCGGCGGGAGGAAAGGGCTCCCGTGTCCTGGCAGATGTTCCAGGAAGAATGAAATATCAGAGCGGCCAGGGTGGGCTGGGAGGTTGTGGAGGGGCACGACCCCTTCACACTCCCTGTCCCCGACAGCCACCCCAACCTTGGCAAAAACACACTTTCCAAAAGAGAAGCCAGGATAACCCCGGCTTGAAAGTCTTTGTCCTGTTTCCATTGGAACGGTTTCCCCTTCTCCTTGGCAAATACTGGGGCCTTTATGAAAAAAAACAATGATCATTTTTAAAAGATAAACAAGGAACCAGCCAGAGCTGAGCTTCCCGAGACAGCAAGGGCCCTTGCCTGGGCAGGGATGTGCCCTGTTCTCTCTGCGTTTCCTGCCCTGTGGAGCTTGGCTCCAGGCGGGCACCTGGCACCTGCTGATGGAGGTGGGGCCCGCAGTGAGCCCAGCTCGGGGGTGATCCGAGGACCCCAGAGTCCAAGGGGTCCTCTTTGGGCCCAGTTCTCTCACTGCCCGGCTCTGTGCAACCCTGGACAACATCCTAACCCTGCGACCCTCAGTTTCCTCCTCCATAAGATGGTCACAACAATCCCCACTCCTGGGGTGACTGAGGATTGAATGAGGTCATGCAGATATAGCCATAGAGCGTAGAAAGAGAACCTGATAAACACTCAACACATGTTAGCTAATTACTATTGGCGTAAAACTAAGTGGCATAAAATCAGTACCAAATATATATATTTTTTAATTAATCATATGTGGGTGACTGGGGTGACAGACATTTGTCTTTTGTCTTGTTCGTCTTTTTAGTCTCAGCATCTTGATATAAACCCAACATATGCTATGTCCCCAGTAGATACATCTTAACCCAGGCTCTCCTTATCAAAGCTGGCTGGAGACCAACATCCCACTGGTATTACTGACTTGGACAGTAGTGTCTTGTTGAAATCCGAATGGCGCATGGCTGAGATCATGTTCACTATTCAAAGCCAAGCAGAGGAAAGCAGCCTTCTTTGCTGGGGATGGTGGAGGGGGGTGCAAGGAGAGGTTCTTGCAGTCTGCCCTCCAGGCAGGGTCAGGCACACCTGCCCCTCTGCAGGCTGGGATACCCCTGGCTGACCCAGGCCCCCAGGCTCACCTTGGAGGCGGCCCAGTCCATCCAGCCTTCCGCACATGGGTTCACGTTGATGAGCACAAGGCCCTCCACCATCTCGGGGTTGTTGAGCTGCAATTCAAGGCATGAGGTGAGAGAGACAACCTGGCCACAGGAAAGACTGTGAACTTTAAAATCAAACTAAAGACAGAGAAAAGTCCAAGATGGTCCATGCGGACCCCCAGAGCAGGCTGATGCTCTGGATGTGCCCCCCAACTTCCAAAACTGAGGTTCCAGCATAGCAGACACTACATGCGACTTCTGAGAGAGTGCAAAGAGGAAACTGCAGGAGGAGTCGAAGCACACAGACTTGGCAGACCTGCCTGGGACAAGTCACTTCACCCCGCTGCCCTCAGCTTCCCCAGCTGTGAAATGGGCACATCACACCACGGACGTCATAAACCAGACAATGTACTCGGCTCTTCAGGAATCAGTAAGAATCCCCTTACTTCTCAGAGATAGAAATCTAAGACAGAGTTGAGACTGTATTTTGTGGGCTCAGAGCCTAGACAGCCAGACCATTTTGTATTCATGCTAGCATTCCTAACCTCTAGAAAGTCCAGCAAATAATAGGCTGTCAGATTATATATGGTTGAATGCAATGTCTGGTCAGGATACAGAGGACCCGAGAGCCCCTGATGTGGACTCTGAGTAATGTCAGTGACGTTTATCATGCCAAAATGCGCATCTCTGATTAGTTAAGCATCAGTCAGGGTCCAAGACTTTCCTGAGAACAAAACCTGTGCAGCTGTCACAAAGAAGGGCCACAACACAACACTCAGTGATGTGAGGCCCTGGCCACGATCAGGATGATGATAAAAGCATCTGTCCAGTGCGGCACTTCAGTGAAGGGGAAAGGGCCACTGCTGCGTACCTAGGGGCAGGGCCCTCACATGCCACGGGCGTACAGAACTCTGGACCACACAGCCCCATGTGAACTGTGGTTCTCCCTTGGGAAATGGAATTATGGTTCATTTCTTTTTCCCTTTTGGGATTTTTTTATTTGCGGTTTTTCCAATTTTCTGCCTTAATCTTGAATTAATTTTATTTAAAACATATTTTTAAAAAATGTTTCTTTTTAACCAACAAGGACCTACTGCACAGCACATGGAACTCTGCTCAACCTTATATGGCAGCCTGGATGGGAGGGAAGATTTGGGGAGAATGGATACATGCGTATGTATGGCTGAGTCGCTTCTGCAGTTCACCTGAAACTATCACAATATTGTTAATCAGCTATACTCCAACAGGGGCTTCCCGAGTGGCTCAGATGGTAAAGAATCTGCCTGCAATGTGGGAAGTTCCCCTGGAGAAGGGGATGGCTACCCACTCCAATACTCTTGCCTGGAAAATCCCTGGACAGAGGAGGCTGGTGGGGGCTATAGTCCATGATATTGCAAAAAGTCGGGCACGACTAAGCAACTAACACACTATACTCCAATACAAAATAAAAAGTTAAAACAAAAAAACTCACAGCAAAGCGAGTGAGGATGTAGGCACCTGCTCCAGTTCCCATTCCAATGATGCTCTTCAGCCTAGAAGCAGAAACAAAAATTCACATCCCAGGCAGGAGAGCGATGTGAGGCCGTGCAGTCCTCGCCCCCTGCCCTGAGGAGCCCTGTCTCTCCCAGCGTCTGTCCTGGGCATCCCTGAGGGTGGCTGGCACCACGCCGCCTTAGGTGCCCTGGAGGGCCTGCGATGCCATGCACTCTGTGGCCTCACAGAAGACCACAACCTCGGGAAGACTCCTCCTCTTCCCCTGCTCTGCTCCTGACCGTGGCCAGGCTCGGACAGCGCCCGATGGTCATTTACAGGAAGGCCTAGTCCCTGGACTGCCTCTCCCCGCCCTTCAGCTGTATTTTGGATTCTAAAATTTGGAAGGCAAGTGAACTGGGCAAGAACTCTGAGGTGTTATCATCACATGAAAGGCTCAAGGAAGAAGGAAATGAGCACTGAAGAAATAAGGGCCTGCAACCCGTTCCAGAACATTCCATGGGAAAGAAAAAGCAATAAGAGAAGAGAAGTGAGGAAAGGGTGGGTTGAGTGGCTGCCATCATGGGGTGGATTCCTCAGGGAGAAGAGCCCGACTTGCAAGAAGCACATCGGAGTAAAGAGACTGTGAGAAAGACACTGTCTGCAGAGTGTGACAAGCTGATTTCTTCCCTATCTTTAAACATTCACCTAGAGTTCAGCGGTGGGAGCAGATCAAGGCCCCAGGAGAGACAGAAGCTAGAGGTCACCTTTCTCTGCAAGCTCTTACCCAAACTGCTGCAGGACTCCAGGGAGCATTTCAGCCAGCTGGTCCATGGAGGGATACATATACCTTGGGAGAAGGCACACAGAAGCAGTTAGCGAGAGCTCGGACCCCGGCAGAAATAAACAGTGCAAACGAACACGCTTGAAGGGCAGGGACGGTGTGACAACCTGCCTTGTACACCCAGACTCCTCAGTCTAGTCCCTCCATGGCCCCAATTCCAGGTACCCCCACAGCGTATCAGCCTGTTCCTCTGAGCAAGGATGCTCTCCATCCTAATCCCCCCAAACCCTCTACTTTGTAAAGTGGCCCTTTACAAACTGCTTCCTATGTCCCAGGTCCCATACTGAGCATTAGATGAGCATTATAAACTCATTTGGGCTTCCCAGGTGGCACGGTGCTTAAGAATTCCGCCTGCCAATGCAGGAGACGTAAGAGATGCATGTTTGGTCCCTGAGTCAGGAAGACCCCCTGGAGTAGGAAAAGGGCAACCCGCTCCAGTATTCTTGCCTGGAAAATTACATGGGCAGAGGAGCCTGGTGGGCTACAGTCCATGGGGTCACAAAGAGTCAGACACGACTGAACGACTGAGCACAGCACACAGGCTCATTTAATCTTTACAACAAATCACTAAGGTTACTATGATTTCCTTTGTATAAAGATTATCAATATCACTGAAGCTAAGAGAAAAGTGACTTGGTTTTATAGATGAACAGGGACTTGGAGCTCAAAGGGTTTCAAAGGAGGTTCCCTGGCAGCCCTGCTGGGAAGTGTTCCTGATCTTACCGAAACCCCCTCTTAACTTCTCTCCCCAAGAGGTGCCTGGGACACAAGGTGGAAAACGCACACCACCCTGACAGGGTGGACACAGTGGGCTAACTCAGCTTCAGAAAAGGAGGCCTGGGGAGTTCAAGGCATGAGACGCCTCGATTCACACATCCTCTGGGACCACAAACTTTGCTGACAGAGGGCTGGAGGCGCTCCCCTCTGTTCCAAACTGGTCCACGACAGCAGGTGAGCTGGAGGGTGATGGTGTGAGGGCTCACACTGGGGCAGTTAGGGAGCCTGCTCCACCTGACACATAGAGCCAACCCACTGGAAAAGACCCTGAGGCTGGGAAAAACTGAGGACAGGAGGAGAAGGGGGCAACAGAGGGCGAGATGGCTGGATGGCATCGCCAACTCTATGCACATGAGTTTGCGCAAACTCCGGGAGACAGTGGAGGACAGGGAAGCCTGGCGTGCTGCAGTCCTCGGGGTCCCAAAGAGTCAGACACAACTTAGGACTGAGCAACAACAACAGCAGGGAGTCTGCCGGCTGCCTGGGTCTGACTTCAGGGCGAGGGCGTCCCCTTTGCCGGATGCAGGAAGCAACAGAGGCTCCCATCACCAGCTCCTTAGCAGGGCCCGGAAGGGATCTCTTGCTCCCACTGTGCCCGCCTTTCCATCGGCGACACGTGTGGTCCAACCCCCAGTCCCACGCGGAGCCACTTCCCCGCCTGGCTCCTTCCTTTCGACCAGCAGCAACCCTATCCACCACGTCACGCTGAACCCAGGTTCTCCTTCCCAATCACCTCCCATTTCTAGGCTGGCTCTGCCTCTCCAGAGCTCCATGCCCAACTTACTCAGGAGGCCCCCACGTGCAGGAAGCTGACTCCAGAGGCGGGAGGACCAGCCAGGCACCCCCGCCCCCCATCCCTGCTTTGCCAACTCAGCCTCGGGATGAAGGGCGTGTACTCTGGAGGGCAGAGGAGACCCCCAACCACAGGAGGCAGACAGGAGCCACACCCACCCCATCCCCCACCAAGCCAAAGGCTGGAATCGCATGGTGACTTCGGGGAACAAAGACCCAGCACCTTAAGCTCTAGGTCAACTGAGTAAAAATTCCTGGGAGTGGAGTCAAGGTTTCAGAATATTTTTAAAATGTCCCCATCAGGAGCAAAGAGCCACTGGGCCACCCTAACTCTTTCAATCTGGCCAAGCAAAGATATGCTGACAGACCTTTGTCTTCATCTACTGCTGTATTAAGAAGTTTATAATGTGTACGTTATATCTCTGGGTGTCCCTTCCCTTCCTCTCTGAGAAAGATTAATGATTTAGGATAAATCGGTGGATACATGTAAATGTACAGCTAAGTCTCTTCACTGTCCACCTGAAACTATCATGACATTGTTAATCAGTATACCCCGGTACAAAATAAATAGTTTAAAATAAAATAGAATAATCTGAAATACGATGAATATATGTGGATGTATAACTGAATCACTGTGTTGTACACCAGACACTAAGTCACTCAGTCATGTCTGACTCTCTGTGACCGCGTGGACTGTAGCCCACCAGGCTCCTCTTGCCATGGGATTCTCCAGGCAAGAATACGGGAGTGGGTTGTCACTTCCTTCTCCATGGGATCTTGCCGAACCAGGGATCGAACCCGTGTCTCTAGCATCTCTTGCACTGGCAGAAGGATTCTTTACCACTGTGCCACCTGGGAAGTCCTGCAAATCAACAATACTCCAACAAATTTTTTTTTTCAGTAAAAAAAAGAAAGAAAGAAAAGGATAATTCAGAATAGTAACCAAAAAAGGAGATCTCTTTGTGGAGACCAAGAAGGCCTCTTCTGGGAGACTTTAAACCCAAGAACCTGCTCCCACCTTGGTTCGATCACACTGTGGCAGGATTCTGCCTCTCCTGTGTGACCCTGACTGGCCAGGCCATTAAGCCTGGCCTCAGTTTCGCAGCCAGAACTGAAAGGGCATGCCAGTCACATACCTCGGGGGAGCAGGAAGTGTAGACACCCACGAACAAGGTAGCCTGATGTTCCCAAGAGGGGATGAGCCTTAGACTCAGCAGACTGGGCTCAAACCCGATCACCCCCCTCCTCCGGTTAAACTAGTCACACAGCCTTGAGCAAGGCAGTCAACCTCTCCATGCCTCAGTTTCTCCATCTAGAGAATGGAGCTAGCAGCACTGGTTATATAAGGATTAAATGCAAATAACATTTGCAAATAAAGATGATTAAGCCTGGTCACAGGACATATCTCATCAATATTACTTCCAACAACAATCTCTCTTTTTCTGCCCAACTTTCTAGTTCTCTCTGCTAACTGTTTCATCTTGTCAAGAACCTCTGCCACTTCAGTCCTGTCTAGATCACAAACACCTACTAAAAAGTCAGCGTAAACGGGCTGCTGTGAGGCCGGGGACAGGGTGTCCAGAGTGGTGGGGGATGGGAGTTACTGTATGATGCTTGTGGGGCTTCAGTCTAGGCTCATAAAAAAAGTCCCGGAGATGATGGTGGTGATGGCTGTACCACAGTGTGAATGTACTTAATGTCAATACACTGGAAAATGGTTAAACATGGAAAATGTAAGTTATATACACGTTATCATAATAAAAAAGAAACAAGTTAAAACCTAAGGCCTCCCCCTACTGCCTGTTTCCACCCTGCACGGCTTTCCTACCCCTCTCCTGGGGCCCAAGGCTCCCTGCTCTTACCCCGTGGGGAAGGATGCAGCGCCGTCCTGCTGGCCGGGGGCGTCCACGTGGCAGACGGCAAAGTGCTGGGTGATCTCCTGCATGTCCTCGGAGTTGAAGAGAGGGTTGTAACAGGTTTTGTCTGGAGAAGAGGCAGGCGAGAGAGCAGAGGAAGAAGTTAGGAGAGAATGAAGTCTGTGTCCGTTCTGTTTCACGCCTACATGGCAGACGGAAGGAACTTTCAAGAATGGTCACCTTTTCTTTCCCACTGTCCTCTGCAGATAAAAGGCTAGAAGCCCGAACACCACAGCGAAGAGTAGCCCCGCTCTCTGCAACTAGAGAAAGCCTGCACAGAGCAACAAAGACCCAGGAGAGCCAATAAATACAATTTTTAAAAAAGGACCTAGCATGGGATCTGGAACAGATGGTTATGGCTATGCAGAAGACATGTCAGAAAAGAAGAGATTGATAAAAGAGGAATGAGAGTGAAGGAGAAAAACAGTTTTCGGTGACTGACACCATTCCTAGCCTCAAGGTATTGAAAAGCTATAGGGGAAAAAAATGTCAGTCAGGCAGTCTGCTGATCAAGAATTGAGCAAACACCCGGCTTGCAACACACACTAGACTAGGAAGGCCTATACGTTCCTCCCTAATCGTCACAGTACCATTTATGCTTTCTGTAACTGTAATATTACCCACTCCAGTACTCTTGCCTGGAAAATCCCATGGACGGAGGAGCCTGGTAGGCTACAGTCCGAGGGGTCGCAAACAGTCGGACACGACTGAGCAACTTCACTTTCACTTTTCACTTTCCTGCATTGGAGAAGGAAATGGCAACCCACTCCAGTGTTCTTGCCTGGAGAATCCCAGGGACGGCAGAGCCTGGCTGGCTGCCGTCTATGGGATCACACAGAGTCGGACACGACTGAAGCGACTTAGCAGCAGCAGCAACTGTAATATTAAGCTGATCTTATTCCGGGGCCCCTCCATCAGTAAAAAGCCCACCTTTGGTAACACTTCCTGTAATCATAAGAATCCACAGTCTAAACATTCACAGCAGCAGCATGCAGAATAGTCAAAAGGTCGGAGCAGGGCAAATGCCCAACAGCTCAGAACAGATAAGTTTCTGTGATGGGTCCACACCTCGTGGTCTCATTTAGAGAACAGTACTAATACGTGGTAAAATGTGGACAAATTACAAAAAAAAAAAGCCAGACAGGAAGACCACATTTTGTGTGATTCCACTGATAAAAAAAAATGTTCAGAATAGGCAGATCTTACAGACAGAGGTAGACTAGTAGCGGCCAGGGGCTGGAGGGTATGGGAGATTGGGAGGGTGACAGAAAAAAGAACAGGCTTCCCTGGGGGCTCAGACAGTAAAGAACTTGCTTGCAATGCAGGAGTCCCAGACTCAATCCCTGAGTCAGGAAGATCCCCTGGAGAAGAGAATGGCTACCCACTCCAGTATTCTCACTTGAAGAATTCCATGGACAGAGGGTATAGTCTAGGAGGTCGCAAACAGTCAGACATGACTGAGCAACTAACACTTTCACTTCACTTTTCAAAACTGCTCTAAAATGGATTGTGTTGGTGGTTACACAATCCTGTGAAAATACTAAAATCTACAGCTTGCTTTCATTCAAAGCAGTCCCTGTCACATAGACTGATGGCAGGGGGTTCCTGAGTTCCCAGCCTCTCCAGGCCCCTGGGCAGCACACTCCAGGCTGGTCCAGTCTGTAGCAAGAATTCTTCCCAGAACATTTCCAGGAAGTCCCCTGCATGCTAAGTTGCTTCAGTTGCGTCCAACTCTTTGCGAGCCCATGGACTATAGTCCTCAGGCTCCTCTGTCCATGGGATTCTCCAGGCAAGAATACTGGAGAGGGTTGCTATTTCCTGCTCCAGGGAATCTTCCCAACCCACGGATGGAACCTGCATCTCATTAGGTCTCCTGCGTTAGCAGGTGGGTTCTTTGTCACTAACACTACCCGTAAGAGTAGTGAGAGTTCTTCCCAGAACAGCTCCAGGAAGTCCCAGCAAAAGAGAAACAGCTGGATGCCCCCGCACCCACCCTTCCTAGCTGACCATATCCCCCAGCCCTGGTGGGAACTGGCTCACCCAGTACTCCTCGGAACTTACGGTTCATCCCAATGTCGTGGTAGGTCAGGATGACAGGCCGGTTCCCCTTGGGGGTCCCACACAGTGTGACGTGAATGGAGCCATGCAAAGTCTCGATGTCCTGCTCCTGGGGAGAGAATAGACAGACGGGCCTGTCACGTGGGACCTGAAGCCACGGTGTGGCTGTACTTACTGCCTACAGACACCCAGTGCGTGCGTGCCATTGCGGTTTGCAGAAGCTTCTCATTTGGTCCTGGGCTTTGAGTGGCAGAGCTCTCTCGTCACAGAAGTCACTCGCAGAAGCAGAGATGGACAGGGGTTGACCACGGAAACGCACCCTTCCCATCCCTTGCGGTCAGTGGTCACCAATCTGAAGACCTTGACTCAAAAATAAAGAAATGCACCCAAATTCTCAGGTTCCACCTTGAGAGCGGAAAAGCTCATTATCTGTGCTTTTAACAAAAACTCTCTCCCTTCTCCATCCATCACTGGCTGAGCGATGCAAGGTCTCACAAGGCTTCCTCTTTGAAGATGCCTGAAGCATCTCCCTGGCTGCACCCTGCTTCTATGAAATGGGAATAATAATAGAGCCTCCTGAGGAGGGTGAGTACTTTACAGGGGATGATACTGGGTGTATCAGGCTCCCTCCTAGTGCCCAGGCCCGCCCTCAGCACAGGGGTCCTAGCCTTATGCCCCCCAAAAAATGAGTCCCTCATTTCCCCAGCCCTCTCTTCCTCTAAGTGCTTGCATTACAAGAGCTGGAAAAATCCACAGAAGATGCAGTATGGTCCGGCCCCCAGTGGGGGCCACAGGTCATCTGCTGGGCCCAGCCCTGGCTCTAAAGCCACCGTGGGAACAATGGTTCATTGTGGGGGCCGCATTCTCCATTGTCTCTTCAGCTGACCCACACGGCGCCCTCTAAAAATAGGCCAGGCCGGGCAGTGTCCCCACTGGCTTGGGGCATCAGGGTTCAAACCCAAGCTCAGCCTTTTCCCAAGCCCTCTGAGACCCTGGAGATCCATCTATAAGACAGGAGGGAGCCGCCCACCCTGGGTTCCTCAGCAGAGATAACCTTGGACAGGGAAACAGCACCAGGTGAGAGGGGGCGGTCCCGGACAGGACTCAGGGCAGAGGAGTTAATGTCCTTCCTTGTCGCATCTTCTCCAGTGGCACAAATCTGCTTCTTAGCCACCTCCCCAAATGGCCTGCAGATTTCCAGGGAGAAAGGGTGCCTCTGCCCTGCACAGGGTCTGGCCTGGAGGAGGTGCTTAGAGATTTACACAAAGGAGGTCAACCCAGTCAATTCTAAAGGAAAGCAACCCTGAGTATTCACTGGAAGTACTGATGCTGAATCTGAAGCTCCAATACTTTGACCACCTGACGCAAACATTTGACTCACTGGAAAAGACCCTGATGCTGGGAAAGACTGATGCTTGGAAAGGGCAGGAGGAGAAGAGGGTGACAGAGGATAAGATGGTTAGATGGAATCGCCGACTCAACGGACATGAGTTTGAGCAAACTCCAGGAGATAGTGAAGGACAGGGAAGCCTGACGTGCTGCAGTCGATGGGGTCCCAAAGAGCTGGGCATGACTGAGCGACTAAATGGAACTGAACCGTAGCCAAGGGTGGTCAGAAGATTCAGTTCTGGCTAACGAGATGTCAGCAGAAGTTTCTGGGGCTTTGAGAAGAATTTTTTTTTAAAGAGTCAGACTTGGCCTTTTGAGTTTTCCCTTTCACCCATCTGCCTGCCTACTACTTGGAACACGGATGTGATGCTTGGGGATTCAGCAGCCATTTTAAGAGCATAAAGACAAAAGCTCCATGCTCAGGATGACAGAGCAGGAAGCTGGAAGAAGTCTGAGACGGGTGACGTTTATAGTCTGCGGTACTAGTCCTTCTGGGTCGGCAAAAATATCAGACATTACCCTGTTTAGGGCACTGTGTGTTGGATGATACTAATTCCAATGCTACACTCACCCCGTGACCCTGGCCAAGTCACCAGCCTTCTCTGAGAATTCCTTCCCTCAGCTGTAAACTGAAGTCAATAACAAACCCATCTGCTTATGGAGATGCTCCTGAGACTAAAAGCGTGGTAGGGGCTGCACATTGCAATGTCTCCCTGCAGGCTGGCTGTTCCAGTTGCCTCCCCAGAGACAATTACTGTCAAGCTACAAAGACCAGCTCCCAGGGTTTAAATCAACTGGCTGGATGATCTAGGAGAGCTCTGAGATCTGCTGCCGCCTCCTCTCTCCATAATCCGCCTGCTCAGCAGGCCCTGGGGAGACGCTGAGTGTGCTGGACTCAAAGAGGATGACACACTTACCCAGGCTCTAAGTCAGCTGGCGCGCTAGGCTGCCCCTCCCCTCAGTCTAGCAAGCCTCGGTCAAGGCACGGCCTGCGGATGGAGGGCACCCTTGGGAACAACAGGCAAAGAAAGCTGGTTTGGGGCTCATAAGATGCAGCATTAAGTCAAGGCTTGTTGAGGCAAGAAAGCCAGATCATGAGAACAGAGGCTCAGGAGAAAATGCCAAGGGCTGGCCCCACCACCATCTTTTTGTGAAATAAGGTACCCTCCCCTCATCTTCCTGGTCCCCTGCCTGGGCGCACAGTGGGGACGGGTGGGCCTGGCTGAGCCACGGATCTCGCCCTGTCCACTGGGTAAGGAGCACGTGAGTTATGAAGACTGACAGGGGAGGGGTGCATTGTGGAAGGAACACAATCGTATTTGCACAGAAGGACATCATCTGCTTCTGGGAAAGCTCTAAAAAGCCAGGTCTGGACCCTGTGCTCCTAGGATAGCCATTTCACAGAGGACAAAAGCCAGTCCCGGGGGCTGAAGCCTAGCACCCAAAGGTGCACAGCTGCAGGTCATTGAGTGAAGATTCTGAACAGACCCCTGGGCTTCTAAGTCTTGATCTCTGGCCCACTGGGACATCTAGAAGAGAAGGAGATCTCACAGAGGTCATGCCCCCTCCATTTCTCAGCTTTCTTCAATGTTGTCATCACATCAAGAAGCAGTCAAAAAGTTACAGTCAGGAAATGATCTGCAGTGGGTGAAAGGGCGACGGCCTGGGAATCCAGCTGGAGTTTCCAAAAAGGACAGCCTCTCTTGGATTACAGAAAGAGGAAGAGGGGAAGAAGGGCCATCCATGGAGCACAGGGAGGAACTTCCCTGATAAGAATAAGAATCTGCCTGCCAAAGCAAGGGACGAGCATTTGACCCCTAGTCCCAGAGGATCTCACATGCCAGGGGGCAGAGAAGCCTGTGTGCCAAAACTACAGAAGGCTACAAGGAAGAGCAGCCCCTGCCTGCCTCAGCTGGAGAAAGCCTGCGTGCAGCAGTGAAGACCTAGCGCAACCAAAAGCATAGGGTCAGTTCAGGTCAGCCACTCAGTCATGTCTGACTCTTTGCGACCCCATGGACTGCAGCACGCCGGGCTTCCCGGTCCATCACCAACTCCTGGAATGTGCTCAAACCCATGTCCATTGAGTTGGTGATGCCATCCAGCCAAATGATACATAAAACAAAAAAGATTCTAATACATCTCTTTTCAAAAACATAGTCAAACAGAATCCTTGGAGTTGGTTCTTGGACATGAGTGTGCTTTCTCTCCAGATTGCTGGACTCCTAAATAAAGTAACCTTTCCTTTTCAACCAATCCTTGTCTCTCAAGGATTGGCTTTTGAATGGCAAGCAGCCGAACCCAGGGTGCCGAACCTGTGTTCAGTTAACAGCATCACAGCAGATTTTTTTAAAATTGATTTACTGATCTGTTGCTCTCCTATTCTCCCCAATATTCAGAAGTTAGAAACATAAACTAATTTTAAAAATAGCTTATGTAGTCACTAAAAAGAAAATCTTAATACATCTTTAAAAAAAAGGAGGCATCATGCTGAGTCTGAAGCAGTGACAGAGCGCGACAGTCATGACACCTTGGGGACAGTGCTTCTGCCCCCATTGTTACAGATGAGAAGACTGAGCCCCTAGGAGGCCAGGCGATGGGCTGAAGACACAGGGGCTAGCAGAGGCAGAGCTGACCCGCACTCTGTCCAGGACACCTGTCTATTCCTCAGGACCAGGAGATGGGCGTGTACACAAGGTCAGTCTGATGGCCTGGGCTGGACAGACCTGGCGAGCCAATCGGAGCCCCACCACAGGGCTGCTGGCAGGCGAGGCGTTCCCCAGCCCTCCACCAGGACAGTGTTCCCAGGAAACCCGGGAGGAGGGCAGAGAGGTTAAGCCTCACTTGGCGCTGACCCAGATGCATGCCACCGCCATCTGTCACGCTCAGTCTCAGCAGCTTCCTCGGAAGTGAGGCTGGGGGCAGGCGGGGACAGAAAACGGTGGGTTGAGGATTTCCAGGCCTCTGAGTTCTGCCCACCTTCAGTCAGGGGGCAGGAAAACAAGTAGCAATTGTGTGCAAAGAAAGACATTCGTCAAAGGTCACCATTTCCATTTTCCCTGTGAGTTGATCTGCTTCCAAGAGATGGAGGGGGCTGGAAATCAACGTCCCTACAGGAGGGAATCAGACACCCCCACTGCCCCCCCCACAGGCCCAGCTCCACCAGACTGGGAGCTCCAGAGCAGGAGCGAGACCCCAGGGACCCTCCAGCCCCCACCCCTCCTGCCCAGCCTCCTCCATCCCCTCCATCCCCAGGCCCTGCGGGTAACATCAACTCATTGCCCGGAGATCCCTGGTGAACACACAAACACAGATTCCCATGGAAACCACATCAAATCAAACCATCCAAATAACTAAATATCCAGGTGGAAGGAATTAGAAAGAGCAAATCCACCAAGAGGGGCCACAGGAAGTGACCCAGCCCCTGGGCGGGGGGAGCTACGAACAGTGAGCTGGGATCTGCCGCCCCCACCAGCTCGAGGGACTGGGTCAGGCTTTGCCATCTAGCTTATCATTGTGTGACCCTAGGCAAATCCCTTACACCCTCTCTGACCTTGTCCCTTCAATGAGGATGCCAACAATACCTCTTGTAAAGGATTGTTCTGAGGGTTAAGTGAGATGATGCAGGAAAAGAGGTCAGCACAGTGTGTGACATATAGCTAGTGCTCGAGACATCAGCTCTTACAGCGCCCAGATAGACAGAGGGACCACCTTTACGACTATCGCAGTAGTACCCTCTGACCAGTTTATTAACATCTCCACACTGGCCTCTTACCTGCGAAGGAAAGGTCACTTCCCACCTTAGCAAGAAAGCCCTGAGACAATGGGCGGACACACCAATACCCCCCATCAGGGGCTTTCCACAAAGCTTCCCCACCTGCAGCAGAAGGGGCAGGGCTGGATCATTAAGCATCTGCCGGCTCTGATAGTCCCAGATTCTAGAATTCTAGCCAAAGAAAATAAACCAGAACTCAAAATACTTCCACTTTCCCCACTCATCAAATTTGCAAACACTACTGCTTAGGCTGATGCCAGAACCTTCTCTGCAGAGCCAGATCAAGCCACTTCCTTCCTGCAGCCCCAGCACCCCAGGCCAGCAGCCCACCCAGCTCCACGCTCTGAGGGCATCAAAGCCCCTCCAAGTGAAGGACAGAGCAGGATCTCAAGAACTGCTGGCAGAACATCACATGCCTGGGCGGGCACCCATCGATCTGCCCTAAAACAGCACCCTGGCCAGAACAAACTGCCCATTTAAGGTGACATCAGCCAGGATGAGGTAAGGCCCAGATGCCATCTGCTCTGGAGGCTAAGCCGTCTCCTGAGACAGCAAGCGTGAGGCTATTTCTCACTGAGGACCTCTGGGCTAACTGTATGTATTTTGATTCATGCACCCACCCACGCACAAAGTTCTTCCTTTCCTTTGGGAAAGGAAACGAGTCTGCCTCCATTTAGCTAAAATGTTGAAGCATCAAATATTCCTCGAAAAATAACACTGGCTGCTTTGAGACACTCACAGTGAAGAAGAGCAGCCTCCTTTAACTCAGCCCCCAAGAACTGCCCAGAAGGGACTGCATTCCATGAGCTTTAAGGACCAACTAAATGAACACGTAAAAGTGGACTGTCGTCAAGGCTCGTCGATGCTCCAGTCCTTACACCAGGACCCCGTCCAGGGTTTAAACATAAACCCACAGGGGCACTGTTTGGATTAGCTACCTGGACAGATCTTTTCTGATAAAAAATTGCAAAGGTGTACTGAAACCTAGTCCATAAAACGTAGATTGGCCATTCTGGGGGTTAGTCCTGCAGTACATGTCCTGGTTGACAGAGTTGATCTGGGGCAGAGTTGGGTTCAATGGGGTCCCTTCACAGCTCTTGGCCATGGGAAAGCCTCGGTTTCCTCATCTGTCAGGCAGGTATGAGAGTGCAAGTCCCAAAAGATTCCAACAAAAGAGCCTGGGAAGGCCTGGGCCTGGCCTGGCTCATCAGAGAAGCTGAAGCCCACTGCGGGCAGGAGCCCCCATGTGAATCTGAGGTCAGGGTGTGCAGGCGAGTCCCTGGGCTGGGACGCCCATCAGCTACCCTTGAGCAAGATGCTGTCAGTCTCTGCTCCTGGCGCTGTGAGCTGTAATCCGTCAGGACCCAGAGAACATCAGCCTTTACAGTACGATGCATCTTCTGAAGGATGCTCTTCAGAAGTGACTCACACCCACGGTTTTAGAGACTGCTGGAAATCTGCGGGAAACCTTCACAAACATTGTGAATCAACTGGATCCAGGAGCCAAATCCAAATGAATACAGTTTTATCCAAAGATCTTTTCAGAAGCAACCTTGACAAAGCGTCACTTGGTACTCGGATTTAACTCAAATATTGTGGTTCATTGGTAAGGTGGGCTTCCCTGGTGGCCCAGTGATAAAGAATCTGCCTGCCAATGCAGGAGACGCAGGTTCAATCCCTGGCTCGGGAAGATGCCCTGGAGAAGGAAATGGCAACTCACACCAGCATTCTTGCCTGGAGAATCCCATGGACGGAGGGACTAGGCGGGCTTCAGTTCATGGAGTCACAAAGAGTGGGACATGACTCAGCAACTGAACACAAATCGGCAAGGTGGAGTCTATCAGCAGCTTAGAGCAAGAAGACTCAGAATCGGAGCCAGGGGCCCTCTGAGTGTGCTGTCGCCTCTGCACGGGTGGTTGGTCCCTACTCTTCTGCCACGGGAGCCCACGTCTCCCTCAGGTCTCAGTCCAGCGTCACCTGCTCCAAAAGCCTTTCCCGACCCCTCAGCCGAAGTCCTCACCCCATCAGGGCAGCCGGCGCCATCGTCCTCCAAGCCCCGACGGCAGCCCAATTTGTCATCTCGCTCAGTCGATCACGGGTGCCCCACTCAACCCCACCTCGGCTTCTAAGGACTCAGGAGGAGTGGCTGCAATCCCAGCCTTATCCCCAATCCCCCTACCCCGTGACCTCAGGCAAGTGACTGAATCTCTGTGCACTCAGGCTGTCCATCTGTCAGAGGCAGACAGGGTTCGTTGTGAGCAGCAGGAACGCCAAACGGGCAGCTCACTGAGAATGGTGCTGAGCAAAATGCTCCTTTAGAACTGACTTCCCTGGACATGGAGTCACTACCTATCACACTCGCCCTTGTATCCCCAGTGCCGAAGAGGATGCCAGGCACTAAGCAGGCGTTTGTGAAAGGGGCAAAGGCAAACACAGTTGGAAAAATGCCTCCAGCTCCCAGGAGAGCTCTGGGATCCAGTGGGAGGGCTCGGCCCAGGCTGGTGACCCTCATCCTGCCTCCCCGGCCCCTTGCCCAGGCTTTCATCCTCTACGGTCTTCAGGTCCTCACTCTGCTAATGTCCAGAAGATATAGAACCCCCCACCCCACCCTAGCCACCCTCAGGTCCACTGGTACAGATGGGTGGGTGCAGACAGGTGGGCACCCACCCTTGTTCTCCGCTCTGCCTCCCACCTGTGCCAGGGACGGGAGCAAGTGGCAGAGCTCTGCAAATGGTCACGAGTGACACAAAAGTGATGAATTATCTTCACAGGGAACAGGTAAACTACGTCGTCAAGGTTCCTCCCATGACCCAAATTTTAGAAATCTATGGCCCACAAAGAGGTCAAACCAGTCCCTCCTAAAGGAAATCAACCCTAAATATTCATTGGAAAGACTGATGCTGAAACTGAAGCTCCAATATTTTGACCATCTGATGCGAAGAGCCAACTCACTGGAAAAGACCCAGATGCTGGGAAAAGACTGAGGGCAGGAGGGGAAGGTGTCGACAGAGGATGAGACGGTTGGATGGCATCATTGACTCAATGGACCTGAGTCTGAGCAAACTCCAGGAGACAGTGAAGGACAGGGAAGCCTGGCGTGCTGCAGTCTATGGGGTCACAATAAGTCAGACACCACTTAGCAACTGAACAACAAAAACAATAACCAGAGGACCCAATAATTTCACTTTTGGGTACGTATGCAAAAGGACTGAAAGCAGAGTCATGAACAAATGCTGGACAGCTGTGTTCACAGCAGCCCTAATCGTGACACCCAAAGGACGGAGGAAGCAACCCACATGTCCACTGGTGGATGAAAGGATAAGCAAGATGCAGCCTAGACATGAAACAGAGCAGCAGTACTCAGGCTTAAAAGCGGATGGTGTACTGACACTGGCTACAGAATGGATGAAACGTGAGGACATTACACTAAGTGAAACAAGCTAATTACAAAGGACAAACCCTGCGTGATGCCACTTACATGAGGTACTGAGAGTAGCTGAACTCCTAGAAACAGGAAGCAGAATGCTGGCTGTCAGAGGATGCAGGGAGGGGGATGGGGAATTAGTGTTTCATGGGGACAGAGTTACAGTTTTGCAAGATGGAAAGAGTTCTGGGGACTTCCCTGGTTCAGGGGCTAAGACTCCACACTCCATGCTCCCAATACAGGGGGCCTGAGTTTGATACCTGATTCAGGGAACTAGACCCCATGTCACAACTAGGAGTTTGTGTGCTGCAACTAAGACCTAGCATAGCAAAAGTCCATGGGACTTTCTAGGCAAGAATACTGGGTGGGTTGCCATTTCCTCCTCCAGGGGATCTTCCCTATCCAGGGATCGAACCAACGTCTACTGCATCTTAAACAAATAAATATTTAAGAAAAAAAAAAAAGATGGAAAGAGTTCTCTGGGGGTTGCCAAGGTGTAGGAGGTGGGGAGAGGGATGGATTGGGAGTTTTGGGTGAGTAGATGTATACGACTGTATATATAATGGATAAACAGCTAGGTCCTACCGTATAGCGTATAATGGATAAACAGCAAGGTCCTACCGTATACCATATAGGGAACTATATTCAATATCTTGAGCTAAAGCATAATGGAGAGGGAAAGAAAGAGGAAGTCACTAAGTCATGTCTGACTCTTTGTGACCCCAAGGACTATACAGTCCATGGAATTCTCCAGGCCAGAATACTGGAGTGGGTAGCCTTTCCCTTCTCCAGGGGATCTTCCCAATCCAGGGATCAAACCCAGGTCTCCTGCATTGCAGGCAGATTCTTTACCAGCTAAGTCACCAGGGGAGCCCAAGAATACTGGAGTGGGTTGTCATTTCCTCCTCCAGGGGATCGTCCCGACCGCGCATCTCCTGTATTATAGGAGGAGTCTTTGCAGCTATGCCATCGGAGAACCCCTGCGTTACATGTGTATTTCAACACACAAAAAACAGTTGGAGAAATCGGGTGTGTTATTGGGCCAGCACTGACTGGGAAACATCACACCAGGTTCCCTCTACACAAGCTGGAGTCTTGGTTCCCATGTGGCAGATGGGGAAACTGAGGCCTGAGGGAGGTGATGCATCTTGCTCTGGGCCAGGCAGCCAGGAAAGGGCAAACCTGGCTCTCGAATACGCCGAGTCTGGGTGACTCTGTGGCCTTGACCCTGGGGGAGACGGACATCACAAGGCTACTGCAGGAAGACAAAACCACAGACCTGATGGCTGCTTCCTGCGGAAGGCGGGGACAGGGACAAGGGCTGACGTTTCAGTGACAGAGAAGGTAGATTTGTCTCCCTGCCCAGGGCTCCGCCCAGCCCAGCCCTGAATGATCAGCCAGATCCTGGGACTGCCGCCCCAGCCCCACGGCCCTCAGAGCCCACCAGACAGCCAGGGCCACGGCTGCCGTAGCTGTTGCTACGTCTTTCCAGCCCTTCTGCCCTGGGACCCTATTTTCACAATGGTGGGAAATGGCCAGATGAGGATCCGAAGTCATCCCCGTTAGCTCCCCTACCACACAGCACTGCACAAGCGATTCCCCTCTCTCTGTTCTTCAGTTTCTCCAGCTGTAGAAGGAGCTCATCCAGAGCTAAACCCGGGACGCCTGGAGACAGTCTATCCACCTCCCACGGTCCCCGGGGCCCCCCCGTGCCCAGTGTCCCGACACAGAGAGCAGTGGATGGAGCTCTGGCCCGGGGATGGGGCAGACAGAGACCTCGGCCTGTGGACCACGCAGAAAGAGCACAAGCTCCCTCTCTGCTTAGACAGATTTGGGAGTGATGCCCAGTCACACCCTCCAGCCTCAGTTTCCCCATATGAGCGATGGGGATAATGGCACTTCTGCTTATGCTATTGTTGAGGTGTTAAGTGGGATACTGGCTGGGGAGCCCTTAGTAGGGCCCGGCTCACAGGAAGCATCGCTAAGCCAGCGGCATCAGGCAGCGCAGAACAGGAGGCTCTCAAACCTGGGAGAGAGGAGGCCCGGAGTCTGGTGCCACCTTCCTCTCACTGCAGGGGGCCCTTAGGCAAGTGACCAGCCCCGATTCTCTTCTTAAACCAGTGCTATAAAGAGCACAACCAGAGGCCATGTTCCATGAGACCACGTGCTCCTGGAGGACCAAGGTCTGTGTACTGGGTGCTGAAGCAGCCAGTGAAGTGAGGGGTTCAGGCCCCCCACCCTCTGATGGCCTGGAAGGGCAGGGAGCTGATAGTCTGCGTCACAGTGGGACAGAAGAACCAGACACAGTGGGTGATGGTGGCGGTGGGTGACTAGCCTTTGTCCCAGGGCCTGAGTTACTCACAGCTTCCACTCCTGGCTCAAGTCTCAGACCCTAGGGAGCAGCCCCACTCATCCCATGGCCTTCTCTCTGTTCCTCTGCACAAAAGGTGGGCTGAGCCCACCAGGTGGCCCAGTTTCCAGCTCTAGAGGGGCTGCAGATTCAGCCAGGACCACCCCGATGATGTTCCCACCTG
Organism: Redunca redunca; assembly: GCA_006410935.1. Lineage (NCBI taxonomy): Eukaryota > Metazoa > Chordata > Mammalia > Artiodactyla > Bovidae > Redunca > Redunca redunca. Next base: position 12,481 of record SJYQ01092900.1, on the reverse strand, counting down.
CAATGACCCCAGAGGAGAAAGTGTGCCTGGAAGTCTATCACACTTCCTCCTGTTCCCCAGGTACCTGTGCTGGAGGGAGCTGGTGGCTCAGGAGGCCCCCAGACCCCAGAGTCTAATGGTCACCTCCACACATCCATCCATGCCTGTAACCTGCATTCTTGCAGAGAGCATGGCCTCTGCTTCCTGAGCACTAAACACAGCCCTGAACAGCACTTGAGTCCAAGTTACATCCAGGAGAGGGGGGAACATGAAATCCAGGGGGCCTCCCTGGCTGTGTGACTTGGAGGCACTGCTCATCTGTAATAAGACGATAGCAAAAACCCCCTGCCCCCACCAGGGCTCTTATGAAGAGTAAGTGAACGTATTTGATTAAATAAGGGCAGGGTGCTTAGAACAGTGCCTGGCACACAGTTAGGACTCAAAAGCATCCATTCTTACAGTTGTGTTACAAACGGTGGGTAATAGGCTCAGAAGTTCTGAGTAATTTGTTCAAGGGCACATACCTTGAAAAGGTCAGCTAGAATTAAACCCGACTGACCTGACTCAGAAAAGGTGGGGGGAAAGATGCTTTTGTTTAGGATACCATGATGTCTCAGTTGCAGCCTAACCTAACCGTGGCAAGCCTCACTGTCTGGGTGGCTCAGTTTCTTCATTCATAAAATGGGGAGATGCTAGCCCTGGCCTGGGCTCCTCCACTGCAGAGGTACCGAGAGGCTGGGACAGCAGCGATGCTGTAAACCAGGCTGATGAGTCAGGGAGGTGCTCCTGAAGGATGCGAGGTATCTCCAGACTCAGCTGATTTTAACCACAAACTCCTAGGGTGGAAATGACCTGTCCCGGCCCAAGCTGTCCCTGTAGCCTGCCCCAGATACCCACTGACAGTGAGAGAGGCTCGAGGGCCCCAGGCTGGAAGGACTGCCCTCGGGCAGGGAGATTCCCTGCCAGCTCATGGAGCCACCTGCAAGCCAAGCCAGTGCCCCTCTGAAGTAAATGGCACATGGTGGCTGCTAACCGTTGCTCAGGCCTCCTGCTCACGGCCCTGACACAGACACTACCCAGAGGCTGTGAAAACAGGTTTCACGGTCAAGTTGCAAAGAGCACAGTGCTGGCTGTGCAACCACGGGCCAGGCACACCTAATCTCTGAGCCTCAGCTTCCTAAACTTTAAGAATGAAGACAGTGATCCCGGCTGTCTAATGCTATTGGGGTTCAGTGGGGTGTGCCTGTGGAGACTCGGGGCCACATGTCTGCCTGGGTGTCCAGGGCCTGGTGCACGATGATAGTGTAATCAGTGTGTTCTGAACAGGCAATATAACACAGTGGGATATGTTGGCCTCAGAGGACAAATGGCTGAACAGAAACCAACACCTCCGGTACCCCAGGGGTTCCTGGGGCCCGAGGTCAGGGTGGGCTGCAGGAACAGCCAGGATGACCTGTTAACACACTAAGGCCCATGCACCTCGCCTGTGCTCTTTGCATTCACCTCCCTGACTTCACATCAGCCAGTGTTTCCAACCCCACTCCCTCTTTCCCCTTCCTTCCAAAGACAACGCCAAGATTCACAGCCTCTGATGGATGGCAGGCCAATCATTGAAATACGAGATTCAGGAGGACCAGTAAGCTCTTTGGGGGGAAGAAGGAGGTGAATGGTATGATAGAGTCACAGGACTCAGGATGGGCAAGAAGCCGGGGTACCCATGTGATGTGCAAGCAGAGGGCCAGGTGAGCATGCCAGCCTGTGCCCCGCCTATATGAGGCCCTGTCTTCTCCGGGAAGCCCACGGGACCTGGATGTGCTCAGGCTTCCGGTCCCACCCCTAGGGCCCAGCACAGTGTGGGGGCCCACGCAGCTTCGGAATAAGGAGTCCAAGACTCACAGTCCCTGAGGTTCTGACCCACCCCTCAGCCAAGAGAGGTCAACCACCTCTCCTGAAAGCTTGTTCCTGGACAAACCTCCAGAGCCACCACCCCCATCTTGCTCCCATGCCAACCGGGAGCAAAGAGGGAGCCGGAAGACCACAGAGAAGCTGGTTTCACTTTCCCAAGTGGAGCCAAGAACATCATGCTTCCCCTTTCCCCTCGCATCAGGGTCCAAGCCCACCCAACATCTCGCCATTTCCTCTGCACATGCCTCCCAGCTCTGCCCAGCTCTGCAGGGTCAAAGGGGCTGCTGGATCTCTGTCCGGCTTTCACAGGGGCTAACTGGCTCTTGCTTCCTTGGTCAGAACTCAAACCCACTTCTCTCTGGGGAGAAGGAGCTGAGTGCACGGAATCAGCTTCCATCTCTCCCCTTTGCCCTAATGTCTGAACACGGATCTAACCCATGGAAGAAAGAGGAAAGGAGAAGACGGAAGAGCCGAGGGGGAAGGTGTCCTAACATCCGAACACGGATCTAACCCATGGAAGAAAGGGGAAAGGAGAAGACGGAAGAGGCGAGGGGAAAGGGAAGCCACATCTTCTACTTGCCTGGACATCAAACTCCTGCAGGAGGCCGGTGATGGTCTGCGGAGAGACAAGAGAGACGGTCAGTTTCATCACTTTCCCAGGGCAGAGAAGTAATGTCTGAACACACAGACCTCCCCATGCCCTGAGTCTATCATCTCGACCCTAGGTCCTCTGTGGAGCCTATTTCTTTCCAGAGAGACTGTTTATCTCAAAGAATAGCAGTCCAACTGAAAAGCAGACACAGTAGATGGATTCCTCTTTGACTAGCGCCTTGGTGAAAAAGATCTGAAGGTCTACGCTAACCACAACTGCCTATAAACTGGTGTCTGTCTCCACCCATGTGCTACACTTTTAAAGCTCGAACTTGATCGTGTCACTGTCCTTACATTTCTTCCATGGCAGCCCACCATCTGGATTAAAATCTATCTCTCATAAGAGGAGAGCAGAGCATTCCCCACCATCCAACAATCCTGACTGTCCAGCTCAAATTCCACCTTTCACCAGAGTTAGTGGCAGGCCTGGCCCAGGAAGACGGAAAAAGGGCTCTCATGCCCCGGGTAGCAGTGAAAGTATAGGTCAAAGCTGGGGCTGGAACCACCCTCAGCCAACACTGGCACCCTTTCCTCCCAGCTCAGGATGGAGTTCAAAAGCTGAGCCCAGCTGGATCCACCACCAACCACCATGAAAGAAGACAGCTCAACAGAGCAGAAGGAAAAAGAGGTGCTGGAAAGGGGAAGGGGACCCCTTGGAACAGCCAGGGGCTGGAAGTTAAAACTGTAACACCCAACTGCTGAAGGAGATTAAAGCAAGGAGCAGGATGGGGGGTGGGTGTGAGACTCAAGAAGGAGATGATATATGTATGATTATGGCTGATTTGCATTGTTGTATGGCAGAAACCAACACAACATTGTAAAGCAATTTTCTTCCAATTAAAAGATATATATATATCAATAGCTTCAAATCTCCTGGGGCCAGGGTTAAGAACAGAAGGGAGTGTGATAAATTCAAGTGGAAGCAAATGGCAGCCAACATACTTTGTGTGTGTGTGTGTATCAGCACGTATGTATTGACTGGAGAGAGTAGAAAAGCTGCTTCGTACAACCCTAACCTTCACAATGTTAACACAAGTGCAGAGGTCGTTCAGATTGAGGATAGACATCAGGAAGAACTTCCCAACAGCAAACCTAATTAAAAACACTTTGCTGAGCCAATCTAAGGAAATGAAGGGCTTACTTCCATTTAAACCTGGAAAGAAAAGGCCAGTATCTACTTAGAGACAGACTGACATGTAACTTGGAGTTAATAACCTCCTAGATGTTTATTTCAGAAATAAAATTTGCCAAGGGTAGCACTAGGCTGCCTGCTGCTGCTGCTAAGTCACTTCAGTCATGTCCGACTCTGTGTGACCCCATAGATGGCAGCCCACCGGGCTCCCCTGTCCCTGGGATTCTCCAGGCAAGAACACTGGAGTGGGTTGCCATTTCCTTCTCCAATGCATGAAAGTGAAAAGTGAAAGTGAAGTCGCTCAGTTGTGTCTGACCCTCAGCGACCCCATGGACTGCAGCCTTCCAGGCTCTTCCATCCATGGGATTTTCCAGGCAAGAGTACTGGCTGCCTAAAAATGTATAAATGCTGTGTGCTTGGGGAATTTATCTAAGACCTGCACGTGTATGAAATGATGAACATGCAGGATCCAAACAGTCTGTGAATACCTGCAGCTATGCTGGGAAGAGTAACGTGGCCCCAGGGGTCCACATACAGGCCCCTGGTCAAACAAACATGGTGGAGGACTGTGACGCTGGAAAGACAGAGGAAAGAGCCCTATGGACTGGTGTTGGAAAGGTCTCCAACATAGGTGATTAAATAAACAAGGCAAATGTGGTATACTGTTGTATGTGGTTCTTCAAAAGGGGAGGGATAAGAATATGTTAATATGGGGCTTCCCTGATGGCTCAGTGGTAAAGAATCCACCTGCCCGTGCAGGTGACACAGGTCAGATCCCTAGTTCTGGAGGGCCCTACACGCCTCAGAGCTGCTAAGCCCATCACCCCAACTACTGAGCCCGTGGTTTAGAGCCTGGAGCCACAGCTACTGAAACTGTGTGCCCGAGAGCCCCTGCTCTGCAACGAGACAAGCCACTGCAGTGAGAAGCCCGCACCGCAACCAGAGGAAAGCCCAGGTAGCAACAATGAGCCAGCAGAGCCCAAAATAGATCAAATAAATAAACACAATTATTTTTAAAAGATGCTAATATGTATTTACATCACCTGGGAGTTTTTCTGTTTCTTTGTTTTTTTTTTCCTCTTTTTTCAAGACTGTGTCAAAGATGCAGACAAAAGAGGAAATGGATTTGAAGCATACATAGTGAAAAGTATTGGAGTTGGCCAACTATGGGCCTCTACCTTCCTCCACCTTCTTTTTGTAAATAAAGTTTTATTAGAACACAGTAAGCCCATTGGCTTCCATACTGCCTAGGGCAGCTTCCAGGCTGTAACTGTAAAACTGAGTAGTTACAAGAGACCATGGGTCCTCAAAGCCTAAGACACCTTCCACCTCATCCTTTACAGAAGACATCTGCAGACCCCTTGCGTGGGAATGATATCGAGGATTCTGTAGCTTCCGCTGGTCTGGCTTCTAATCCTATCCGAACAACCCTGGGAAATTCTCTTCCCATCAAGATGAGTTTCCATTATCTATATAATGGAAAATAGAAAGATGTGTCTCACCTTCATTAAGAAAAGTCCATGACATGCACACACTGCTATATTTAAAATGGATAACCAACAAGGCCTGTGTAATGCATGGAACTCTGTTCAATGTTATGTGGCAGCCTGGACTGGAGGGGAGTTTGGGGGAGAATGGATACATGGAAATGTGTGACTGAGTTCCTTCACTGCTGACCTGAAACTATCACAACATTGTTAATCAGCTATACCCTAATACAAAATAAAAAGCTAAAAAAAGAAAAGTCTGTGAAATAATGGACCTAAGACAGAGCAGCCATGTGCAGTCATAAAGGAATTAAATGAATAAGTCTATTTACCAGTGGTAGCTGGCCTGAGTTTGGCTCCACACCCCACACTTTGTAACCATGTGACCAACAGAGAAGGACAAATTAACCTCCTGGAAACTCAGCTTCCTCTTCTGTAAAATGGGAACAATCACAGAACCTAGTGTCTAATCAGCCACAGCCTTATCCTTTAATTTAGCAGGAAATAACCTATGAAGTATGATTAGTCCAGAAACCAGCATGCAGGGCGATGCTCATGTATGTTAATTATTACTTTGGAAAGCATTTAGTTGACCTCAAAGTAACCCCACTTTTGAACCCAAGCTTTATACTTTACAAAAGGTGTCTCAGCACAGGCAGCCAAAAAACTCAGTGAGAACTGGGATGTGAACGTGGTTTAAAAATACAGTGTCAACCGTGCAAACGAAAAGGTTTTTCACGTCCATTCACAGCCAGTCCAGGACGGATCATTCCAGGCTAGGCTATACGGAAGGGGAGTTTGCTTCCAACAAGGAGGTCTTGTTGACTTGAAAGGTTTGGCCAAAAAAAGAGGGTGATAATTGTAGCAACACGAGAACACGAGCACAGCTGGCCCCCTTCAGGGTGGACGAGGCTCTAATCGCTCCCAGCGAGTTAGCCCACTCCATCCTTACCCTGGCGTCGTGACACTAGTCCTAGGGTCACTGGTTTTTGAAGTTGGGGACCTGGAGCATGAAGAGGGTGAAGGGTTCGCCAGTGGTCACGGAGCAGTAGAGTGTCGCAGGCAGGACATGAACTCAGGCAGTCTGGTCCCTTAGCCACTAAGCTGGGGCAGAGCTGCTGGGCAACGGGCTTCAGGGGCAGGTTTAGAACCACAGGATGTCAGAGGTGGAGGTGCTTGGAGGAACTCTGGTCCAGTGCCCCTCTCGTTACAAATGAGATTACTGAGGGCAGAAAGGCCAGAGGTGGGCGAGGTGCCTTAGCCCTTGCCAGCCAAGCTGGGGCCTGAAGTACAACCTCCTGGCCTTTCACAACTGGACAAGGTGACCTGTGGAAACCAGGAAGCAGTGGACATGTGCGTGTGTGTGCACACGTGTGTGCATGGATGTGTGTTCCTACTGTGCACACATGTATGTCCATATACGAGTGGGGATGGGAGGGGCCGTATCCAGGGCTTCTCCACTCACCTCTCCTTTCTCCACCAAAGGCTTCACCTCGGCGAGGTCCACGTCCTGCAGCTCCCGAGACATGTCCTTGGTGTCACGCGCCTGCACAGAGAGAGAGGCCAGGGGGTCAGCAATTCCGGCCGAGAGGTGTTTCCAGACAGAAGCAAAACTGAGGCCAGGGAGGAAGCCTTCACTCCCCAGACCAGCAGTTTCTACCTCCCGCCCACCAGCCTGGCCCCAGTCTTGCCCCTGGGGATGGAGGGAAGTCTGTTTCCTGGGACAGGAAACAGGCTTTTGGACAACTCAGTCAGTAAAGACTCCGCCCGCAATGTGGAAGACTCAAGTTCAGTCCCTGGGTCAGGAAGATCCCCTGGAAGAGGAAATGGCAACCCACTCCAGTATTCTTGCCTGGAGAATCCCACGGACAGAGGAGCCTGACAAGGCTACAGGCCATGGGGTCACGAGAGGTAGATACAACTTAGCCACTAAACCACCATGGCACGCAAAACCAGGCCTTGACACCCAAGCCAGGCCCACCCACCGCACCAAGGATGGATGTTTCTCTCTGCACTTTGGAAGGAGACCCATGTCGCTGCCACATCCTGAAATCAGACAGCCCCAGCTTGACAAGTGAAAGGGGACAGAAGGTCCCGGAGGCCGGCCACGGAGAGCCATGGCGCTAGCTCCCTTCTCCTTCATCCCCACACCGGTGGGATGTCCCCAACAGAGGGACGGCCACAGAGACAGCCCCATGTTCATCTCTGGTCAGGGTACTCTGCTCCCTGCTGGGGTGGGGTGGGGGGAGCAGGGAGGAGAAGGGACTATCTCAGGTCAAGATGACAGGACCGAGCATTTGGGAAGACTTTGAAAGAAAAAAGATCTTCAAGGCACAAAGCACTCGATGAGCCAGAGCGGGGGCAGGAAAGCAGGGGTTGGGGGCAGGGGTGGGGGCAGAGATCAGGTGGGCCAGAAGGGGCCCCCCGGGCTCTGATCCCAGGGCAGCTGCAGGAGAACCGCAAGAGCAAGACGGAGCGGAGTTCCAGCAGTGGAAACGCCACCGTAACCGACCTCCCTGGGGACCGAGGCTTGGGGGATGACAGGTCCTGAGCACACTCCCTCCGAGGGGGCTCAGTCAGGGACCTGGAGGCATCAGTATTTCTTCTTAGGGGTGAAGAGTCAAGCGGAGAGACTGAAGCTCCCCCCGCCCAGTATTGGGGTGAAGTGTAATGAACCCAGAAGGAGGGGTAGGTGCTGCAGGCAGAGCTGAAGAGATGGGAGTGAAGGAGTAAGTGATGGGAGACCAGGGACCCCCAGCAGGTCACAGACCCAGACCTTCTAAATCGGGAACTGGGTGAAAACCTGCTACTTTCAGGAGTGGGGACCTCGCCCCAAACTCTCCATGGCTCCACAGATCTAACAGCCAGACAGAGAGCACAGGTCTCTGAACTTCTCAATCTCAGCTCCTCTGAGGACCCAGCTCCCTGCACCCAGAGGAACCCTCTTTGTAAAACACCTCTCAGGGGTCAGCGGGTGACAGAGCGGGGCCGCCCCGCATGCCACCCCCCACCCCCACCCCANAGCTCAGCCCAGTGTGGTCAGGTCTCCTTGGCTGGCTTGACCTCAGTGTGATCCCACTGGAGGATCAGCCCCCACCTGGCCTCTCGCCCTCCCTCAGAACCAGAAAGAGTTCAGGTCCAGCCTTCCTGGCTTCCCAAACATGCTCCCGGAGAAACCCCTTTACCCTACACCTTCTTTTCCTCCTCCAACTCAGCTTCCCAGACCTCAGGAGACAGTGGCTTGAAAACTGCTGAATCCCCCTTAAACATCAGTATTTGAGAACTGCTCCTTTTTGGAAGCTGGAGGAGGCCTCAGGGAGCCCCACCCCTCATGTGCTCAGGGCCCTGGGGAGACTCAGAGGGGAGCTCACAGAGGACTATCACAGTGTTTGTCCAGACGAGGGTGCTTCTGTCCCCCCCATCTGGCGAGGTCCGGAGACATTCTTGATCGGCACCACTGGGAGATGCTACTAGCATCCAGCTGATGCAGACCAGGGCGGCTGCTGACCACGCCACGGGGGCATAGGGCACCCACAGCAGAATTATCTGGCCCCAGGAGTGAAGCGGCTGAAACGCCCTGGGCCCAGACCAAGAAGCAGCCAGTGAGAACCCCAGGGCTCTGAAGTCTGCAGGGCGACCAGATAAAGCAGAGGACAATCCAGGTTCTCCTCATCCCCGGGGGATGGGCGTGGGTAGGAGGTGTGGTTCCCGCAGGCCTGGGGCAGCCTGTGGCTCATAACTGTAACTGGACACGTCCCGACAGGCAAGCTCAGCCAGGACCTCCAGCCAGGTCACTGCCTGCGATTCCCAAGACCACCCAAATGGGCTGTAGAAGGTGCACCTTGAGCCCCGGGCCCCCCACAACCCCCACCCCGCCTCTCTGAGCTAGGGTGCTCTCAATCCAACTCGGCAGACTTAGGCCCCTCGAGGCCCCTTAACCCCGTCTCTGTCGCATCCATCAATAAACTTTGCAAACTTTTGTCTCAGAAGCTGTGGGTCTAAAGGAAACCTTATAAGGAAGTTCAATATATAAAACTGTTTTTAAGAAGAAAGCTGGCATGTTTTAGATAAAGCCAGGGACACCTCGTGTTCCCCCTCCCTATCGTCTGCCCCCGACGAGGCAAGACCAGCCCTCAGAGCCCCTCTGAGCTCCAGGAAGCATGTGCTGTAGGAAGGTTTACTTGGAGGTAGTTTTCCTGCACAGCAATTGTATGTGCCAGACACTGAGTGAGTCGAGAAAGGACCTATCACAGCTCTGTGATGAGACCTGACTATGTGACAAGTCAGGCGTAGACAGGAGGTGACCTGGTTTCGGTGCCAGGGCTGGTGCCCCCCACCCTGTCCCCGTCAGGCTCCACTCAGAGGGTGCCCACACCTGGGGTCACCCCCCGCAGCCAACCTGCAGCCCTACTGGGCTCAACAAGCTCTCTCTCTGGGTTTGAGACCAAGCGCCGGATGCCAAGCCTGCCCTTCTCCACCGCCTCCTGCAAAGTCCCAGCACAGGATGTAGGGCTGCAGAGGGCCAAGGCAACCCTGCAAGGGGCGGAGGGTTGCAGGTGGCAGTCCTGCAGGGGGCCAGGCCGCACTGGGCATGGTGGTGGGAGCCGGGGTGTCTGACTTCCAGCCCCCTATGCCATCCTGTAGGGTGGCCTCTGTCTCAGCACAGAGGGAAGCCACTCCACACAGGAAATGAGGTCGGGACAGGTCTCCTGCCAAAACCCCACTCAGTGCACACAGCAGGGCTCCAGGTCACAACGCCAGCTGCCAGACTGATTTATACCACTTCTTCCTTTCCCACCTGCCTGCCCAGAAGGAATTCTGAGAAAATCAATATTGCAGAAGTGAAAGGCAGCCAGGAGTTAGTGGGGAGGTCGGGGAGATCGGAGGGTCATACCTGAACATTACCATTGATTAATTCTGCGATCTAACTTCTGAGCCTCAGTCTGCTCATCTGTAAAATGGGCATAACAACTCCTGCTCCTGGCGAGTAGTGGGGGGCCTTCAATGCAACCATGGCACACAGAATCGGGCAAACAGCTGCTTCATTAATCAGTGCACCTCCCTGGTTGCCTCAGAGACCCAGGGCGATCTGTTGGGACACGGTCTGTATTTTAAACATTCTTAATCCCCGAGTGGCCCAGCAAGGAGAGGACACAGAAAAAAGGTTCAGCAGGTGTCACATGGGTTTCTAACAATCAGACTCAACGTGCCACCACTCGGGTCAATGAGTAACAAAGGCCCAAGGGGCAGGTGCGGGTTAGGGGGGCAGGCAAATACCTTTCCAGTTCAACGGACCCAGAAGCCAGTCAGCAATGAGCTGGACTCCATGGGTTCCAGCAAAGCCAAGACGGAGATTTGCTCGGAGGAGCGAAGAAGGTGACCTCGGGGACTGGGAAGGCAGTGGGCGAAGGCATTTCAGGCCATGAGGCCACGTGAGAACTGTTAGCCGGTCACCCTGAGAGCGAGGGGACACACAGCGCCCGGGATTCTCACAAGCCCTGATGGAGCAGGGGGAACACTGTTTAGGAGCTGGGGCGTGGGAACTCTGCCCCTCTCAGCCACATGACTGTTCCCAAGCCATTCATCCCCTCCCTGGGCCTCGGCTTCCCATCTACAAAATATGTGGCAAGTGTTCTACAGACACTGTTGTTCTCGTTTAGTTGCTAAGTCGTGTCCAGCTCTTGTGACCTGCCAGGCTCCTCTGTCCATGGAATTCTTCAGGCAAGAATACCGGAGCAGGTTGCCATTTCCTTCCCCAGAGGATCTTCCTGACCCAGGGATCAAACCTGTGTCTCCTGCGTTGGCAGGTGGAGTCTTTACTGCTCAGCCACCTGAGAAACCCTCTATGCACATCACATAGTCCCCAAAACTCCGGACGGACGGGAGCCCAGGCAGGAAGGTGCTGCATGCAGACGAAAGGGAGATGCCCCCTGGGGTGCTATGAGGGCCTCTTGCAGCATGGCTCTGCTCAGGTCGTCTGCCCCGGGAGCCTGGAGGACCCTCTTCTCCCAGCCTGGACCTCCTCCTTGTCCCTAAGACTGGAGTCCTCCGCCAGCTCTGGCATTCCTCCAACAAGCCACCTGGAGGGGGCATCTGCCCTTCCTCTTTGGCAAATTATGCTGGGCCCCTAAAGCCCCTCCGAGGCGGGGGCGGGGGTGTCTAGCACAGAAACACCCAGAGTGTGCTTGGGGAGCCCCCAGCCTCACCCACCCTCCACAGACACAGACGGTGACAGTGACGAGAACTTCACAGTGCCTCCTAGGCTCCAGACTCCATCTCCCCTTTGAGCTTTCCAGTAGCCCTAGAAGGTGATCATGTCACCATACGACGGGGAAATGGAGGCACAGAGATTAAGAAACAGACCTCAAGTCACCAAGCATTAAGATGGCACAGTTTTAAAAAAACAATGTTAAAGGGGACAGTTGACCATGAACCCAGCTTGCTCTAAACAGACACACATCCGAGTGCCCAGCCCCAGGCAGGAGGTTCTAAGGATGGGCCCCGTGCTCCTGGGAGACTTCTGTGCGGATCAGCTGGCAGAGTCATGTGCTTCTCTCGCCAGCATGCACAGCCCCCTTGAGTCACCACCAGAGGCCCAGGCTGCAGGCAAAGTCCACATCTTAGACCTTCTCCCTTCACAACATGCAGAAGGGATCCGCCATGTTCAATACTTGAAAAAAAAGGTTCATTGCATTAATCTATTTGTTCCCGGAGGAGGTCCCTGGGAGAATGTGGTTTGGATCACCTAGGCTTACGAGTGGGTAATCTGAGGCTCAAACGCCAAGGCCTGTGTGACTTCCTAAAGGCCTAGACTCCATCCTTCGGAGTGGGTGCAGGTGGGTAGGGCAGGGACAGGCAGACCACAGCCTCCCGGAGTCCTCCAGTGAAGCAGAGAGGGAGGGGAACCAGGAACGACTGTTGATAAGCTTGCATCGATTGTGACTGTCAGCCACTGGCCCAGATTTTGTCCCCTCCAGAACACGCCCGGTTTCCAAGCCACGTGAAAGCAGTGTGTTTTTTTCCAGCACACTGAGCTCTTTCTAGAACAGAATTTAAAAGGCGGGCAGGGGATCAATGGATGCTGCTGATGTTCACCATAACATCCTCTCTGAGTACAGTCAGCTCCTGAAGGTTTGAGAGAATACTGCCCCATCTACATTAACCTCCAGAAAAGTAGCCTTGGGGTGCGCCTCGCCTCCCCGCACCTTGCTATGGACATATCCTTTGGTCCTTTCTTTGCCAAAGAGATTCTGAAGTCAAGCTGCCAGGCAGCCCACATTTTCCGGACCTTCTGAAACCCAAGCCTTCAAGGAGGGTGAAGAAGCTC
>SJYQ01092889.1:0-40796 GCA_006410935.1 Redunca redunca | reverse complement strand
GGGGCTCGGGCTCCGTCCTTCTGCAGGGGGGAGGGGAGCAGGTGGAGGAAGGCAGGGGCAGCCCTATCTGGAAGGTGCCACACGCTCAGCTCTTGCATTCCTACAAAGAGGCAAAAAGTCCTTCTGCCCAGGGGCCCCTGGGTGCTTCTGTTGACAGCTGGAACTGTTTCAGGCTCACCTTGGGTTCCGGAGGGCTCTTCCAGAGGCTGCAGGAGGCCTCCGTTCAAGACGCCTCCTGAGACCTGTGTCAGCTGGCCTGCTTGCTGCAGGGCTGGAGACGCTGCATCTAATGGGACGACCCCCACGCACGCACAGCCGAGTGATGCAGACAGATGAGGAAATGGGGTTTGTGGCTGGGGCAGCGGGGCGGCATCACAAGGCCCTTGCCCGCACTAAAGGTCTGCGTGCCCGGCTCTGAGCAGTGGGTGGCCGCACGTGGAGCAGACCTGATGAACAGCCAGGGTCCCTGCTGGGGTTGAAGGCTTGATGTAAGGAAAGGCCTGGAAGACAGTGAGTGGCAACATTTTCATTGTCGCCCCCAATCCCTCCCCACACACAGGTGAAGGAGTGCTGTTTTTTGCAGACTTTGGATCCAGTTGTCCAGTAATTGTTAGACAGAGAACATCTGAATCTTACATACATACCCTTCCTTCCAAAATGTGGTGACTTTAGGTAATTAAATATATATGTAAATAAGTGAATACATGTCAGCTCTTCCTGACTTGTATTCAGGAAGAATATATTTGCATAAGTTGCTTAAAGAACCACTTCTGCCAATGTGAACACGGGGGGGGGGGGGGGTTTCCCGCCCNGGGGGGGGGGGGAGTTTTCCCGCCCTGAGTCAGCCATCAGGTGTGGGTCACTCAGGACCCAGGATTTTGTTAGATGCTGGCCCTTTTGAAAGCAGCTCCTTCACTCATTACAAAGTGTTTTTGATCCATTTTCGGGTAGGGCTCTGTTGGTAACACATTGTTGGCAGTTTGGGCAGAATCTTTTAAGTGGTGTGAAGTGCTGGGGAGTATGCACCTGGGCCGCCAGGAGGAGGCAGGTCTCCCCCAACCTCTGCCCTTCTGGGATGAGCCGGACGCGCCTGGGTTTTTGTGACTTGGAAATTAAAGCCAGAGACATGGGGATTAAATGCTGAGATGGTGACTTGTCCTTGTTCTCATCTTCCTGGGAAACTGCAAAGGAGAATGCAGACAGGAAAACCAGCCATACTAAGCGTTTTGTCTCAGCCTCCAAAATATTAATCTGAAGAAGGAAAAGTGGTGTCTTCCCTCTTAGGGGAACGTCTTCAATCTATCTCCAGTGCACTGAGCTATTGATTTAAAGTGCTATGCTTAGTTGATCAGTTGTGTCCAACTCTTTGAGACCCCATGGACTGTAGCCCTCCAGGCACCTCTGTCCATGGGGATTCTCCAGGCAAGAATACTGGAGTTGATTGCCTTGTCCTCCTCCAGGGGATCTTTCCAACCCAGAGATCAAACCCAGGTCGCTGGCATTGCAGGCAGATTCTTTACCATCAGAGCCACCAGAGAAGCCCATTGACATAAAGTAACACTAGGCAAAACTGGAAACAGTAATAACCACGTGAGAGGCAAAATTGATGGTGAGGATGGTACAGGGGGCTTTCTGCCCAGTTGTCCCTTTATCTGTTAGCATGGGATGACCCAGCTGAATCTGGGGAGCCAGGAATGATGAGAGTGAGGTCCTGAGAGTGGTCTCTCCATCTGTCTCACCAGCAGCCCCTAGAGGTGAAGCCCTCCTTGGTCCAGGAGGCCACTGGACAGGAAGAGACGGAGTTCTCATTCCTGGTGGGAAAGGGAGGAGAGTTGTGAAGCTGGAGAGGGTCACTCCCAGGGAGGAGCCTCTACCAGTATTCAGAGAGATCTTTCTGAGGCAACTAGGGAGCCATTTAATAAGCCATGCAAATAAAGGGCTTTTCAGAGGAGGTCAGCCAGTCCAGCTCAGAGAAGTGGAGAAAGGAGGGCTTCCCGGGCAACAGAGAGGCCAGCTCTCCTCTCCCCTTCAGCTCTAGGCATGACCCTCATCTCTACCTTGACCTCAACACTACCTCCTTTCAGCTCTGCTTTCTCAGAGATGAAACAAACTCCCTCTCCCAGCTTCCCCTGGGGGAAAAAGAAAATCACAGGGAAGGGCTCTGATTGGCCCAACACAGGTAACTATGGCACACTCCTGACCAATCACAGCAGCTGGGGGCTGAGGTGCCATCCCAGGGGACACATGAACCTGTGTGGTCAGGAGAACCGATGAGATGAGGGCGGGATTGCCAAGAGGTAGGCAGCCACCATGCTTGCACCCTGCTGCTCATGGGGGTGGGCCACCTACTGTGTGCCCGGCCCTGGCACATCAGCTCACATGCTGTCTCTTCAATCGTCATGACTCTCCATTACTCTCTGTGGGTGGGTGGGGCGGCCAGGGTGGCAGGAGGGGAGCTTCTGGGCTTCCTACAGCCCCTTCTCCTCCTTGGGAGCAGAGGTGTTCTCTGCCACCAAGTAAGTGCCCAGATGGGCTTGACTCTGTGCAGTGGCATCTTCTACAAAGTCTGTGGACAAGGGGACCTTTTTCATGGGGCTCACGGATGGAGACCACTTGGTACCAGCCCAGGGTGCAGTCCTAGAGTTGAACCCCCACCACTCCAGGCCAAGCAGAGCATTGCCAGATGGTGCCTAAATTCATCTACAATGCGGTGCCTTCATCTTAGGGATTATCTTCATTAGCACTTTATTGGATTCATTAAATTATTCAAACCCTAGAAAGATAAGACTCATAGAAATTAATACAATAACGATAGCTGAATATTATCAATGGCTTATTACGTTAGCAGCCCCTCGGCTGGGTCTTTGATGCTCATCATCTTTTTGAATCCTGACAATAACCATATAGGGTAGATAGTATAGAGAGGTATCATTATCACAGTTTTGTACATGAGGAAAGAGAACAGTTGAGTAATTTGCCAAGGCCACACAGCAGTGTTGGTATTGTTTACACCCTGGTTTACCGTGTCTTTGACTTGCAGAAGCAGCACCCGAATGGGAAGTGTGGTCACCTGGTTTCATGGGGGGACATTCCTGGCTCTGTCTTTCAGCCTCTACTGTCTCCGCGGTATGTGGCAAATCTCCCAGCAGACAGCCTGTTGGACCACTCAGATTCTTGCCTGGGTAGATGTTCAGTTATTCACTGCTAGGGCACCAAGAAGGGGCCGTGTGACTTGGCCATCTTTGCTAGGAAGGAATCCTATCAAGATAAAGAAAAATGGCCCAGACCACACTGTTGAACCCCTGGATCCAGCCAGATCTGAAGGTAGCCACCCTTGGACTCTTTTGTGTGACAATGAATTCTTTTGTTTGAATAGGCAAGTTTGAGCTGTGTTTCTGTTTTTTTGTAACCGCAAGTCTTGGCTGTTATAAGACTCAAGCATCCTACAGACGCTGCACTACCTGTTCTTACGTGTGCTATCCTTTTAAGAACTCACAAGTTTGTGAGAGAAACATCATTACATTTATTGTATAGTGAAGAAAGTGAGACTTTCGGAGGTCAAGTTACCTGTCCAAAGCCACTCAGATATGGAATGGCAGAGGTACAGCTGGCACGGAGTTGTTGATCCTCCAAGAATTAAAATTCTTAAGAATTTTCCGAGTTTTTACGAATGTAGGATGGTGGAAAGGAGGAAAAAGTAAAGAGGAGAGCGAGGGGGAGGAAGTGAGAAAGAGAGAGAGAAACAGAGAAAGGGCTCTGTTAGCATTTTTGAACTGAGGAATTTTAAATCTTTTGGCGGCAAGTTATGATGGTGTATTTCTAAGGCTTAGGAATTTTATCCTGCTATTTGTTCTTCAAATAAAAGAATCAGAGTCACTGACTTAGTTTAAACCAACTCCAAAGACTGCAGAGTTGACTCCTGATTAAAACCTTGTCTTTCCTGGTCGGAGAGAGGAAGAGCAGAGGTGACTTTCCTGAATGTGTTACATCTCGCAAATCTGATTTTGATTTGTAGCACTTGAGAATGTCGATGATTGGAAACATGAAACTTGATTATTAACAAGCTGGAAATAGTAACTGAATATTCCCTCTGCCATCTACCGTGCCTGTATGATAAAAGCTAAATTGGAAGAAGCGTGAACGTGACATTAGAGGTGATTCTGGAATCATCACTCTTGCAGGTTTTGTTGCTCCATGCTAGGGAGTCCGGGCCTTCTCAGGAGGTGCTAGTGGTGAAGAACCTGCCTATCCATGCAGGAGACTTAAGAGACAGAGGTTCGATCCCTGGGTTGGGAAGATCCCCTGGAGGAGGAAATGGCAACCCACTCCAGTATCCTTACTTGGAGAATCCCATGGAGAGGAGCCTGGTGGGCTACAGTCCATAGCGTTGCAAAGAGCTGGACAGGACTGAAGAGGCTTAGCATGACACAGCACACTAGGGAGTCCCTGGCTGATTCTCAAGTATACTGGGCTCCTAGACTAATGGACTCTCTAGATGATTGGAGATCAACCCTGAATATTCATTGGAAGAACCGACGCTGAAGCTCCAATACTTTGGCTGCCTGATGGGACACAACTTAGTGACTGAACAACAGCAATATATGTGTCTGGGCCAGAGATCCAAAGTCAGTAAGGCCAGTTAGGTCTAGTTGCAGGAATAATCACATTGCAACCTGATGTCTGCAGAGAGAAGCTTGCATCATGTGCCAGGGCCCAGGGAGCAGGGGGCGGGGAGGCTGCAGCTGACACTTCCCAGAGCCCTGGCACTCCAGAGGAAGGGCACTTCTGGGGAGATGCAGAAGAGACTTCCAGTACCAGGCCTGGAGTCAGGAGAGGGACGGAAACGGGCCCTTGAAGTATTTACCAGAAAAGTCGACGCCTGATATGAAAGCCCCTTGGACGGCTGTCTCTGTGTCCCCCGCTCAGACGGAGGAAGTCAGAAACTGAGGCCCCCGGTGCGGTTCGGGGATCATTGTGGTGGGTAGTCCCACTCACACTCCGCGTTCAGCTGCAGACCTTCAGTGAGTCAGGTATTAGGGCCTCTGTCTTACAGGCAGTGAGACTGAGGCTTTGTGCAGGCGAGGGCCCTGGAGAGCGCAGCAGGCCCGGATGCACAGGAAGCCGGGGTGAGCACCAGGGTCTCCTCTCTGGAGCCACCCTCGGAGCGAGGCAGCTCCTTTCTTCTCATGGCAGCAAAGCAAGCTGAGGAATTCAATTATTTAAAGGTTATTTTTGGTTCCTTATCAAACACAAGTGGAAATCTCTGTTGGCAGAGTTTGGCTTGAAGGAAGCTACAGTTCACCAGTTCCAATCACTGTACATGAATCCAGAGACCAGCTGAAAAGTCTGGGTGTAGCCATAGACCCTGGTTGGGGAAGGGGAGAAGATATCTAGAAAAACTGGCATTTGGGTGCTAATTAAAATTTTTTAAAAAATCTTATTATTAACGTCTTTTGAATTAGACATTCAAATAATTGTACTTACTGCTTGAGGAACATTTTGCTTAAGAATGAAATAAAATGTGGATGCAGGAACATTTTATGAAAGCATAACCATTAAATTGCCTCAGATTATGTGCCAATTATTTTCATCTCTATGTTATTAAAAATTTAGGGATAAAATAAAAAAGAATTTAAACTAAATTCCCAAAAGTTGTTTCCAAAATGAGACTTGTAAGTTTCATGTTGGTAAATATGTATTTTTCGGCGTCTATTAGATCATCTTGATTTCTGGGACATCACTGAGAAGCATCGCATTTTTTGAAATGACGGGTGTTTAACACTTCTGTGGATTGAGAGCCAGCTCATCTTTCTTCATTTTCCCTGCTCTCTTGTCTTTGTGAGGATTTTTCATCAAACCCAGAGGAACAGGAGCACAGAGCCTGTTTCTACCACCCTCTGGGCATTTCCATCTCCTTCCTAGTGCCCACTTTTTCTTCCGTGCACCGTGATGTCATCTATCAAAACCCTAAACGGGCTCTCTCTCGGCCTTCTAAAGCTGAGCATCAGTGCTTTGTTTTTTGCAGCAACACCAGTATCAGAGAACAATTCATGACGTCCACTTACTGGGGCCGTTTTTGAAATATTTTCTGTCACTGAGCATCTTCGAGGCAGAACGACAAAAGTGCACACACGGACCTTTTCGTGATAAACTCCAGAACCAAAATCGCCTTTTGAAAAATGCTTTCTGGTAGTCATCTTTAAGGAGCTAATTTTTCAAGCTGAGAGAGAGACAGAAATAGAGAGATTTCTAAGTTTCTTCCTCAGGTAACTAGTGAGGAAAATAGATAATTTAATACATTTACTTTGGCACATATTAAACCATATCTGGGCTTCCCTGGTGGCTCAGATGATAAAGAATCTGCCTGCAATGCAGGAGACCCAAGTTCAACCCCCGGGTTGGGATGACCCCCTGGAGAAGGGAATGGCTACCCGCTCCAGTATTCTTGCCTGGAGAATGCCATGGTTCTGGTATAAAATCAACCTCCCTTTGATTAGTAGCAGAGGTATTTTCATTTGGGGTATTGGATTATTTTTGATTTCTACTTATTATACTAAATTGAATATCATATTATGAAATCTATTTCAACTTTTATGGACATCCCTGCCTCCTCCAGGGGCTTCTTTAGGCATTTGGTTTATTGGGGAAGAGTCATTTATTCCCTGCAACGATGCCCACGGTGCTGGCACATTACAGCAAAGAAACTAAGCCACAAAATTCAAGTTCTTATTGCGGAATAGTATCAACTTACATGATTCTCTTAAAATAACGAAAAATGTTAGACTATGACATCCCAGGGAAGGCTAGAAGATTCTTGCATATCTAATCAAAATGTTATCACCCCAGAAACATATTTGTAATATGACCTTTGTCGGCTGCCTCATAGTGAAGAAATCCTTTCAAAACAGCAAAAGTTTTCAACCGAGCATCACAGGCTGGAAGAAATCCTCCAGAAGAAACTGCGTTTTCAACAAGAGAACCGCAAGCAGCCAAGGCTGCACTCTGGAGACCCCCAGGACCCTCTCGCCGCTGTCTTAAACTGTCAAGGTTTGACTCGTTTTGGATTTTTGAACAATTCAGAAAAGATACTTTCATAAACAGCTTCGTCAATGACAGCATATCTAATTCCTTGGCTTCTGAACACTGAGCTGAGTACAGCACCCGGCCGATGGAGAATTTCTCCTGAAGCCATAAAGCAATCTAGGAGGTAAGTTGCCAAGCTGTTGACACAGGGAATGGAAATGCAAACTCTCCAGGAGTCTCCCAGACGCCCCTCCTCCACTCTGCTGGCCTGATACTAGCTGATTGGTGCCGTATACCTTGATGTTAGTATCCCATTTCAGAAATGTTCTGACATTATCTATTTGGAAGTTTGAAAAATAGTATAAACCCCCCAATGCATTTGAGCCCACATTTCAACACAGCAATCACAATACCCATCTCCACTGATGCAAGATGCAGGCTTGAACCCAATTCCAATCGCTGCATTTCTAAGTCGATGGGAAACTGAAAATCTTTTTGTGGCTAACAAGGTTAGAAGAGCCTGACTCCCTCCTTCCTGAATATTACCGTATCGCTGTCCTCAGCCCTTCCTGGTATTCAGCAAGCAGGGGGCTTGGGTTGTAGAATATGTATGAAGGGACAAATAATCAGGAAAGATGCTTTGGGAGAAAAGTCTGAGATAGCAGCACTGAGAGAAAATGAACCAATAAGGGTTTGAAAAATGCAGTGTAGTAGAGGTTTATCCACTAAAATGACTGCACGTCTCTGAAAGAGAGAAGAAATAAATAAGGGATTTGTTTACTTCTTGAAAGACTCAGGCTCAGTTCATAGATGGCAAAGCTCACTGAATCCTGAGTGACCTTTCACATTCCCATCATCTGTTATCGTCAGTCGCGCAGGTGTGTCAGTGTTCTGACTCTTTGCGACCCCATGGACTGCAGCACGCCAGGCTTCCCTGTCCTTCACTGATTCCCGGAGTTTGCTCAGACTCAAGTCCATTGAGTTGGCGATGCCATGCAACCATCTCATCCTCTGCCATCCCCTCTCCTCCTGCCCTCAATTTTTCCTGACCTCAGGGTCTTCTCCAATGAGTTGGCTCCTCACATCGGTGTCTGAAGTATTGGAGCTTCAGCATCAGTCCTTCCAATGAATATTCAGGACTGATTTCCTTTAGGATTGACTGGTTTGATTTTGCAGCCCAAGGACTCTCAAGAGTCTCCTCCAGCACCACAGTTTGAAAGCATCAATTGTTTGGTGCTCAGGCACATAAGAAGTAGCAGTAAATAGTAAGAATTAATTGTTTATATAGAAGAACAAATAGATGGATATGGTCATTTTCATTTTTAGGCAACACTGAAAACATAATTTCTAATAGAAATCCCCTTCTCTCCTGTCCTGATACTGTTGTGGTTTCTTTCTAAATAAGTATTTTAAGAAGCACCAGGTCTGTCCTTTTCTCCAGCCCTACCACCAGGGCCTTCATCTAAATCTGGATGACTACAGGAGACTCTACCTGGTCTCTGCTACCAATTTCCCTTTCATAGCCCAGGTCATGTGCCCAAGGTCAATCTCATGAAATCTCCGTGTAGCCAAGGATCCAGGCCCTGTCCAACCTTGCCTCTGATTTCCTCTGCAAGTTTAACTCAAGCATCCTCAGAGGATTCAGAGCTCCAGCCAAATCCCGAAGCAAGACAACCCACTGCCGTGATGGTGTCTGTCCCTTCCCATGCCGACTTGAGTGGGAATGGGGCTGTGTCTTCTGAAAGGGCGAGGCTGTGACTTGTTCATCATGTGTCCTTGACACCTGGAATAGTGTCTGATGCTTGAGGGGCTTCATAAACATCTGATGGACAAACAAGTGAGCAAATGAACCCAGGACCCGATCATTCTACTGAAGAGCAGGAAATTTGAATCCATGGGTTGAGATGGTCTCAGAAGGCTGCCTGGGGCTTCCCAGGTGGCGCTAGTGGTAAAGAACCAGCCTACCAATGCAGGAAATGTAAGAGATGAGGGTTTGATCCCTGGGTTGGGAAGATTCCCTGGAGGAGGGCATGGCGACCCACTCCGGTATTCTTGACTGGAGAATCCCATGACAGAGGAGCCTGGTGGGCTGCAGTCCATAGAGTTGCAAAGAGTTGGACACGACTGAAGCAGCTTGGCACTCATGCATGCAGAGGGCTTCCTGATGGAGTCAGGACTCAGAATGGAGCAAAGAGGAAACAGGGCTGGGATCAGGGAGGCCTGGAGAGGGGAAAATTTATCCAGAATGGAAGTGGGAATGTGGGGAAGGGGTACGTGCAGGGAGCAGGCGGTCAAGCGAGCACTGGGCGTGACGCAGTGTTGGTGGGTGCCGGGGGGTGGGGGCAGCCGTGGAGGGCCTTGAGAGGGAGGAAGAGACGGGAGGCAAGCCTCAGGTTTCTGGCTGGTCCCCTTTATGTCTCACTTAGGACAGGACTGATTCTTTAAAGCCCAGGGCACATGGACAATAGTCAACTTGTTCCCACAGGCATGGGGAACCTTCAGGGAAAGACCTCCAGCAACGCAAGCAGCTAAGTCACTTCAGTCGTGTCCGACCCTGTGCAGCCTCGTAGATGGCAGCCCACCAGGCTCCTCTGTCTCTGGGATTCTCCAGGCAAGAATACTGGAGAGGATCCCCATTTCCTTTTCCCCAAGAGCTGCTAGTGTTTAAAATTGTCTTTTCCTTATCAAATCCATGGGGGAAATATGGATACAATAACTATAGTAAAACAGTGAAGATCGGCCCTAATTTATTTTTTATTAAAAAAGTTTTAGTATGAAATCAGGACTTCATCTGAAAATGGCAGCTGCGTCAAGCAGTGGGAGGCCCATTCACTGGAGCTGGTGAATGCTGTCGCCGAGACGCCTGTCCGGCCAACGCAGGTGCAAAGCTGCCGTTTCGGAGAGAATGTCTTAGGAAGACAGTGTCACACAAACATGTTCTCCACCTCTGGGTCCTGTGTTTTGACTTCATCTCATTCTTCTGAGGGCTTCCCGGGTGGCTCAGTGGTAAGGAATCCGCCTGCCCATGAAGGAGACCAGGGTTCGATCCCTGAGTCCAGAAAATCCCCTGGAGAAGGAAAGGGCAACCCACTCCAGGATTCTTGCCTAGAGAGTCCCAAGGACAGAGGAGCCTGGTGGGCTATAGTCCATAGGGTCGCAAAAAGTCAGACACGACGTAGTGACTAAAAAACATCAAATTCTTCTCAAAATGGGCAAACTTACTCATATGAAGACTGTAGCCCATTCTGAATCCAGAATCAGAAACCACTGCTTTCAGAAAGAATCCGTGGACAATCTTTCCCAACCATAAAATCATTTCCATTCTCCAACCAGCAAGTTTTCAAACAGTTTTTGTAGATGTACAAAAGTGCAAAGCAAATCTATTTTTTAAAAAAGATATCGGGATGAAAATGGGAAAATCAGAACCGGAGAGGAGAACACAGCCGGTCAGTGCCCCCCTGGCTGCACAGCAGCCCTTTTTTATCATAAACTATAGTCCTCCCCATAAACTCTAAGTCATTCTCACCTTCCCGGGAGTCTGTAAGACAGACAACTGTTAAGGGGAGCAACTCATAATATTACTGCAAAATTTCACAGTTGAAAGTCAAATAGCAATGATTTTGCTCTGCCAGGCTGACACCACCTTGACCACGACAATAAAAATCCCTGGGCAATGAGCGTGTAAATCTTGGACCGTGATGGTGGCGCAAGCAACTCTTCAGTTTAAAACATGTCAGAACACAGCCTTTGAGGACATGCCTCTTTTTCTCAATCAAGATTTTAACATTATGATAACTGGGAAATTAAGGCTAACAACCAGACAAAACCCCCACTTGTTACAATTATGCTGTGTGTGTATATATGTATTGTGTGTATATATATATATATAATTGGGCCATGAGACTTCAGAGGTTGAGAAGCTCCAAGACATGCAGTCAGCAAGCTGGAGACCCCCACGAGAGAATGGTGTGTAGTTCCAGCCTGAATCTCAGTCTGAAGGCAAAGAACAGTGCCCAACCTTGAAGACAGGCAGGCAGAAGGAGGACTTCTCATTTCTCAAAAAAGAGAATGTCTTAGGAAGACAGTGTCACACAAACATGTTCTCCACCTCTGGGTCCTGTGTTTTGACTTCATCTCCTTCTTAGGGCTTTGCCAGCACTTCGGGCTTCTTAGCGCTTTTGTTTTTTTAATTAATTTTTATTGGAGTATAACTGCTTTATAATGCTGTGTTAGTTTCTACTGTACAGTACTGAATCAGCCATCAGTTCAGTTCAGTTACTCAGTTGTGTCGGACTCTTTACGACCCCATGGACTGCAGCACCCCAGGCTTCCCTGTCCATCACCATCTCCTGGAGCTTGCTCAAACTCATGTCCATAGAGTCAGTAATGCCATCCAGCCATCTCATCCTCTGTCGTCCCCTTCTCCTCCTGCCTTCAATCTTTCCCAGCATCAGGGTCTTTTCCAATGAGTCAGTTCTTCACATCAGGTGGCCAAAGTATTAGAGTTTCAGCTTCAGTATCAGTCCTTCCAATAAACATTCAGGACTGATTTCCTTTAGGATGGGCTGGTTGGATTTCCTTGCAGTCCAAGGGACTCTCAAGAGTCTTCTCCAACACCACAGTTCAATGCTTCAAAAAACCATCAATTCTTTGGCACTCAGCTTTCTTTATAGTGCAACTCTCACATCCATGCATGATTACTGGAAAAACCATAGCTTTGACTAGACGGACTTTTGTCAGTAATGTCTCTGCTTTTTGATATGCTGTCATGTTTGATCATAGCTTTTCTTCCAAGGAGCCAGTGTATTTTAATTTCATGGCTGCAGTCATCATCTCCAGTAATTTTGGAGCCCCCTAAAATTAAGTCTGCCACTGTTTCCACTATTTCCCATCTATTTGCCATGAAGTGATGTGACTGGATGCCATGATCTTAGTTTTTGTAATGTTGAACTTTAAGCCAACTTTTTCACTCTTCTCTTCCACTTTCATCAAGAGGCTCTGTAGATCTTCTTCGCTTTCTGCCAAAAGGGTGGTGTCATCTGGTATCTGGGGTTATTGATATTTCTCCTGGCAATCTTGATTCCTGCTTGTGCTTGACCCAGGCCACATTTCATGTGATGTACTCTGCATAGAAGTTAAATAAGCAGGGTGACAATATGCAACCTTGATGTAATCCTTTCCTTGTTTGGAACCAGGCTGTTGTTCCATGTCCAGTTCTAACTGTTGCTTCCTGACTTGCATACAGGTTTCTCAGGAGGCAGGTAAGATGGTCTGGTACTCCATCTCTTTAAAGAATTTCCCACAGTTTGTTGTGATCCACACAGTCAAAAGCTTTGGCATAGTCAATAAAGCAGAAGTAGATGTTTTTCTGGAACTCTCTTGCTTTTTCAATGATCCAGCAAATGTTGGCAATTTGATCTCTGGTTCCTCTGCCTTTTCTAAAACCAGCTTGAACGTCTGGAAGTTCACAGTTTATGTACTGTTGAAGCCTGGCTTGGAGAATTTTGAGCATTACTTTGCTAGTATGTGAGATAAGTGCAATTGTACTATAGTTTGAACATTCTTTGGCATTGCCTTTCTTTAGGATTGGTGTGAAAACTGATCTTTTCCAGTCCTGTGGCCACTGCTGAGTTTTCCAAATTTGCTGGCATATTGAGTGCAGCACTTTCACAGCATCATCTTTCAGGATTTGAAACAGCTCAGCTGGAATTCCGTCACCTCCACTAGCTTTGTTCATAGTTATGCTTCCTAAGGCCCACTTGACTTTGCATTCCAGGATGTCTGGCTCTAGGTGAGTGATCACACCATCATGATTATCTGGGTCATGAAGATCTTTTATGTACAGTTCTTCTGTGTATTCTTGCCACCTCTTCTTAGTATCTTCTGCTTCTGTTAGGTCCCTACCATTTCTGTCCTTTATTGTGCCCATCTTTGCATAAAATGTTCCCTTGGTATCTCTAATTTTCTTGAAGAGATCTCTAGTCTTTCCCTTTCTATTATTTTCCTCTATTTCTTTGCGCTGATCATTGAGGAAGGCTTTCCTGTCTCTCCTTGCTCTTCTTTGGAAATCTGCATTCAAATGGGTATATCTTTCCTTTTCTCCTTTTCCTTTTGCTTCTCTTCTTTTCTCAGCTATTTGTAAGCCCTCCTTGACAACCATTTTGCCTTTTTGCATTTCTTTTTCTTAGAGATGGTCTTGATCCCTGTCTCCTGTACAATGTCACAAACCTTGGTCCATCGTTCTTCAAGCACTCTGTCTATCAGATCTAATCCCTTGAATCTATTTGTCACTTCCATTGTATAATTGTAAGGGATTTGATTTAGGTCATACCTGAGTGGTCTAATGGTTTTCCCTACTTTCTTCAGTTTAAGTCTGAATTTGGCAATAAGGAGTTCATGATCTGAGCCACAGTCAGCTCCCGGTCTTATTTTTGCCGACTGTGTAGAGCTTCTTCATCTTTGGCTGCAAAGAATATAATCAATATGATTTTGGTGTTGGGCATCTGGTGATGTCCATGTATAGAGTCTTCTCTTGTGTTGTTGGAAGAGAGTGTTTGCTATGACCAATGTGTTCTTTTGGGAAACCTCCGTTAGGCTTTGACTAGCTTCATTTTGTACTCCAACGCCAGATTTGCCTGTTACTCCAGGTGTTTTAACTTCCTACTTTTGTATTGCAGTCCCCTATAATGAAAAGAACATCTTTTTTGCATGTTAGTTCTAGAACGTCTTATAGATCTTCATAGAACTGTTCAACTTTAGCTTCTTTAGCACTACTGTTTGGGGGACAGACTTGGATTACTGTGATATTGAATGGTTTGCCTTGGAGATTAACAGAGATCATTCTGTCATTTCTGAGACTGCACCCAAGTACTGCATGTCGTACTCTTTTGTTGACTATGAGGCTACTGCATTTCTTCTAAGGAATTCTTGCCCACAGTAGTAGATATAATTGTCATCTGAGTTAAATTTGCCCATTCCAGTCCATTTCAGTTCACTGATTTCTAAAATGTCAGTATTCACTCTTGCCATCTCCTGTTTGACCACTTCCAATATACCTTGATTCATGAAACTAACATTCCAGGTTCCTATGCAATATTCTTTACAGCATCGGACTTTACTTCCATCACCAGTCACATCCACAACTGGGTGTTGTTTTTGCACTGAAGACCTATGGGAACCAGCCAGGCCCAAGCCAAAGGGGCATCACCGGTTCCTCCCCTGTCTCTTGGTCCCTTCATCTCACCTCCAATTCTTTTTAAAAAATCTCTCTCTCTTTTTTTTAATTTTTGGTAAAATATGCATAACATAAAATTTCCCATATTACCCATGTTTAAGTGTCCTGTTCAGTGCTATTCATTCGTGTACATTACCATGCACAACATCTCCACCTTCCACCTCCAGAACTCTTTCCATTTTGCAGAGCTGAAACCTTGTCCCGATTTAAAAAAACCTCCCCACCCGGCCGTCCTCAGCCCTGTGAAGCCACCATTCTACGTCCTGTCTCTGTGAGGTGGGCTAACCCCAAGCACAGGTTTCCCCTGACGTCTGAAAGCAGAGCATTCCTGCGGAACCCATCAGAAGCCAAAACAGTGAAAAGCGAAGACGCGATGACCCCAGGGCGCATCTCGCCAAGGGGTGCACGAAACAAACGGAGAGGAAGCACAGGTGCTCAGACACACGTCCGCAGCTCTGGCGGCTGGATGCCGAGATGCCGAGCGTGCTCCGGGGGAAGGAGGTTGGTGGGGGCTCTCTCGCTGCTCACTGTGTGCGACCTCTACAATGGCTGCTGCGAAACGATGGGGAGAGCTTTTTCACTTTGTTCATGACCGTGATTTCTTTTGATTAGCAAGAATGCATGTCTTGCATAAAAGCAAAGTGGCCTAATGTGGACTTTTGAAACGTGGGGGACACCTGCATCTCATTTGAGTAGAATCATACAATACTTGTCCGATAGTAACTGACATTTCACTTCATGTAACGTCTTTGAGAGTCATCCACGTTGTAGCTTGTGAAAACTTATGCCGGAATTTCCTTTGTGTTTAAGGCTGAATAATATTGCATTGTATGGATTTGCCACATTTTGTGTATTCATTTGTCTGCTGACAGACATTGGGTTGTTCCCACTTTTTGGTTACTGTGAATAATGCTTTTATGAACTTGGGTGTAGCAACCTCTTTTTGAGTCACTGCTTTCAGTTTTTTGGGGTACATACCCAAGAGTGGAATTGCTTCAGTGTACAGTTATTCTATTTTAAATATTTGGAACAGTCACCTTACTATTTTTCATAGCTGCTGCACTATTTTACATTCCTATGGACAATGAACAAGTGTTCCAATTTCTCCACATTCTTTCTGATATTTGTAGTCAGTCAGTTCTGTCACTCTGTTGTGTCCAACTCTTTGTGACCACGTCAGGCCTCCCTGTCCATCACCAACTTCTGGAGTTTATTCAAACTCATGTCCATTGAATCGGTGATGCCATCCAGCCATCTCATCCTCTGTTGTCCCCTTCTCCTCCTGGCTTCAATCTTTCCTAGCATCAGGGTCTTTTCCAGTGAGTCAGTTCTTCTCATCAGGTGGCCAAAGTATTGGAGTTTCAGCTTTAGCATCAGTTCTTCCAATAAACATTCAGGACTGATTTCCTTCAGGATTGACTGGTTTGATCTCCTAGCAGTCCAAGGGACTCTCAAGAATCTTCTCCAACACCACAGTTCAAAAGCATCAGTTCTTTGGCACTCAGCCTTCTTTATAGTCTAACTCTCACATCCATACATGACTACTGGAAAAACCATAGCTTTGACTAGACGGACCTTTGTCTGCAAAGTAATGTCTCTGCTTTTTAATATGCTGTCTAGGTTGGTCATAGCTTTTCTTCTAAGGAGCAAGTGTCTTTTAATTTTATGGCTGCAATCACCATCTGCAGTGATTTTGGAGCCCCCCAAAATAAAATCTGTCACTGTTTCCATTCTTTCCCCATCTATTTGCCAAGAAGTGATGTGACCAGATGCCACGATCTTTGTTTTTTGAATGTTGAGTTTTAAGCCAGCTTTTTCACTCTCATTTTTCATCTTCATCAAGAGGCTCTTTATTTCCTCTTCACTTTCTGCCATAAGGGTGGTATCATCTGCATATCTGATGTGATTGATATTTCCCCCAGCAATCTTGATTCCAGCTTGTGCTTCATCCAGTCCAACATTTCTCATGATGTACTTTGCACAGAAGTTAAATAAGCAGGGTGACAATACACAGCCTTTATGTACTCCTTTCCCAATTTGGAACCTGTCTGCTCTTCCGTGTCTGGTTCTGACTGTTGCTTCCTGACTGTTGCCGATACTTGTTACCTCTGTTTTACTTTCAGTGGTGGCCCCTATCTTGTTGTCCATACTGTGGATGCCCCAGGATTCAGTCCTGGCGCTCTCCTCTGTAACTGTCCTCTGTCCTTGCTGGTCCGTCCAGTCACAGGGCATCACAGAGCAGCACATGCCAATAGCCCTCTGCTCCAGCCCAGCTCTCTCTCAGTCTCCGTCCCTCCCCAAACCCAGACTCACTCACGTAGCTGCTTACATACCCTCCTCTGGGTGACTAAAAGACGTCTCAAACTCAATATTTTCAAACCTCAGTTCCTGCTTGACCCCCTTCTACCTCCTCCCCGCCTGCTTCATCCGCAGCTTCCGCATCTCGGGTGATGGCAAGCCCATCCCTCAAGTGGCGCTGCCTGCAGACCTGAGCCAGAGGAACACTTCAGAGGGCTCCTTACTTAGAGGCCCTCATACTGAGCGTGCGTGTGCAGAAGTGCGCACACACACATCACTTTCTTAAGAACACGTGTGATCCAGGGCTTCGATCTGGTTGAGCAGGACCACCACGTCCGCAAACATACACTCCAGTCTGACACCATTTAGACCCCACAATCCCCACATTATCTCTGCAAGTCATTGTTGGAGGGTCAGAGAGGTATGTGGCCAAGCTCCAGACAATGCCGGAGACAGATCCTGCTGGGTAGCGTAGGCAGGATTCAAGCATCAGAGAGCTTCAGAAGAGCAAAGACAGATGTGTTAACTTGTTAGATTCTCCTTTAAGCAGAGTGCAATGGATTCTAGCCTAATGAAGTTTCACTCCCCAGGACTGCTCAGGGTCCAATTTCTTACTTGTATTCATATTTGATTTGTGTTTCTAGACTTACAGAAGCACATGGCACTCATCACAGCGCTACCTGGTTGCTAAGGAGCACGGATTGTAACATTATAGACAATCCGCAGTCTCAGATTTGCATATATGTAAGTCTAGATATAACCTACAATGTGAAATATCACTTCTTTACATTGGCACCTGGATGAACAATGCCCAGGAGGACCACAAATAGTTTTATTTTTATCAAACTACCTTGTATGTTTGAATTAAACTTTCAAAACTAAATTAAAATTTCAGTTATATATTAATTCAATAATTGGAGAAGGAAATGGCAACCCACTCCAATATTCTTGCCTGGAGAATCCCGTGCCAAGCAGAACCTGGTGGGTTACACCACGGGCTCTCAAAGAGTCAGACACGACTTAGCAACTAAACCACCAATGCAATAATTAAAATGTGTTTTGCCCCTTAATATTAATAGCTAATTTTGAATTTTAGAAGCAAAATAATTTTTGAAATCATGACAAATAATTTAAATTTATTCCTTTTTACATTCAATTTACATTTTTGGCAAAAATACATTCACATTTCCTTCTCTTCAGTACAATTTAGTTCTTGGTTCTTTATTTATTAATGATATTAGAAGACAAATCATGTGAAAATCTTGGTCATACAACTTAACTAATGATTATATTGAGATGAGGAAAGAAAAGTGAGTCTGATGGAGAAAGTCCATGCTAATTTATGAATTATAGATGTTTTTATTTTTTTCACTTATTCTAATATTGCTGGTCCATGAAAGTACCCCCAGACTGCAGTAAGCATTAAATTCAGTGACATGGTGCCAACGTCCAGCCACTTAAAAGCCATAGCTTCACAGGTAATTTTCTATTTCATCATCACAAAAGCAAGAGGATAGAAAATATCAGGTATTTTGGGAATTCAGTTAGCCTTCTTAATGTTTAAATTGCACTCTGGCTCCAGGCCCCATGTGCCTACGGGAGGTCACGGCAGGCATCTGTCCCCAGTTCTCCCTTCTGGGGTGGCAGGTTCACCTGTTGGCTGGAAGTTCAGGTACATCCAGAGTCAGCCCAAGACTCCAGCAGTGTCTGCTGCTGGAGACGGGGAGTGTCCTGGACCCCACGCCTCCCTGTAGCCGTTTCCTAGCATGGCAGCCAGAGCGGACTCTTGAGGCAGCCAGTTGCTCCTGGGCTCAGAACCCAGAAGAGAAGAGAAAGGCAAGGGAGAAAGGGAAAGATACACCCAACTGAATGCAGAGTTCCAGAGTATAAGACCTTCTTAAATGGACAATGCAAAGAAACAGAGGGAAAAAATCGAATGGGAACGACTGGAGATCTCTCCAAGAAAACTGGAGATACCAAGGGCACATTTCATGTAGGGACTGGCGCGATAAAGGGCAGACATGGCAAGGAATTAACAGAAGCAGAAAAGGTCAAGAAGAAGTGGAAAGAATACACGGAAGACCTGTACCAAAGAGGTCTTACTGAACCAAATAACCAAAATGGTGTGGTCACTCACCTACAGCCAAGCATTCTGGAGTGTGAAATCCAGTAGGCCTTAGGAAGCATCACTGCGAACAGTGGAGATGATGGGACTCCAGCCGAGCTAGTTAAAGTCCTAAGAGATGCTCTTAAGTGCTGAACTTAGTATGTCAGCAAATTTAGAAAATTCAGTAGTGGCCACGGCACTGGAAAAGACAGTTTTCATTCCAATCCCAAAGAAGGGCAATGCCAAAGAATGTTCACACTACTGTATGACTGCACTCATTTCACGTGCTAGCAAGGTTATGCTCAAGGTTAGGCTTCACCAGTGTGTGAACTGAGAACTTGCAGATGTATAAGCTGGGTTTAGAAAAGGCAGAGGAACCAGAGATCAAATTGCCAACATTTGCTGGATCATAGAAAAGGCAAGGGAATTCCAGAAAAAACATCTACTTCTGCTTCATTGACTATGATAAAGCCTTTGACTGTGTGGATCACAACAAACTGTGGAAAATTCTTAAAGAAATGGTTAATGCCAGACCACCTTATCTGTCTCCTGAGAAACATGTATGTGAGTCAAGAGGCAACAGTCAGAACCAGACAGGGAACAACGGACCAGCTTAAAATTGGGAAAGGAGTACTAGAAGGCTGCATTAGTTCAGCTCAGTTGCTCAAAGTCGTGTCCAACCTTTTGCGACCCCATGGACTGCAGCCCACCAGGCTTCCCTGTCCACCACCATCTCCTGGAGCTTGCTCGAACTCATGCCCATCGAGTCGGTGATGCCATCCAACCATCTCATCCTCTGTCGTCCCCTTCTCCTCCTGCCTTCAATCTTTCCCAGCATCAGGGTCTTTTCCAATGAGTCAGTTCTTCGCATCAGGTGGCCAAAGTATTGGAGTTTCAGCTTCAGCATCAGTCCTTTCAATGAATATTCAGGACTGATTTCCTTTAGGATGGACTTGTTGGATCTCCTTGCAGTCCAAAGGACTCCCAAGAGTCTTCTCCAACACCACAGTTCAAAAGCACCAATTCTTTGGTGCTCAGCTTTCTTTATAGTCCAACTCTCACATCCATACATGACCACTGGAAAAACCATAGCTTTGGCTAGATGGGCTTTTTTGGTGAAGTAATGTCTCTGCCTTTTAGTATGCTGTCTAGGTTGGTCATAGCTTTTCTTCCAAGGAGCAAGTGTCTTTTAACTTCATGGCTGCAGTCACCGTCTGCAGTGATTTTGGCACCCCCCAAAATAAAGTCTGTCGATGGTTTCATTGTTTCCCCATCTATTTGCCATGAAGTGATGGGACCGGATGCCATGACCTTTATTTTTTGAATGTTGAGTTTTAAGCCAACTTTTTCACTCTCCTCTTTCACTTTCATCAAGAGGCTCTTTAGTTCTTCTTCGTTTTCTGCCATAAGGGTGGTGTCATCTGTGTATCTGAAGTTATTGCTATTTCTCCCGGCAATCTTGATTCCACCTTGTGCTTTATCCAACCCAGCATTTCTCATAATGTGCTCTGCATAGAAGTTAGATAAGCAGGGTGACCATATACAGCCTTGACGTCCTCCTTTCCCGATTTGGAGCCAGGCTGTTGTTCCACGTCCACTGCCACTCTGTTTATCTGACTTATGTGCAGAGCACATCTTGAAAAATGCTGGGCTGAATGAATTACAAGCTGGAATCAAGATTGCCTGGAGAAATAACAACGTCAGATACAGGTGATACCACTCTAATGGCAGAAAGTGAAGAGGAACTAAAGAGCCTCTTAATGAAGTTGAAAGAGGAGAGTGAAAAAGCTGGCTTAAAATTCAACATTTGAAAAACGAAGATTATGGCATCTGGTCCCATCACTTCATGGCAAATACAAGGGGAAAAGTGGAAGCAGTGGGTTTTATTTCCTTGGCCTCTAAAATCACTGTGAATGGTGACTGCAGCCACGGAATTAAAAGACTTTTGCTCCTTAGAAAGAATGCCGTGGCAAACCTGGACACTGTGCTAAAAAGCAGAGACATCACTTTGCTGACAAAAGTCTGTTTAGTCAAAGCCATGGTTTTTCCAGTAGTCATGCACAGATGTGAGAGTTGGACCATAGAGAAGGCTTAACACCAAAGAACTGATGCTTTTGAACTGTGGTGTTGGAGAAGACTCTTGAGAATCCCTTAGAGATCATCCAGTGAGGAGACAAACTAGTCAGTCCTAAAGGAAATCGACCCTGAAAATTCACTGGAAGGACTGATGCTGAAGTGCCAATACTTTGGCCACTTGATTCAAAAAGCAAAGTCGTGGGAAAAGAGCCTGATTCTGGGAAAGATTGAAGGCAGGAGGAGAGGGGGGCGACAGAGGATGAGATGGTTGGACGGCATCAGAGACTCAGTGAACATATGTTTGCGCAAACCCCAGGTGGTAGTGCAGGAAAGAGGACCCTGACAAGCTGCAGTCCACGAGGTTGCAAAGAGTTGCACACAAATTAGTGACTGAACGACAACTAGTCCAGCGGACTCCAACAGTCCTAGGAGGAGAAGAATCCTGTCTT
The DNA here is from genome assembly GCA_006410935.1 of Redunca redunca. Taxonomy (NCBI): domain Eukaryota; kingdom Metazoa; phylum Chordata; class Mammalia; order Artiodactyla; family Bovidae; genus Redunca; species Redunca redunca. The sequence goes on along the minus strand of SJYQ01092889.1, from coordinate 19,609 downwards.
CAGACAGGAGTTGAAGTCCAGCTTATAAATAGACAGGCTTCCCAGGTGGCGCTAGTGACAAAGAACCCACCTGCCAGTGCAGGGGCACAGGAGACACAGGTTCAATCCCCGGGTGGGAAGGTCCCCTGGAGGAGGGCATGCAACCCACTCCAGTATTCTTGCCTGGAGAACCCCGTGGACAGAGGAGCCTGGTGGGCTACGGACCATAGGGTGCAAAGAGCCGGACACGACGGAAGCGACTCAGCATGCCCGCACACACCCATGCATGCATGTAAACAGACACAGTCGTCACTGAATTGGTTACTGGAAAGAGTGGTCCCAGGGCTTGTGGGCTCTGTGGAGTGTTGTTGGCAAAGCCCTGGGCTGGTCCAGCCCCATCTGGGGCAAATACTGACTGGAAGACCCAGAGAACACGAAAATCTTGACTTTGGTTTTGTAGGTTTCCAGGAAGGGGCTCAAGTGGGCATCTGGTCTGACCATCAGGCGGCTGCTCCTCTGTCCTGCCTTCTGGAGGTTCTCCCACGCCGGATCCCAGAATGGAGATTTAGCCAGCTCAATAGCAGAGTGCCCCTGGTCTTGAGACATGGAATACCCAGAGGAAGAAGACTAGAACTTGCTTGCCAGATCACTTGGGGTAGAGAGAGACTATAGAGTTTAGAAGGCTCACTCCAGGACCTTCCCAGCCAGGGCAGAGCCAAGGTGCTCAGGCCCAGGGCCACGACAGCTCCCCCATCTTAAACCTGCTGTGGCTTCCTAGCATTTCCAGATTTAGCAAATAAAATTTGTGGATTCCCCGCTAACTTTGCATTTGAGATAAACAAAGTTTTTCATATAAATGCAGCCCCAATATTATCTGTATCATTTATCTGAAATGCAAATACACCGGGACATCTGGGTTCCTTCTGGCAATTCTATCTCCAGGCCCCTGCAAGAGGGCAGGGCCCATCTCAACTACCCATCTCCAAGATCATCTCCCTCCCCAGGCCCAAGAGGCAACGCAACCAGAGGTCTGGCTGCTCCCGCTTCTTCGGATCCAGGTAAGCATACGCTCTCATGTCTCCTTGGAGCAAGCCTCTAACCTCCACTCCTGAGCTCTTCCAGCCCAAGACTGAGTGGGGCTTGGATTCAGACAGCCTCTGAAACATGGAGAGCAGCATTTCACTTCTTCCTGGGCAGGGAAGCCCTACCTCAGGGTGGGCTGGCTGTTCTTCCAGGGAGGGAGGAGAGAAACTTGTAATCTTTTCTTTCTTTCTTTTTATTTTTTGACCAAGAAATTGCTATCAGTGGAAAAGACAAAATACCAGTTATTTTGCCAGGGATGTGTTTTAGAGAATTGGAATATCATGGAACACACTTAACATGAAATCTACCCTGAAGGTTGATCCTTGGCTTGAGGACTGTGAAGATATCAAGGCATCCCTGTGTGATTCCACCAGGCCTACTATTCCTCTGACCACAGGGAGGGTGGGAGTAGGAGCCGTGTACAGCCGATGTGTGGCGGAACGGCCCCCATCTCATCCTGTGGAAAGGCTTTCATCTAGAGTCCAGCGAGAAGAACGGATGATTTCTATTTCTTTCTTTCTCAGGGGGGAAAAAAAAGTGCATTTTGCTAATGAGAACGAAGCTTCTGTTGCCCCACAAAAAGGGCTTTGTCTCATCCCCCCTGGGGGGTGTCTGCCTTGCACAGTGAGAGGAGTCAGTGACCAGCCTTCTCTCCAGGTGCGGTCTACTTAGCCAAACGAGCAAATCACATCTATAATTAGAATTATATGCAAAATGAAAAGACTCTTTAAGGAACATCTCTGGGTCCTCATCGTCTTAAGTATCTGTTGCCATGGAAGCCAGAGAGCAGCTCCAAAAATCTGGAGTGGCGAGCGGCACTCGTCCACTCGCCATGAGGGCTCCGCTAAATGAAGTTGCCTTTTTCCTTTGGTTTCTGAATAAACATAAACCTGGAGTTTTCGTGAAAAATCCTGATTTCAAGGTTATTGATGCTATACTAAATTAATACAGTCTGTGCAACAGCGGGCACCACCCAGCAAAGCCAGGGAGCCTCCTGTCTTCTGAAAGCTTGACATTTGTTTTTCATCATGAACTTAAAGGTCAAGAGCTACAGATGGATCAGGGTACCTGCCCGAGTTTACATTTACATGCATTTTATTTTTTTCCCACATGCGCTTTTTATGAGACACATCACTGGGATAAAACTGTAGCGTTTCCATATCCTCTAGGCTGGCTAAGCTAGGAGAGCTGTCAAGCTGCTCTCTCTACCTAATTTGAATTAAAATAAGAAATATATGCTGATTTGATATTTTACAAGCAAAAGGTTTACATTTAACATTGGCTGTAACTGGCCAGCATAGGGAGCACACGGACGTCTTAGTTACTTATTAGCATAATTTGGGGGCAGACTGCTGACCGAATCTACTTTTTTTTTAATTGAAGTATACTTGATTTACAAGGTAGTGTTAATTTCTGCTGTACAGCAAAGGGGTTCAATGATTTATACTTTTTTCCACTATGGCTTATCAAGGATATGGAACACAGTTCCTTGTGCTATCCGGTAGGACCTTGTTGTTAATCCATTCTATAAGTAATAGTTTACATCTGTTAACCCGAACCTCCCAATTCATGCTTCTCCAGAATCTAGTCTAGTGTGCACTTTTAAGTAAAAGCCAGAAACATCTCACTCTCCAGATAAAAACATGACTAGCCAATAATCTATTTCTAATTGCTGGGAATACACGCTCACTCTTTCTCTTCACAGATGAGTTTTTGTGTGTTTTGCTTGCGTGTGTGTGTTTCTGTTCAAGGTAAGCCTGCTGCTTATACTCTGGTTCCCCCTTTTTTGTGTGATTCCAAACAACATCTTATATTTTTACCAAAATACCTGTGGAGCTGACAGAGCATGATGCTTTCGTTTTCCTTGATTTTGTAGAGAGGGAAAAGGCGAGCATGAATAATTCAAAAATAATGCTGAGACTGTTAAGATTTAGTATTGGAGAGGTCATCACAGTTGGGAGAAATGAGCTAGGAGACTATTACTATTCCACGATCTTTGAATCTCAAGGTGACATCATTATTATTTCTCTATATCTATAATGTGGCACTGCAACCAGCTTATTGCTGTGTTTCTCATGTAGGGGGAAAGATCAATTACATACAGACCTCAAAATGTGAACCATAAGCATCGTGCCCAATAAAACTGTCATTAACAGTCCCCACAATTTCAGCTGCCTGCTTCCAGGTCAAGCTGCATTAAAAATGATAACTGACATTGAAAGGTTGAATAAAGAGCATTCATCCTAAAGGGAGCCATTTCTTAGCCAAATAACTGAAAGTCTTTAATAACACTTGCTAATTTGGATCTGAATGAAAAAAAAAAACACCCTAATGGTGAGCTTAGCGCCAAGGCTGCTTAGAAGAGTGAACACGCCCTGGCGTCCCCCTTTGGAACATGGGCCTGCTCTGGGGCTGCCCTCCACCACAAGTCCTCCTGAGTAAGGATCAGGCAGTCCCATGCAATCATCTTTAATTTATTCCCATCTTCAACCAGAAGCGGAAAGATATCACCAAAAAATAAAATGCAAGCTAGAGCAGTGTTTACAGCACCTCCCTCACAATTTGTTACCACTACATAATCAGTGATAAATCTTGCTTTCTCTGGAACGGGTTTAAGAAACACTACTACATTCAAAAATATGAAAATGGAATAGAGCTATTACTATTGCAAAAATCCCTTTTTTTCCCTGCCCCCAAAGGGTCCCTGCATGTTTAAAACATCTTTTTTACTTCACAGAATTTTACAAGCCTTCCCACCAGCTTACTTTTTCATTAAAATGTTCTTGTTAGTGTCAGACCTCTGAAACATCACATTTGGTTTAAAGGTTTAACAGTTCGTAGCATTTGTGATTTTTGTAAGTGAGAATGTGAAAGTAGAGAGAGTTCCTTTCCTGAGTGGTGCCCACACAATCTGAATCGCAGTCCTCACCGCTGGTTTCACTTACCACCCCGTGTCCTCTGACCGCTGCACCTGTTCCTGCAGGTACCTCTGAGTCATCAGGCTGCAGGCTTCCATCCCAGAAGCCATGCTGGTGTTTTAAAGGGGATTTTGAAAACAATGAGCGACTACTGCATCTGTTGTTTATGAAATTCTGTCGTGTTATTATTGTGGACAATATGGAGGACATTATCCACAATAAGCCTCTGTTATTTCCTTGAATTTTCCTTAAATGTTATAATTTGAGATTTATTGTGAGATAATGATCTCTAAGCTCAAATGAACTATATCTGTGATAGTCATGTCACTCTTTCTCTCCCCTCCGTCTCTTTATAGCAGCTCCTCCCCACCGAGGGGGACAGGGAGCCCAACCAGGTACCAGCCCTCTGAGGATACTGGAAGGCAGGATAGGGACCCAAGGTCCTTGTGTGTGGGGAGGGGGGGGCAGCTGTGCTCCTGACTTCCTCACCCCTAGACCTGCCCTTTACCTGCCTCCTTCCATAAGGAAAAGTCGGGGCTCCATTATGGAGCCACCTTTAGCCAGCTCCTATGTCTTGTGTCCAGCTGCATCCTGACTGAAATGTTGTGTGAAAACTTGTGTTACGTGGAGAGAGGTCCAGGACTCTGAGGGGTGGACCATGTCCCCGGAGAACAGGATGGGGAAGGACAGTGATGAGTGAGCCAGACTCCACGTGTTCAGGAAACATGCTAGCCAGGATGGGATGAATGCATCGTGGTTGGTAGTTAGCAAGAGAAACACAGAAAGTGTTCTTTGCAAAACATCAAAAGACAATTACTGGCATGGGACACCTCGGAGTCCAGGACAAATGCATAAAACACTCACAGAAACACACAGTCACAGTAGACAGGATTTGTTTGTTTTCAGCTATGAGGGCTATATTTTACCTCCCTGTGTCTGGCACCAAATTCTCAGAAGTCCTTCCACCTCTGAGTGGAAGCCCCTGAGGGCCAGCGTGGCCAGGGTGGGGCTCATCACTCTGCTCCCAGCAGGGCTTGCCCGACCGCCGTCTGCTGAGCGGCGCAGAGACTTGGTCCCTGTGTCAGTGTCCACAGTGGTGCACCAACAGTGCGCTACCGGCTGCAGGCGCCAGACATGGAGGTGTCGGCAGCGCGGGGTCCTTCCGGAGGTCCAGAGGGAGAGACTGTCTCAGGCTTCTCTCCCAGATCCTGGTGGCCCTGGCAACGCCTGGCATCCTAGACGTGTAGACACACCCCTCCGCTCTCTGCATCCCTCCTCGTGGCCTTTGGGCACCATGCAGTGCGTCTGTGTGTCTCTGTCTCTCAAATGTCCCTCTCTGTATAGGAGACCAGCCATTGCACAAGTATGTGCATGCTCAGTTGCTTCAGTTGCATCCAACTCTGTGTGACCCCATGGACTATAGCCCGCCAGGCTCTTCTCTCCTTGGGATTCTCCAGGCAAGGGTACTGGAGTGGGTTGCCATCCATGACCCTCTCCAGGGGATCTTCCCGACCCAGGGATTGAACTCACACCTCCTGTGTCTTCTGCATTGCAGGCAGATTCTTTACCACTGAGCCACTGGGGAAGCCCTGCCACCGCACCAGGGTCCACCCTAATCAGTGTGCTCTCATCTGAACACGATCGCATCTGCAGAGGTCCTGGTTTCCAAGTAAAGTCACATTCACGGCTACTGGGGTTCAGGACTCGGAGACACAATTTGAGCTGCTGCTGTCGTTACTTGTCAGGTGAACATGTTGCTCCTAGGGTGGCAGCGCCCAAGGGCCTGGCATGGTTTCCAGCACCCGAATCTGGTGCCCCAGTATCCAACATCCTAGAGAGGATTTCTCCAGCGCTGCCAACAGGCTGCTAGCTCCTACAGCCCTTCCATCCACAGTAGCCAGGACTCTGGGTCCCTAGCTGTCTGAACCTGGAGTCTAGGGTGGTAGGAAGGCTTCAGAGCCTGTGCAGAGACGTCAGGCCAGCAGCCTGGTGTGGAAAGAGCCCAGGAGCCCTGGTCCCACCCTGGGGGCCGCCTTTGAAGTTAGTGGAGAAGCCTCTCACTGCAGGGACAGAGCAGAGGAGGGAGGCCCAAGTGAACACTGCTTTCCCCACCGATGCCCTGTTCAAAGAGAATAGTTTGGGCAATGCCTAGCAAATAATGAATGATGGCAGTCAGGCCAGCCCGATGGGGCACCTGCCTGCACGGCCGTCCCTCCCTGTTCTCTGCACCTGCCTGAGCCCTGCTGGGCTGGGGATGTGCCAGAGAGGAGGTGGCCCCTTGCCTTTTGTTTTATTTTTAACATTTAATATCCATCACGCTGTCCCGAAGATGCTCAGTCCTGACACATGTGAACACAGACGGGCGATATCAGTTGGCGTCTTACTGCACCGGGGCTGGGGAGAGATGGAGGTGAATGTGGACCAATAGCGAGTTTTCATGGGTGGAGGTGCTGTGACACTCTGGAGGCTTCTCCTCCCAGCTTTCGGCGGCTGTATCCCTTTTGGTCCATAATCGCAGCTAATGGGCTGGCCACAGAGGCATCAGGGGCATAAAATGGTCTAACACTACATTGACTATAAATAGCAAAGCCATAAGTGACATTACTTTGCAGATAAGAAACAATCACATCATTAAGCAAAGGTGTTTAGTGTATCAGTCACCCTAACTTTGATTTATTGCAAGGCATTTGTCACCAGCACAATGGAAGCTGTAATGCAACTCAAGGGTTTAAAGAGAAAATTAAGATGAATATTGCTGCTCGCACTTTGGTTTGCACAGATGCAAAATGGGTGGGCTTCCCTCGCTGCCTGCAGGGCTGGCCTCAGCCCAGCTTCCCAGGCCCAGAGGCTAAAGACTGCCTGCTTGGGGCAGAGAAGTTCTCCCCGGGGGGAGCTGGAGGCTGGGGCTGCCCAGGGCAGGAGCACCTCACAGCCTGGGTTTCTGCAAAGGGGATAACACATTGCAAACGGCCGGGGCTCCCCCTTTCATTCTACCCCTGTTTATGGAATGGGAGCAGCAATTTGTTCTTTTGATGAACAATATGTTCTGAAGCACCGTCTTATTAAATAACAACTGTTTCTGTATTCCATTCAGTTTTAATCCAGAAAACAGTTTTGGAAAGACTACTGTAAGCCAGGCACTGAGCCAGGCCCGGGAAGTTTAATGACAGATCAGTCAGTTTCTCTCCTCCAAGGGCTCAGGACCCAACTGATAAGCTCCCAGGAGCTGCTGGTGGGGCAAGTGTGAGCTGGATGAAAGGACGGATGAGGGGGAGATAGGATGGTGAAGGTTTGCGGGAGCGCAAGGGGACTTGAAGGAGGGAGAACATTCCCACTGGTTGGGAAGATCAGGAAAGAGGGAGGGAAGGGGGATTTGAAAGGGCCTTTGAGGGCTGGAGGACCGCTAGGCCAAGGAGACGGGCAGGGGGTTCTCTAAGATGCCGTTGCTTGTCTGTAGGCTTGTGCGTATGGGTGGGGCTGATGGGACGCCAAGCTCCAATCTGGCTGGTTCACCATCAGACCCAGGGAGAGCGGTTGGAGGAGAAAGGCTAGAAGGACAGTCAGATGAGACGAGGTAGTGTCTTGGGTGTGTGGGTAAGGAGGTTGCTCTTTTTTTGATGGGCGGTGGGACCACTGAGGGTTCTAACCTGGACCAGGTGCACAGTCTGACCTGGAGCGCAGTAGGGAGGAGGCGCCGAAAATCGCAGGCTGTGGAGCGTGTGCCGTGAGAGGCCGGGTGGGGCTGGTGGGCTGGACGGCCTGGGTCGGATGTGGATGGTGGGCAGCGAGGAGGGGAGGTCGGTACACAGAGGGAGGTGAGGTTACACCGAGGTGAACACCTGCTTCACGCCCAGGTATGGTCTGGGGTGCGGCTGAGGAAACCTCAAGGGACAGATAGATCTGGTCATCAGCTTCATTAGGGGCCCTGGTGGAGAAAGAGCTGTTTGAAGGAGATGGTTAAAAAACTCAATGAGACAAAGAGTTCATCTCCCTCCAGACTTGAGCTGACTATGTCTTCTTGGAAATGGATGAAACATTATCTACTTATGAAAATATTAATGTAATGACTATTCACCACCAGTTAATCATGAAACTGAAGCTCCAGTACTTTGGTCACCTGATGTGAAGAGCCAACTCATTGGAAAAGACCCTGATGCTGGGAAAGATTGAAGGCAGGAGGAGAAGGGGGTGACAGAGGATGAGATGGTTGGATGGCATCACCGACTCGATGGACATGAATCTGAGCAAACTCTGGGAGGTGGTGAAGGACAGGGAGAGGCCTGCTTGTTCAGGCCATGTGGCTGCGGAGAGTAGGACACGACTTAGCAACTGAACACCAACAACCCATCTTATAACCACTTGCTCAAAAATTCTTTGAAATTTGCAATCATCAAACAAACCCTATGGTCTGCTTTCTGAAAGAAGCTATTTCAAAATGACTCAGCATTTCACTGCAATCCTCAGATCAAATCAGTGACCCCTGGATTGGTCCAAGCACAAACACACGGCCAGTGTGGAAAGGTGGCATGGTGCCAGCCCTCACTCAATCAGCAGGAGCCCGCTCTGCCTGCTGAGGGTCCAGGGGCGAAGAGGGCAAGTTCCCACCTCCCATGATCCATCCACCTCCTTCCGGTCTGGCACAATGCTAGGGGGGCTGCAGGACAAAGCAGGGCAGGGGCCTGGGAGGACAGGCTGCCCAGCTCTGGCCCAGGTCTCGTCCCTGCTTCAGGCTCCACAGCTGGAGAAAGGGCTGCCCTGTCTCATCCATAGTGCAGATCCTCTTGCTCATGGGGCCATGCTGACAGGGTGGCTGTGCGCCCTAGCTGGGTGTCCACTTAGCTCTTCCCAATCAAGTTCTTGTTGGTGTTTGGTAGCATATATCTCGAGAATGTGAAGTGAGAGTGGATGTGTTAATCAGTCATGTCTGACTCTTTGCGACCCCATGGACTGTAGCCCACCAGGCCCCTCTGTCCATGGAATTTTCCAGGCAAAAATACTGGATTGGGTAGCCAATCCCTTCTCCATCCCTTCTCCAGGGGATCTTCCCAACCCAGGGATTGAACCTGGGTCTCCTGCATTGCAGGCAGAGTCTTCACTGCCTGAGCCCATATCTCAAGAATAGATTTATTCTTTAACAAATTGAATGTTAATTTTTACTCCAAGTCAAACATGCAGGTTTAAAGAAAGCTATATCTGGGAAGATAATCTCAAAGTCCATGGACTTCTGACACGTGGTAACTGGGCCCTGCGTTCTCTGGATTATTCTAGTCCTTCTTCGCTGCAGACTGTTTCAGGGCCACGGGGTGAGCGTGGCGACATAGGAGCAGGAACCTGCCTTTGCAGGCGGCCCTGCTGGGATCCTGAGTCTGGCCCTCTGCAGCCGGAGCTTGTCTGGTCCTTCTCCTCCCTCCTCAGTTGGCTACCCCCAGTGTCTGCACAGAGGTGTCCACTAAAATTAAAAGGTCATCTTCTTAAAATGGGTGATTCCTGCCTGGCCAAGATACGAGAAGGACCTTAGGGACGCACAGTTCCCCTCTCCTTTCAAATCACCACTCTTCTCATCTTATAAGCCCCAAATAACAACTTTCAGTCAACTCCTGAAAGAAAAAAAGAAACTTTAGTGACGCAGAGGACCATCTCTTTGGGGAAAAATAAATAAAAACGGAACGATAAATTAAGTGGCCCAGGGCTTATGGGACTAAATTCAAGCAGCAGAAGAAAGTCGGTTCTTCTCCCCTTGGTCACACTGGTTCTAGAAGTGGGACGCAAGCTCATTCCTCAAGTTTTCCAAGGTGGTCCTAACCAGGGTTTGGCAGGGAATGTTCATGATGCAGCGTGGCACACCTGCCAGGTGAGGAAGCAGGAAGAAAAAACACACACGTATGGAGTCTAGAGAGATGGTCCTGATGAACCTATCTGCAGGGCAGCAGTGGAGATGCAGACCAGACAGCAGACTTGTGGACACAGTGGGAGAGCGAGGCTGGGGTGACTTGAGCGAGCAGCTGAGACACGTGTGTTACCGTATGTAAGGTACCCAGCGGCGGGAGTTTGCTGCAGGCACGGGGAGCCCAAGTCCGTGCTCTCTGGGCACCTAGAAAGGCAGGGTCGGGGGGAGGTGGCGGGAGGCTCAAGGGGGAGGGACTTGCGTGCACCGACGGCTGATTCATGCTGATGGATGGCAGAGACCAACACGACTTTGTAAAGTAATCATCTTCCAGTTAGAAAGAAAACAAACTTTAAAAAAGAAAAACAGCAACAACAAACCGAAAAGGAACTTGGAAGGGAGACAAAAATGAGGCACTTCCTTCACATTCCAAGCTGGAGGGCAGTCCTGAGTCTCAGCACAACGACCTCTTCCTGGAGGCTTTTCTGGGGAAACTTTAATGTGAATGGAACGTCAGTTCTCCAACTTCTGTATAGAAGCAGGTGACAGGAAATGTCCACGGCTGGTGTTTCATATCACTGGTGATTCAAATTAATGTTTGCCTTCCTTCTCTCGCTCCTCTCCTGATTCCGCAGGCTCACCTTCATATCCAGTGGAACTTACATTTATTTGTAATCTCACTGCTTACACTCCACTGAACAATAAAAGAACAATAAACTTAATAAAAAGCCCAAGTGATTGGAAACTGCTCTGGGAATGGCAGTCCAGTATGAAAGCTATAAATTTCCTTGTGTGCTCAAGACAATGTCAGCTAATTTTTATGAAAAGCCCATCATGGAACATGGCACCAAAACACCAGATCACTAGTGTGTCAGCCTTCAGACTTCCCCTGATAACAAGATAGAAAATGCATCATAAAATGATGTTTCGAGCCACAAATTCACCTCGAAATGCTCACTCTATCCAGGAACATTTCTTTTCTGACCCTGTCTTGCACCTGAACTTTGAATTAATCATTCCTTTTCTATACTGTTACACAATACCCACTGGTACCATTGTGGGGGGGAAAACCTAGGAAAACAACCACTAGAAATATCGTCTCATGTGATGAACTTGATTGGCCCACATTAGCGAATCTAAGGTAGACACAATTAGTCCACAGAACATTGGCGGTGATCATGGAGCCTAAAAACTTAATCTGAAACCATTATCTTCAACAATACACTTTTAAATAAACCACTGGGGGCCCATTTCTCATTGAGTGCAACCCACAGAGAGTACACAGCTACGCGGTCACCCTGTGGGATTACAAAGGAGGAGAAATTGGGCTTCCCTCCAGGGCTCAAAAATATCCTTTCTACCTAATCATTAATAATGGCTTCTAACCTACTCTTCAGATCCCAAAATATTCTGCACGTGCTAGAAAATCAAGCTGGTTTAACAGAAAAGTTCTTTGGCCGGATGATTGAAAGGAAAAAGAGCATCATCTTGAAGAAACATGCTCTGGGTACGTGAACAAGACATCAGCAATAGTAATTCATCCCCTGGCCACAGAGAGCTGGTAAACTTCACGGCTGGGAGCTGAGGAGTGGAGCCCCTCTGTCCTGACTTCGTATGATTATAATCGTCAATAGACAACACGGTGACATTCACGGTCACCCAGGGAGGAAGAGGGGGGCGGGATGAAGGGGAGGTGTTTAGAACCTCCCCAGAGATCTCTGTTCCATGGTCCCCCACCTGACTGGCTGCCCCATCTCAGGGCCCCTGCTGTCTGCCCTGAGCCTGGCACCAAGTGGGGTCTGTGAGTGTCTCTGGAGCAGGCGGCAGGCCCCCTCATTGGGCTTTTGCTGGGCAGTGGTCTCACCTGAACGTGCTGGGGCCCCTGGCGGGAGGGGCGGGGGTGTGGATCCAGCACCAGGGACCCCAGGGCCGGCTCCTCCTCTGTTTGCCAGCTCCTGCGTGTCCCAGTGACACGCGCTGGAGCCCCGGGCCCGAGGGGCGGCCGCGCTGGCTCTCTCTGGATTGGCTCGACTCCACCTTCGGGACAAGGGCCCCTTCTGGAGCCATTCCCCAGCAGCAGTGTCCCTGCCCTTGCCCCACTCCACCAGGTAGCAGGTGGAAGTCCTGGGCACTGAGCCAGGCCCTCTGTGTGCAGCTGGGAAGTTACCCACACACAGGGGACCCAGCCTTCAGGCTTCCCGGGGGTCTGAATCAGCCCCAGCCCCCTCGATCTCATCAGATCACAGTTACTCGAGTCCTCACCTGCCTCCCCCTGGGTCGAGGGCCCACACCTGGACCCTCCCTGCCCATCCGCTCCGAGTCCAGCCTGCCGCAAGGCTGTCTTCCTACTGTGTGTTAAAGTACAACTTAGCATCAGGGTCTTGTCTTCTTTTGCAATCAGCCTTTAAACAATGGGGATCTTCATTCCTGAGCGAAGCGCCATCAGCTCTCATTTGGAATAAACAGCATATTGTGCACCCTCAGCTAAAAAAAAATTCTGGGTATTTATTTCTCCAGAAGTGCACAAACATCACACAAGCAAAATTAAAACCACTTTAATAAATGACGAAAGTTCATACTAAGTGAATCAACTCAGTGCTCAGGCATACAGCCTTTTTTTTTCCATCTTGAGGGTGTGTCTTAAACAGGTGGTGTCTCCTTGTGATTAATTCCCAGGATACGCAGCGGACTCGGCTCTTATGAAAGGCCATTTATGGCAAGTTAGGCTCCAAGAGCAACTCTCCCTGTAACATCATCAACTGTAGCGTTTTCTAATTCCTGCTGGAAGTATGATCCATACCTGCTAACTTTAACCTGGTTGGGGAGGAAGTGAAGCTTCCATTGCCTCTTCCAAAGCCTTTGACTTAAAAGTTCTGTATTCTTTCGTCAGCCCAAGATCACATTTTTACTGTAAACTAGACCCATGCATATTTCTTTGTTTTGTCTATCAGGGTGTACAATTTGGCAACTCTTAATTTTAACCCGGTAAAATCCATTTAGATCTTCTGTGTGCAGAACTAGACCTATCCTGTAGTCATTAAAAATAGGAACATATATAGAGAGGGGTAGCTAGATTTATAATCCATCCCTGTGTAATTAAGATGGTTTTTTTTTAATTTCAATGAAATGACAATGGCATAATGGATTTTGAAAACAAGATAAATATGAAGAGGAAGCAACATTTATGAAGTACACAGGGAGAGAAGCAGTGAGATTTATTTTTCAAGTGATAAAACAGCCAATCACAACATTCACTTTTATGGTTACAATTTGCCAAATGATCTCAAATCTTGTTAATTAAAAAAGGGGGAGGGTGACATGGCTAAAAGCAGAAGAGGTGTCTTTTGTGCTTTGGAATGGAGACATGCCTGCTGATTTTCTTCAGCCCGCCCACCTAGAGAAGCCACTGCTCAGAAATGTGTGACCAGTGAGTCTTTTCACAGTTATTGATTGTTCTCATATGTACCTCTCGTTATTAAAACTTGATTTATAATAGACTATCAAAATATTTGAGACTTTTAAAAAAAGTTTCATGGTCTCAGTATTTGATTTCTAGAGACTGGAAAAATGAACGAGTGTAAAGTAATACGATTTTTTTCCCATGACCAGTGTGGTTTAGGGAGCCACACTGTCTCTTACCCAATGCTTGGCTTGAGTTTTTAAAATTAAGGGTTTTTATCTTGCCCACAATAAGTATAAGGGTGAAGATGAGATTGGAGACATCTATTTTGGCTCCAAGCCAGCCCAAATTGGCCAAGAGACAAGTTTCCTATAATTTGAAGATCTGCAGTAAAAAATGAACCTATTGTTTTTGCCAGCCTTTATTTAGCTGTTTGCAAAAAAAAAAAGTTTCTATATTGCTTTAAAGAAAACTGTTCTTATAACTTTCAATTCAATAAGACAGAAAAGTTAGTCATGGTGAGTGAGTGTACAAGGTTTCTGGATGGGATTTTTGCTTTGGTAGTTCTAATATCCCACAGTTGCACTGATAAAACTAGAGCTGCTTGTCTCCTAGAGTCTAATGTCTACCTTTAAAAAATGTACTTACTGTGATAAAGCTAAGGAAGAGGCACGTAAGTGGCGTCTCCTACGCGCTTCTGTGCTAAGAGCTGTCACCTCTCCTGTTTTGAACATGGCTGAAGAGATCTAATCTCTGAATTGAGGAAAAATCAGGGCAAAACAAGCAAAACGTGAAACATGTTGCGAAGGCGTTGACAGACCAGCGCTTTGATATTTTTATCTTTGGATTCACAGTGTAAGCGTAGGACTTGGCGTCACATGTCTGCCTTGGGTGTGGTGGCAAAGACTGCTAGCTGCCCTCCAATGGTGTCACCTTTGCTGGTGGTGACGTTTTCAGGGGACTCTTGAGGGCCTGGAACGAAGACCACATCTTCCTGTGACCTTGGAACTGGTCGAGGTCACAGGATTCAGTTTCAGGCAATGGGAAGAGGGCACATTTCTGGCTGTGAGTGTAAGGAGAGCCCTCCATGTGGGCTACAAAGTGTTTAGGTTAAGTAGGCGTCTTGATCAGGGGGAGAGGGAAAAACCTCTGGACCAGGGGTGCTCATTGCCACTTAAAAGCAGTCATTATGTCAGGCAGTGTTCAAGGTGTTTCACACCGTGTCATCTTACAGTGACCTGATAGAGGAGCTGCTGCTGCCGCCGAGTCGCTTCAGTCGTGTCCGACTCTGTGCAACCCCATAGAGAGCAGCCTGCCAGGCTCCCCCGTCCCTGGGATCCTCCAGGCAAGAACCCTGGAGCGGGTTGCCATTTCCTTCTCCATGCGGGAAAGTGAAAAGTGAAAGTGAAGTCGCTCAGTCGTGTCCGACTCTTGGTGACCCCATGGGCTGCAGCCCACCAGGCACAACCACCACCTCCACATAGGTGACAAGCGCTCAGTCGTGTCCGACTCTTTGCAACCCCATGGACTGTTAGCCGCCAGGCTCCTCTGTCCTTGGGATTCTTCAGGCAAGAATACTGGAGTGGGTTGCCACGCTCTCCTCCAGGGGATCTTCCCAACCCAGGGATCGAACCTGGGTCTCTTGTATCTGCTGCACAGGCAGGCGGATCCTTTACCACTAGCGCCCCTGATGAGACATCAGCAAGCTGACACGACCAGTAAAGGACAGATTGGGAGTTTCATCTCAGGCAGCCTGGGTCCAGAGTGTGCACACTGCGCTGCTCCCCAGCATCGCCTGTAAAGACGGCAGAGCCGCCAGAGAGACCGAGCCTGGGTCCACCCCTGAAGCCCCCACCTTACCCCTGAACCACCCAGCTGGGGCCGTTACTTTCTTCCTCCTAAAAGCAGCCAAACCCATATCCTCGTGAGAGAGAGGACAATGGCAGTGCACACAACTTGCTTATTGAGACAAGCCGGCAAAGCTGGTCTAAATGTCCGTTTGAAGTGACAAGGCAAGACACCCACAACTGAAAGCAAGTCGAGACATAACCGAAATCCGAACCTCAACTCCAGGAGCTCTGATATCCAAGGAGACATACTCACAGTGTCTCAATCCAACCCTCAACATCCAGGGTCTCGTTAAAAGGAGATCTGTGCTTCCCTGAGAAAAAGTTGCTTGTCGAATAGTTGATTTTCCAGAATTTCCCTTTCTTCTTTAACCTGATAGAAGAGTAGGCCCTCTCTTGATGAAAAGTACATGAAGGTTGTTTGGGTGTGAAGGGGGGGAGATTAAAGTAGTACTCAATTTTTATATTGTTTTGACTTTGTAAATGTCCAGAGCCGTTTACTTTGATATGTTAATTTTGTTGTAAACCTTTTTGCTTTTTTCTGAAGTTAGTGGTTATCTCATTAGAGAAGAAAAAAAAAAGCAACACTTGTGTAATCTTATTTGATAAATTTCTTTGTTTCATATGCCAGATCTTTGCACGGGGTATAAAACTTTCATTAATGCAGGAACACGCATCAAGAAGTTTCACTTTTTTAAACTGCAGGCAGCTGTACTAGCGTCCTCTCTGACTTCAGTTGCCCAGGAACATTCAGGGAAAAGCTCTATGTGAGCAAGTTCCTCCTTAAGTGCAACGGTTGAGTCTGCCCTCACCCAGAACTGATCACTCGGCTGTGCATAGAATTCCAGATTGTAGGTAATCTTATCTCAAGCTTTTGAAGGCAGTTTTCCCTTGTTACCTAGCTTCTAATGTTGCTGTTCAGAACTCTAATAATAATAAAAACCCTTCTTGTCCTCCTTCTTCCTTTTGTATGTGGCCTATCTTTGCAAGAACATTTTAGAATCTTCCCTTTATTCCTGGTCTCTTAAAAATTTCATGGTGATACACCTTAGTATAGGATTATTTGCGTTCATGGGACTGTGCATTTGGTGGACTTCGATCTCGTGGCCAATGGCCTTTAGGTCTAAGGAAATTTTTTCTAAAAAAAGCAATGCTTTCAATCATCTCCCTTCATTTGGTTCGCTTTTTCCTTGTGGCACTCCTATTGTTTAAATACTAGACCTCCTTGATTAATCTTCCTAAACTTTTTATCTTTTCTTTACTATTTTCTCTCTTTTTAACATGTATTTCTTGAACATTTCCTTAATTTCATCTCCTTAACCTTCTATTGCATTAAAATTTTAAAAAAACTGTATTTTTAGTTTCAAGGACTTTTTAAAAAATTGTTTTCTGAATCATCCTTTAAAAAAATTAATCCTGTATTCTTGTTCCAGAAATGCCAAACCTCTCACCTCTCAGAATATTAATTGCGTATTCATTTGCGTTTCACTCTGCTCACTTCACTCTTTGTTTTCTACGCATTCTCACTGTTTACTTATTCTGACTCAAGTTAGTGGCTTTCTTCTAACATGTGAGGACTCTTGGCTGTCTGTTGTGAGGCACTGCAGAGGTTTCTGGGAATGCCATCCGTGAGCAGGGCTTCTGAGCTGGTGGTTTTGCCATCTGGTATTCAAGTAGACTGGCCATGCTATAGGGGTGGGACAAAGAGTTCAGCATCAGAAAGTCTCTTCCTTTGAATGGGCCAGTTTCTTTGGATAAAAATCCCTGCAGCTCCTACCTGGAGGCTATCGAGTTTAGGGCCCGGGAGGAGGAGCAGATGGGCATCATAGCACTCAGCACACAGACTCCTCCTTTCCTGCTTGCAGTACGGCGCCATGCCTTCACCTCACGTGGCCTGGTGTCCCCAGGTCCAGACCGTCTTGGGGTCAGCCCATCCAGAAGGCAGCCTCTGCCTCTCTGCTGCCAGGGTGGAAGAGGGGCAGTCTCCAGGCCGTCTGGGCTGGGGGAGGGGGTCTCAGGGCTCTTTAGGAAGCCTTCCAGGCACTTCTGTTTTTCAAGTCATTATATGTACTGATGCCTTGAAGTACCAGTTGCCTTCAGATCTGGGCCTTTCTGGAGTTCTGCAGCGTAAATTGACTTAGTTCTTATTAAGTCAGTAGGTTTCAGCTGTTTGTACTATTCTCAGTGTTTGCACTCATCTGTCTGCTTTCCATCACCCAAAACTTGATATCTTTTCTTGTTGGCTGTCATCCCCTATCCTGTTTTCTTTGTCCTTATGAGTTCATGACTTTTTATAATTCCATTACTGTCATTTTAGTGGCATTTCAGGACGAGATGGAGACTAACAAGTGTGTTCGGTCCACCGTAGTTCACTGGAAGTGCAGGTTTCACTCTTTATTTCTATTGAAAAATGATTATTTTCAGGGGTGAAAAATGACAACAAACAAAATTATTTTAGAAACAACTGTTTTTGTGAGGCAGAGAGAAGAGGTTAGGAATCAATTCTGATTTTGCCTTTTTACTGTAGTTAATGGAAATGAGATTCTAATGACCGAGAGAGAGTCGGGTTCAGAACAGCTCACCATGGAGAGAGACTGCTGTTTATTTATCAGCGTCTCCTGTGAGAACCTGGTGTTTCCCCCTGTCTTCCCTTGGCTCTATTTTCTGATACTGTGTCCAGATGGCCCTCGATCATCAATATTGAATCTCAGAAGAATAGATTCATTTGCCTGCAACTGACTAACTAGGCTGTTTTATTTCACATTTTCTTTTTAGGACTGGTAATGTGGTTTTGGCCAAATGCTCTCATGGGTCTAGATGATTCTCTGTTTTGGAGTCTTGGAGAACTTGCAGAATGTGCGGTCATTTCCCTACCACAGTTCGAGGGTTCCTTTTCTCCAGGGATCGAGTAGAGACAGACAGGGTCTTCCCAGGTTCTCAGGTTTGAGCACAGGAAGTTTCTGGGCAGATCAGTCTTGCTGCCCCCTGGACGTGGATGACCCTCCATGGTCTGTCCATCAAACAACACTGGAAAGCGCTCCTCACTGAAGCAACTCGAAACCTTCCCCGGATGATCCCATTTTCTCAGACGGGCGTCTCAGGTTCACTTTGTTCCAACATCTTTTTGGGTTTTTTATGCTGAGGATGAATTTCTGTATCCTACAAAGGTACCACCACAGCGATGTGAATGAGGGTCCCTCCTTGTAAGACCTAAACATCTGGTTGCTTCAGAAATTGGATTCTGTTACAGTAAACTGGGAGAAAGTGAACGAATCTTTTGGAAAGTGGGTCAAGTCCCATCCGGACTCGTTCTCACCGGGAGAAGCAGTGTCTCTCTATGAATAGCACGGCTGATTCACCGGGCTGACTGGAAGTCATTCCTCCTCCACGTCACTGGTTGTCCCCGCGACATTCAGGTCCTGCAGTCGGCGGAGGACCAGGTCTCTATGGGAGAAGAGATTGTAGCACCGAAGCATGGAGACAGCGGCAAAGCAGAGAAAAGTAGGGAAACCAGACATTCTCCACGCGCGTCGTGTTCCAAAGTGTTATCAGTAGCGTCCCCATCCCTATAGCGGTCTTCCCACAAAACATTTACACACAGCATGGCTGACACAGGCCACGACTGACTTCCTCTGGCCCTGGACATGTCAGACTGCAGCAGGCTGCCTGATGGCTCAGGTGACCTGCTGAGCTGTCCCCTGGGCGTCTCCAAACTCCCTGGCTCCTTCTGTCGTTCGGGACTTGCGGTAAAATGCTGGCTGTCCCGTCGCACGTGGTCTGGGAGGCCTAGCTCCTCCTCGCCCCGAAGGATTTGGGGGGAAGGTGCTCAGCGCCCTGCTGTGCTGGCTCCCACTTCTCTGGCATCCGTGGGCTCAGCCTGCTGCCCCTGTTTTTCGCCCTCTCTGGCTGGCCCCTCGTCCTTCACTTTCCCAGTGTTCTCCTAGCTCTGGACCCTTGTGAGGGGCCCCTTTACTGACAGTTTGGAGGAAATGAAAAGAGGTTGTAAGTCATCACAGTATGAGGTGACAAAGGGCAGGTGAGTCTGGGCTCACGGCTCCCGTTGCCCTGAAAACCCATCTGACATCCCCTCCCCAGGGCATCTCCCGGTCTGAGCCCCTGATGCAGGCTCCCACGGCCGCCGTACTTTGTGTTTCCCCTGCGTTAGCAGCCCTCGTGGGAGACCCCTCTCCCCGCCCCCCCAGGCCACTTTGCCTCCCAAGTTCTTGGCTGTGGTCCCTTTCCAGCCACTGTCTCCTGTGGGGGGCAGGACGGATGAGTGATTTCCGTTTTACTCTTTCCTGACCGCATCTCTCTCTCAACCAAAAGGCCCAATAAGTTATTTTTCTACCCACCAAATGGCCATCTATCCCCAACATGAGTTCTGCTGAGCCCGAGAACTCAGGAGCTGGGCAGGCGGCATTTGCTTCTAAACAGGAGCTGTATTTTCTTCTCGCCAGGAACGCTTGTACACTCGTGGTGAATTCATGTCAATGTTTGG
>SJYQ01092886.1:0-35593 GCA_006410935.1 Redunca redunca | reverse complement strand
GTACATAAAGGGGCTGCCCCCCTTTTATGAACTTAGACAAATCCTTTCCTTCTCTCGGGGCCTCAGTTATGTCATCTCAAAGCCAGGGGAGGAAAGCTGGATTCAGTGTTCTCTCTGTTCTCTGCTTATACAAGCATTTTATGAATCTGAGTCCTTGGTTCTAAGGCTCTGGTACTAATATTTGCCAGCACTTACCCAGCCCTCCTTTGAGCTGGCACTGTGCTAATCATTTTGCATGCTTTGTTTCATTTAATCTTTACAGTGACCTTTAGAGGACTGTTTTATTTTATTATCTCCATTTATAGATAGAGACACTGAGGTTTTGAGATGCTACATGTTTGCCCAGAATCATGCATCCATCTCTTGATTTTAACCATTCCACCCTTCTGCTTCCTAATGCTCAAATTATGTCATTCAAATTCATGACAGTGGCGGCCTCTACAGGGAGGGAAGGAAGAGGGTCTGGGAAAGGGTACCCAGGGGAGGTTCAACTGTTGGCATGGTTTTATTTCTCACTATCTGTATCTTATAGACCATATTTGTTTTATTAATCTTTATGTCTTTGTGTGTATGTTTAAATTTCAGCAAATTTAAGGTCAATAAGCACATGAAAAGATGCTCCCCATCATTAGTCATTAGGGGAATGCAGATTGAGGCCACAATGAGGTACCACTTCACATCCACTATAATGGCTATAATCAAGAAGACAAATAATTACAAGTGTTGACAAGGATGTGAAGGAATTGGAACTCAGATATTGCTGGCAGGAACGTACTATGGTGCAGCTACTTTGGAAAACTATTTGGCAATTTTTCAAGAAGTTAAATATGGAGTTACATATGATCCAGTAATTCCACTCCTGGATATCTACACAAGAGGGATTAAAGCATGTATCTATAGAAAAACTTATACACAAATGGTCATAGAACCATTATTCATAATAGCCCCAAAGCAAAAACAACCCAAATATTCATCAACTGATGAGTAAACAAAATGTGGTATATCCATACAATGGAACATTATTTACCCATAAAGAAGAATTAATGTCTCGATACAAGTCTTATTTTTTTTAAAAAAAGGAATGAAGTACTGATTCATGCCACAAAATTAATTTTGAAAGCATCATGCTAAGTGAATTTGACCAAACATCTGAAGAAACAAAGTTTGACAAGTTATTTTAGAAAATTCTGTTCTAAATCATCAAAGAGTGAGAAGTATTGATATCTAAATAAAATTTGCTTATCTATTTCAAGTGAAACTGAGATTAGATGCTAAGTGTTTAAATATGGATCATATACACTTTAATAATGCCATTAAATTATCATGATATATATTTTTAAAAATCATGATAAGCAAAATAAAGCCAGACACAAAAGGCCACATATTATACTATTCCATTTATATGAAGTGTCTAGACTAGGCAACCCATAGAAACAGAAGGTAGATCAACAGTTGCCAGGGGAAAGGGGATGGGGAATGATTGCTGATGGGTATGGGATATCCCTTCAGAGTGATGAAAATATTCTGGAATTAGACAGTGGTGATGGTTGCACAGCTTTGTGGATACATAGGAAGAACATTGATCTGTACCATTTTAAAAGCTTGAATATTATAGCATGTGAAATTGATAGTTCAGTTTAAAAAAAGATTTCTTGGTAATGATGGTTAGAACACATTATACGTTTGCTTCCTCTTTCACTTGGCTTCTGGCACTAAAATGACAAAAAGTTTCTTTCTTTTCTTTTTTTTAGTGTAGATCTGTAAGGACAGAGAGAAAAGGAGAAAAGAGCAGAATTTTAGAAGCTGGAAAGCAAATGGATTAGGAGTAGTCATTAACAGACCCAAGAAAGGTTAATTCTAAACCTGCAGCTAGAAAAGCTGAGAAGCCGCCAGTTTACTTGGTAGAACAGGTTCAGGAATTGAGTACTAGACACACTGGGTAGGAGCACAGCTGGATATCCATGTCCTGTCCCTCCCCAGCTACTCCTCCCTCTCTGAAAGAGGGCTGGAAGTTTATCCCCAGGCACAGTGCAGGGCATGGGCCCAGCTCTGAAGATGAGTCCCAGCCTTCTCTCCGACCCAGTTTCCAGAATGCCAGAAGCCAGACCTTCTTTTTCTGGGCAATAAATGAGAGAATCCTTCTCTGGAGAGCATGACCACAAGGAATGACCTAAAGATTCTGATACTGGGGTTCAACTATGAAACAACCCAGCCAAACAACCTTACAGGGAAGACCTCAGCCAATAAGCCATTCACATCAGTCACAGCTTCCACTTGATTTTTTTAGACAATCAAGGCTCTTGGGACATCTGAAGAAAACCTCTAACACAAAAAAAAGTGAAAAAACAAATAACCAAATCTCAAAAAGGAACCATGGAGGAAACAAATAGATATTAACAGCTTTAGGGAGATAAAGGAGATACTACACCCATGAAACAAGAATAGGATGCTATAAAGATAAATGTACTGTTAGAACAATGATGACAACAACAAAAATACCTTAAAGATTAAAAGTACAAGGGTAGATATTAAACAATCAGTAGGTAAAAGATAGTTTTTTAATCTCCCAGAAAGTAGACCACCAAGATAAAAAGAAATTGGGAGAAAAAATAAGAGAATTAAAGACCAATCCAGGATGCCCAATAGCCAAATATCAGTATTCCAGAAATAGGGAACAGAGAAAACAAAGGTGGAAAAAAAAAAAGTCAGTGAAAAACTTCAGTACAATATCCAGAACTCAAAGACATGAATTCCCACATTGAAAGGACCTAGTGAATACCAGAGACAAAGCATGAAGATAATTTCACACCAAGGTACATCAAGTGAGGTTATAGAAAAATAAAGACAAAGAGAAATTTCACAGAAACGACAGATAGCAAGGACCAGAATCAGAATGACTTTGGACTTCTTAAGAGCAACCCTGGAAACCAGAAGATAATGGAGCAACACCTTCAAAATTCTATGAGAAAATTATTTCCATCCTAGAATATTTACTGAGCCAAATTATTAAGTAGGTATGAAGGTATCACAAAGATATTTTCAGACATTCATTATCTCAAAATTTTTTCTTTCTCAGAAAGCTTCATGAACGTATGCTTTACCAAAATGAAGGTCTTCACTAAAAATAAAGGAAGACTTGAAATATAGGATTGATCCCTGGGTCGGGAAGATCCCCTGGAGAAGAAAATGGCAACCCACTCCAGTATTCTTGCCTGGAGAATCCCATGGACGGAGGAGCCTGGTGGGCTACAGTCCACGCGGTCGCAAAGAGTCGGACACGACTGAGCGATTTCACTTTCACTTTGGAATATAGGAAGCTGAAATTCAACTCACAAAAGGGAATGGGGATTCCCCAGAACGATGGCACAGAGAAATCCCAAGAGAAAAGCAATAGATTCGTACTGGATCAGGTCCATAGGCTCTGAAAGACATTTCTTCAATAAGATAAAATTGATAGACAGCTGATAGATCTGAATATACTGAGATGACTTAGATCATTTTTTGGAGAGTAGGAGGTTGAGTTATGATAAACTTCACAGAAAATTAAGCAAAAAAAAAAACAACAACCAAGACAACTATTTTTTGTTGCTGTTGTTGCTAAGTTGTATCAAGACAATTATTAATTTTGGGGAAAACAAAAGTTATATAGGAAATGAATAGTCATCACACCATACTACGCAGCACAGCTATAAATGGCATTTACTGTCATAATATGGCAAACTTTGAATACTGATCTAACTAAACATACAGTAGAGGTATTTGGGGAGGATGAGAGGATAAGAAAAGTGACTTAGAAGAGAAGGAAGGGGACTAAATCTTGGTCTTGTGTCCACAGTGAAAAGCCAGCCAGATCATGTTTAAAACTGCAACAATCTGAAAGTAACAGTACCAGAAGTTATTGAGAGACATAGAGGCTAAAAACGTTTTAAAGTGGTGGGAAAAGGAAGGTAAGAACTTCTGTTTTTTGCAGCCAGCTTTTTAGAAGGATTTGATTATTTAAATATGTGAATTTATAACTTTGATATGAAGTAAAACTCCGTTTAACATCAAAGTCAGTTGATTCTGAGCTGACTGTGATAACAAAATGGCAATCTTAAAAAAAGCCTTTTTCTTGTGAAGCAGCTTTCGGTCAAAGTTCAGGGTGACCCCAAAGGTCATCCTGTCCTCGCCCACAAGAGGCTGGAGATGATTCCAGCTAGAAGAGTGGACAGGATGATGGTTCCCTTCTCTTCCTCTAGTAGGGTAAGAGGTCTCGGGTGTCACACAGGCCCCACTGCCCAGTGGAGGAGTCCTGTCCTATCCATTCTTTTGATGGAGATGGAGACAGAATGACAGGAAGCAGGAAGGCTTGGAGTCTGCCACACCCTGAGAGGGACCCAGGGTTAAGGCAGGATTCAGCTCCCCCACTGTTCATATGAAGAAAGTCTGACTCAGAAAGGGGAAAGGAACAGGCCCAAGGTCACACAGAGCTGGATCTGGTCTAAACAAAAGAGCTCTGAGGCTAACTTCTTGGAATAACATCCCAGTGCCAAAATGGTGGATCCCAGGGCTGAGGAGGGGAAACAGGCGAGTTGCAGGCATCTTTTTTTTTCCCCAGAAAGCAAAGAAGTGCTCAAGGACCACTGATGTTTGTCAGAAGGACCCTGAAGCCAACTTGAAGGAGCACTGCCAGCCAAATATGAGACAATTCCAGCATCAATAAGAATAATTTACCCTGCTTCTTCAAAAGGAACTATATAGTTCAATCCCAGTTGATAAGGAGTTTTTCTTTCTTTTCTTTCCAGAAGAATGCAAGCTAACTAATGTAAAAGAGAAGACAGAATCAGAAAATCACCTGTTTGTAATCCCCAGTGTAATAGTTAACTCAACCACCAATGGATGCCAAAATCATGAGACAAAGGGTTGGGGGACACAGGATACCCACCTGCCATGGTATCTCTCCAGAGTCCTTGCTGGTTGTTTATAGGAAAAGCCACCCTACAATGGTGCAGTCCTGCGGTTGCCACCACATGATCGGACTTTTAGCATCACCAATCGCAGAGCAGTGTGACATTTTGTGTTTCCTAAAGAGGTTAGATACTCAGCATCAGTTGGGAAGTGTCTTTGCTAAAAAAATTCATTAAACTAAAAAAAAAAAAAAAAATTCATTAAACTGAATCTGCCATTAGACCTAAATTCTAATTTACCAGACACAGAAGAACAAATGAAATAAAACTATGAATAAACAGAAGAATTCAGTCTCCGAAGAACAACAGTACCCAAGGAAGAGTCAGTGTCATGAAAAAAGATGCCTGTGTGGGTGTGGAGAGGGTTCTGTGTTTTAAAAGATTAAAGAAACATAATAACCAAATGCAATTTGTATATTCTGGCAAGATTTTGGTTGGGAAATAAGCTGTAAGAGATATTTTTGTGAAGCTGGGGAAATTTGAATATAGACTGAACTTTAACTGATACTTGGGGATTATTATTGCTTTTCTTAGGTGCAATAATGCAATTTTAGTCTGCTAGAAAAATATATTTTTAGAGGCTAAAGACTGAATGAAGTACTTGAAGGTGACATGAAATGTGGTTTGCAAGTTATTTTCAAAATAGCTCAGGAAAAAAGATAATAGATAAAATTAACAATAGGTGAATCTAAGTGCAATGTATAAACATCTCTGTATGTATGAAATTTTGAATAATAAATGGTTGGGAAAAAATTAAAAGCAATTGTGTACAAATCCAATCTCCTCCTGTATAAAAACTGTGCTAACTGCTCAGAAGACACTATATTTCCACCACTGTTACACACTATTACATTGACAGTGGGCTCTTCCACAGCATAAGCAAAAAATGTATGTTGTAGTCCTCCTTGAAATTTCTCAGAAATTATCCAAAGTTTTGTATCGATTAGAAAAAAATTCCAAGGACTTCCTCGGTGGTTCAGTCATTGGCACTCTGTGCTTCCAATGCATGGGGCCTGGATTCGATCCCTGTCAGGAAATTAAATCCCACAGGCCACGGCTAAAGATCCCTTGGGCTGCAAGTAAGACTGTCTTGGCCAAATAAATAAATATTTTAAAAAAAAATTCCAGCTCCACTACTACAGGATGTCAGGATATGTCATTCTGAGCAAATGACTTAACCCCTCTGTGCCTCAGTTTCCTCATCTGTAAAATGGGCATACTACCGTTGGCTTTTTGGGATGATTGAATGAATTGATATACATATGCCTGACGTAGAGATTAAGTGTGCAATAAGCATCAAGTAGTTCAGTGATGAATTTTTTCCTGCAAACTTTAAAAAAATAATTTTATTTATTTTTGGTTGCAGTGGGTCTTCATTGCTGCCTGGACTTTTCTCTAATTGCAGCAAGCGGGAGTAACACTGTGGTACATTGTGGTAACTTCTCTTGTTGCAGAGTGCTGGCATTAGGGCTTCAGCAGCTGCAGCATGTGTGCTCGCAGTTGTAGCTCCCGGGCTCTTGAGCACAGACTCAGTGGTTGCAGTACATGAGCTTAGCTGCTTCACAGCATGTGGGATATCCCCATGTCTCCTGCATTGGCAGGTGGATTATTTACCCCTGAGCCACCAGGGAAGCCCCTCTGCAAACTTGCTAAATCTGAATCTAGGACTGTGCCCAGAGATCTGGAGCTGTACAACAAAGCCAGAGGGGCCCTTATCCCCACCCCCGGATCATCCTGGGAGTCTCCTCCTGTGGTGTCCCTGTTGAGCTGGTCTAGGTTGAGATGCCTGTTCTCCCTCGGTCTGGGCACTCCATTCCCCAGAGGTGTGAGTTCCTGCCAGTTCACTTGGGTGAGCCAGGAGGTGGAATCCCCCAGGACCTCTAACAATCTTATGTTCCTTCTTGGTCTCCAAGTCCTGGGAGAGGAAAGAGCCACCCTAGGTGGTAGGCAGGCAGTGTAGGCCCAGCCCTGTCCACCACCCATGGCCAGGCCATCCTTTCTGTGTTGGGGCCCCTTGGATCCTAGCACATCTTGGCCATGAACATGAGGCCAGAAAAGTCCTCTCTGTGGGGAAGGATCAGGCCCACGCTACAGTCCTGTCCCCGTCACACCTGGCCTGGGCAAGCCCCTTACTCCACTCCTCTCACTTGCTCATTTACACATTTGACAGTTATTTATTGCCCACCTACTCTGTGCCAGGTCCTTGGGCTACGTCAATGAATGAAGCAGACAGTATCCTTGCCCTTACGGAGTTTGCATTCTAGTTGGAAACAAACAAGTAAACTTGTTTGTAAAAGAGTAATGGCAGAGATGGGGAAACAAAAGGTATTACTACGCTGCAGGATGGGGGCAAGTGGTAGTACTTTATAGGGTGTTGGGCTGGGCCTCACTGACAGGGCGAGGTTTGGGCACAGGCTTGAAGATGAGGTGGTTAACCTAGGCCATGTCTGAGGGAGGGATTCCCTGGACAGAAGGAACGGCCAGAACAAAGATCCCAGCTTGGGGACGCACCTGGCTGAGGAGCAGCAAGGAGGCCAGAGTGCCTGGAGTGGAGCCACTGAGGTGGAGCTTGACAGGACGCGCGGTGAACAAGGTCTTGGGCCAGATCTTGTGGACGTGGTCACAACCTTGGCTTTCACTCTGAGTAAAATCAAGAGCTTTGGGAAGGCTTTGGGACTTACCTGGTGGTCTAGTGGTTAAGACTGTGCTTCCATTGAAGGGAACGTGGGTTTGATCCCTGGATGGGGAACTAAGATCCTGCATGCCAAAAAAAAAAAAAAGAAAAGAAAAGAAAGAAAAAAGCACCGTGGGAAGGCTCTGAGCAAAAGGTGTCATTATCCAAATTGCGGTTTAAAGGGTGGTTCAGGCTGTGTTGAAAGTCAGTACAATAGGGGCAGATAATCCCCACTACCTCCTGGGACTGCTGTGAAGGTCCAAGGAGAAGGAGAGTGAGGAAACATTTTGTAACAAATGGCCTTGAATCCGCCTGAAATGTGGGAGACCTGGGTTTGATCCCTGGGTTGGGAAGATGCCTGGAGAATGGAATTGCTACCCACTCCAGTATTCTGGCCTGGAGAATTCCACAGACTGGGGTCACAAAGAACTGGACACGACAGAGCGATTTCACTTCACTTCTGTTCACTTCACAGTGTTTCTGGGAGAAAGACTAGTTGCTCTGCTCCTTCCCATCGTACTGAAGGGACAATTGAGTGAGGAGAGGATTTGATTTGCTCTAGGTCAGATGTCCTACAACCAATTTAGGATCTGGGACTCCCCGACTCTTCTCCCAGCTGCTGTCTGGCAGGTAAGTTAACAGTATGGCCCTTGGACATGTGATCTCAGCTAGTACAACTGAGCAAGACTGATCAAGCCCTCTCCTAGGATTCATTCATCCAGCAAATATGTATCAAGCACCAGTTCTGCACCAGTCACCAGGACACGGGCAAATGGAGACACCTGGTGATGAGTGATCCTGGGCTACAGTGGCTGAGGCTGGGGTTAGGGGTCAGGTCACAGCTGAGGCTGGAGGCAGGGAGATCAGTCAGGAGGCTATGGTGAAAAGTCAAGCTGGAGAGGCAGGCCTGTTGGGGGCCATGGCTGGGAGCATTGCAGGAAATGTGACAAAGAATAAAAATGTCAGGGGGAAAATCCACAGGACTCAGACCAAACTGAATATGGATAGAGGGGTGAGACCAAGATGTTGCTGAGCTTTTTGGCTTCGGTGACAGAGATGATGTCTTTTCCAGAAACAAGAAGTCCTTGGCACATTTGAGGAACAGAAAGAAGTGCAGTGCGTCTGAGCCTAGTGAGTGAGGGGGAGGGTGGTTTCGGATGCTGTTGAAGGGACAGGCTGGGCTGCAGCTTAGGTATTATTCCAAGAAAATGGGAAGCTGGTGGGGAGTCTCAAGCAGGGATGGGCTGGGGCTGGTTTATATTTTTTAATGACGTATGGCATACAGATTTCCCAGGGGCAGGAGTGGGAGTGTAGAGATCAGTTAGGGGTAAAATCGTTTAAGTGAGAGATGGTGTGGAGACAAGGAGAAGCAGATGGGTTCGATAGCTGTTTTGAAAAGTAGAAATGTCAGGACTTGCTGTGGGAGTGAAGTCAAAGATGGTGTCCGGGTTTAGAGCTATGCAATGGATGGTGGCATTCACTGGGATGGAGGAGATGGGAGAACACATTCTGGGATAGGAAGACCCTAGAGTTTTGTTGTGGCTATAGTCTGTGTGACACCCATGTGGAGACATCATCGATGACTGACGGTGCCAGACTGAAACTTGAAGAGTGAGTATACATGTTTGTAAATGATCGGCTTGCAGACAGTTTTTACTGGGGGACGAGGGCTGAGCTCTAGAGACCCTTGATGTGTAGAGATCGGATGAGGAGCAGCTCTGAGCAGTGCAGAGGAGTGGTCAGGGAGCAGAAGGGAAATAGGGAGAGGGTGTGATCACAGATCCCAACAGAGGAGTGAAGGAGTGTCAGCTGCGTCAAACACTGCTGAGGGAAAGGCCCACTGGACTGGGCCACCCGGAAGGCATGGGAGATCTTGACAAAAGCAGGTCTGAGAATTGGGCTGGGAGGTGACTGGGAGGGAAGAAGTGAAACCAGCACGGGAGGCGGAGCAGAGAGGTGAGGGTAGCCTCTGGAAGAGGATGCAGGTCCTGGTGTCTGAACCTGTTGTCCAGAAGGGAACGCCTCGGGAGGGTGCGGGGCGGGGGTGGGGACTGGTGATGGTGCAGAGCAGGGGTTCTGCTGGGCTCCCGCACAGCCAGTCACTGGCGCTTCCACAGGGCCACCCTGCAGAGCACTGTCACTCGGCTGACCAGCCTCCCCCCAGGCAGGAGCGGTCCTGGAGTGTTTCTCCTCCCAGGCACCAACTCCCTGCCGCCTCTCTTTTCCTGCTCTCCTCTCAGACCTGCCTCCTCAGCCTGGCAGCTCATTTTTTGCAAATGCTGCCACCATCAGTCCAGTCCACTGGGTTTGAGGGGAAAGTGAAGGTTTCTGAATTACACCAAGGCCTTGGCTCCCGACTTTCCTGCCTTGGCAGAGCTCGTCTCATCTCTGAGTATAAACTATTCTGTGGGTTTCCTCATTTTACTGTCACAATAGCCCTGTGAGTCTCAGGAAGATGAGATGAGATGTACAAATACTAGCTAAGTGCCAGCAAGTGGGGAACCCAAGATGTGAACCCAGGTTTAAGCTATCAACAGAGACCATTCTCTTAACTACTCTGCCATGCTGCTTCCCAGAGACCCCTTACTCGCTGTGACCAATCTTAGTGAAGGTTGTGGCTCCTGTAGCCCCTGTTACCAAGGTGATGGATTAGAAAGGCAGGATTCCTTCCCAATCTTTGTGGGCAATTGTACTACCTCCGCTACTCTCCAAACAAGCTTCACTATCAGTTCACTAGCTCTGACCTGCTCAAGCGTGACCCTTGTCTTGAGCATTTCCTCACATCTCTGGTGGTCTGCTGAAATGACTTCAGAGACAGTGGGCTCAGCGCCTCCATGAGCAGCCCATTCTAGGCAGTAGGATGGTGTGGCAGTGCAGAGTGTCGACACTACTTGGCTGATCTCAACTCTGCTTCCTTCAAGCAGCCTGTGCCTCAGTTCCTTCACGTGTAAAACAGTACCTACCTCCTAGTATGATGAGGGTTAAATAAGATGCTACATTTAAATTGCTTAGTAAGTGCTTAATAAATTTAGCTACTGACTGTCATTATTGTTATTTTTTCTGAGGCAGAGTTACAACTTGCTCCCTATAACTTCCACACTTTGGGCCTAGCCCTGTCCCTTGAAATTCTACCCTCTCCCACACTCCCTGCAGGTTACACTGACATGCTTTTCCTAAGAAAATGATTTCCTCTTGACAGAGTCACTGGCTGTTAGCTGGGCAAGCTCAACGTTGCCAAACACATAACTCAGGGTGGGAGAACGGTAGCTTCGAGGCCTCTCACCCACTGCCCTCACAGGCCTTCTTGTTGGCTCCCAGGCTTTTGCATTCCCTGGATTTGGTATCCCAGTCAGTGTGTCCCATTGACTACATATCCTAAACATTTCCTACCAGGAGAGGATTATGTCAAGATAAAAAGCCACACTCTGGCGCCAGACAGAGCCAAGTTCAAATCCAGACTCTTCTGCTGACTTACTCTGTGATCTTGGCCAAAAAGCCTCCCTGAACCTCAGTTTCATTACCTACAAAATTAGACTGATAATAATCTTGCCTATTTCATAGGGTGTTACGAGGACTGAGCAATGCATATAGACAGTATAGTGCATACCTCAATAACTATTTGTCATTAATATCCTAGGACTATGCTGTCTAGCAGGGCAGCCACTAGCCACATGTGGCAGGTGAAGCCTTGAAACATGGCTAGTCTCAGTTGAGACATGTGCTATTAAGTATAAAATACATACGGGATTTCAAGGTGTAGCTCAGAAAGAAAACAAACTATCTCGGTAATAATTTTCCATATTGATTATACATTGATATAATCACTGAGTATACTGGGTTAAGTAAAATATAATTAGAGCCACTTCTTATATTTATTAATAAGCTACTAGGAAATTTGAAATTATGTGGCTAAGTTTTGTGGCTTGCATATTTCTTCTGGACAGTGATAGTATAGTGGCGGTTTGCAGCGGTGGAGGGGGTTTGTTGGTGATGGAATTCTGGTTTGGGGGTATTTCTCAGTGTGGGAGAAGAGAAACAGTATATTTGGTTTGGGGGCATTTGACTTCCAGTGGCCGCACCTGTCTCTTATAGATGGCATTTGAGCTGCAGGGGTTCCTTAGATATTACAGAGATCTAAGGTTCTATCTGTGCAGATGGGGAAACCTCAGGCCATGAGAAGTGGGAGTCATCTGGGGCCATGGAAGCTAAGGGCAGCAGAACGCAGACCCCCATCCCGTCCGCATGCCACTGCCACCTGGTGGCCACCGGTACACGGCAGCGGCAGCCGCCGGCTCCTTCAGGAGCAGCCCCGCTGCCTTCCACTCCCCAATCTTATGCAAGGACAGGCAGGGCCCTCCTCTTCCTCCCCCTCAACCAGACCGCACTGAGCTGGAGCCCAGGGTGTGCCAGCACAGTGATTGAGGAGGGCGCACTTGGTGGTTTCAGACAAGCGGTTTCGAATCTCTGCTCTGATCCTTTCTAGCTATGTGCCCCTGGACAACTCAATTTCTCTGACACTCAGGCTCTCTGCAGGTAAAATGTGGATAACAGTACTTGCCTTAAATCTATTTGAACACGATATCTGCAAAATGAGTCCACAAACATGTAGAAAACACCACAACTTAACGTAATGCTCCTGGTACTGGGATACAGCAGTGACCTAAACAGACACGTCCACTGGTTCTCCAAGTGTGCTCTCCAGACCACTGACGTCAGCACTGCTTGGGGACTTGTTAGAAATACATGTCCTCAGGCCTCCATCCCAGATCTACTGAATGTGATGCACACTCAAGGTTGAGAACTACAGGACTCAAGAGGCACAGACTCCACACTAGGGTTAAGTGCTATGAATGTAGCAGGTAAACAGCTTGAGAATGATGGCTAGAGGTGGGGCGGGGGAAGAAACATTAACTGATCTGTGATGATCAAGGAAGGACTGTTTGATAAGGTGACAAGTTCCAGCAAAGATCTGAAAGCAAGCATCTAGACATTATGTAAGACACTTTCTTCTAAGTCCTGGAGCTGAAAGACACAGCCTGGTGACTATAGTTAGGAAAAGTGGTCTCTGTTCGCATCAGCAGTGCGTCCAGCTAGACGCCGAGGCTGCTACTGCTCACAGAAGATGAGGGAGCACTAAGACACAGCTGTCTCTGCCACTGATTCTGACTTGCTGGCCTTTGGGGGCCTGGCTTTCGCTTGTATGCCTCCAACGATTAGGAAGCAGTTTTATTTCCTCTTGGCGGCTCTTTTAGAAAATGCTCCTGTATCTGATGCTTAAATCTCTCTGCAACTCCTACCTGCCCACTGGCCAAGTTCCACCACCTTAAGACTACATGCAACAAGACAGAACTTATTTGAAGTCCCTTATACATCTTCTCTTTGGACCACTTAAGGTCAGCAATGCTCCCCCTGAGGCCATGTTTTGCAAAAGGTTTCCCAGTCTTTCATTAAGAGACTGAGAATTGCCTTGATAGTATTCTCCTGGGCAAAAGGGAGCCATGACACCATCACCCAGGTCAATGGAGTTAACTGGAAGAAAAAACACTATCAAGACCTCAATTGTAGGTGGCTTCCCTGGTGGCTCAGACAGTAAAGAATATGCCTGCCATGTTGGAGACCTGGGTTCGATCCCTGGGTCAGGAAGATCCCTGGAGAACGGTGGCAACCCACTCCAGTATCTTGCCTGGAGAATACCATGGACAGAGGAGGCTGGCGGGTGGCGCCACAAGAGTGGGACACGACAGTGACCAACACTTTCACTTTCTCCAAAGAGGACTTGCTCTTCTACAAAGAGCCCAGAGACACTCCCACCTGTGACCACATTAGCTCTGAAATCTGAGGGTTACTGGGTTAATATGAAAGTCAAGTTCAGTTCCCTCACCTCGGGGCTGTGGTTGGGGCTGAGAGCAGAGCCCTTGGGGGATTAAGCTTACTTAACCTCCTGGCACTAACTCCAGTATTTGCCCCAAGGGTTACTCCAGCTTTCTTTCCTATAGCTCTCAGCTCCCTAAAGCATTTTATCTTGATGTCCTTTTCTTTCCCATTTCTTCAATGCTCCTGGGAATTTCCTTCACTTTCTTAGAACCCAAGAATGCATGTTTGTTTCAACGTATCTAGAATCTATTAGAAAAGTCCTTCAACTCACTAAACTACAGTAGGTGAAGGCAATGCTTTCAATGATTCATCGAACAAGTCTTTATAGAGCCCCTATTTTTGCAGACTGGGAGCTGGGCTGGCAGACACTGTACAAGACACACTCTGCCCTCTCAGAGCTAGCAGATTAGCAGGGCAATATGCTATTAGAATAGAGGGAGACTTGTGGTACCACGAGGGGAGTAAGAGTGATGGGGGAACTGAGTGGAGAAGCACCTCGAGGGACATCCCAGATGACTTTGAGAGAGTGATGAAAAACTATTCCAACAACTGAGTGGTAGGTAGTGAGGCCAAGCTGGGGAGAAAAGACGCTGAAGGAGTCAGACGGAAGGCATGGAGAGTTGGCAAAGAGAAAGGAACTAGGTTTGGTTTGGGCAGAGAGGGTGAAGGGTATGGCAGAGTTAGATAAAATACTGGAGATTCAAGGAGACTGGATTCTAGACTGAAGATAAGAGTGAGGCATGGATAAAATAGCAGGGGTATGTGTGACAGGATCCAATTAATTTGAGATCACGCAGCTGTAGTGTGGCCTAGGCACAGGCATGGGCCAGAGGGAAGACAGGGCTTCCTTGGTGGCTCAGTGATAAGGAATCCATCTGCCAATGCAGGAGATGTGGGTTTGATCCCTGGGTCAAGAAGAGCCCCTAGAGAAGGAAATGGCAGCCCACTCCAGTAATCCTGCCTGGGAAATTCCATGGACAGAGGAGCCTGGCAGGCCCTGGTCTATGGGGTCACAAAGAATTGGACATGACTTCAGTTCAGTTCAGTTGCTCAGTCATGTCCAACTCTTTGTGACCCCATGAACTACAGCACACCAGGCCTCCCTGTCCATCACCAACTCCTGGAGTTTATCCAAACTCATGTCCATTGAGTCAGTAATGCCATCCAACCATCTCACCCTGTCTTTCCCTTCGTTTCCTGCCCTCAATCTTTCCCAGCATCAGGGTCTTTTCAAATGAGTCAGCTCTTTGCATCAGGTGGCCAAAGTATTGGAGTTTCAGCTTCATCAGTCCTTCCAATAAACACTCAAGACTGATCTCCTTTAGGATGGACTGGTTGGATCTCCTTGCAGTCCAAGGGACTCTCAAGAGTCTTCTCCAACACCACAGTTCAAAAGCATCAATTCTTTGGTGCTCAGCTTTCTTTATAGTCCAACTCTCACATCCATACATGACCACTGGAAAAACCATAGCCTTGACTAGATGGACTTTTGTTGACAAAGTAATGTCTGCTTCACTTATGACTAAACAAAGAACAGAGGGAAGACAAGATCTGTTAGGAGAAAGACTGTTGCAAGAGCTCAGGTAAGGGAAAGGAGTGAGAAGTAGGGACCATCTCTATGGCCCTGACAGAGGCTGTACTTACGGTCAGTGGCTGGGCTTCCACGGTCTGCAGTCTCAGGTGGGCAACAGGCCAAGTCCTGCCCTGTCCACCTCAGTGGCCAATAGGCCACTTACATTCCAACCTGGACTGCACCAACTAGCTCTTTGCAACTTGCAAACAAAACCTAGAAATGAACTGCTTTCAAAAATTCCTGATTACATCCCTGGTTACCAGGAAACAGCAGGACAAGTTGCAAAGTTCCATCACAGGAAATAAAAAGAACACTTCAGTGAGCGCCAGCATCTTCCCACCAGAATTCCAGCCAGCTGTCATTCAGAGTGCCTGGCAGAACTGAACAGGCATTAAGAATAGGAGCAGTTTCTTCAGTGCCAGATTAAATGCTTTAATTTTTCTTGTGATGCACTATGAGGCTGCCATTATCACAGGAATTTTCACTAAACTGCTGAGAGGTTAAGTAACTTGCCCAAGGTTGAGTCCAAATCTGGGGAACTGGGATTTCCACCGTGGAATACCTGCCTCTTGCAGGTCTATATACCATGCCATGCCTTCAAAACCAGAATGACAGTAGAAAAGCACCCTCATTTCCCCTGATCCCTGCAATGTTTATCTAGGGATACTTTTAGATTTACCAAAAAGTTGCAAGATATGACATTTCTGTATTATCACTCATTTGGTTTCCTCTAATGCTAGTATCTTACGTTTTTAACAATTCACTTGTCAAAACTAAGGAGCACAGGTACATTACTACTGGACTCCAGATTTAGATTTTTTTTTTGGCTGCACTGGCCTTCACTGTTGTGTGCGGGCTCTTCATTGCAGGGTGTTTGGCCTTCCTGTTGCAGAGCATGGGCTCTGGAGCACATGGGGTTTGTTTCCCTGCAGCATGCAGGACCTTAGTTCCCTGAATCAGATCAAACCTGCCTCCCCTGTTAAGAAGGCAGATTCTTAACCATTGCACCACAAGGTAAGTCCCTAGGTTAATATTTTATTAGTTTTTACACTAATGCCCTTTCAGGTCCAGGATCCAATGCCTTGTTATTCCACCTCCTTCAGCTCCTCTGGTCTTGAGTCCTTGTTTAACTTTTGACAATTTAAATGTTGATATGTTGTAGAATGCCTTCTAAGTAGATTATGGGTTTCCAGAAATTGAAAATTCAGTATTCATCATCTTGTCAAGTCAGAGTACTAGTCAGATAAACATGACTTATCCAAGTGTTTAGCAACCTTAATAGTTCATCTCTCCAAAGGTAACATCTTCCATGTTCTATTCTTTGGAAATTGAGTCCCCAGGCCTAGCCCACAGGTAAGTTCACTTACTGGAAGGGGGATCAACTATTTTTTTGTAAGACTTATGCCTTCATCTTAAAATCACCTGTATCAGCATGGACTCATTTTATACTTTGTGTTGTAATTACTCATTTTAAAGATGATGAACATCGACTCAGTCATGGCTAATCCATCACACACAGTAAGTTGGTAGGAGCCATGGCAAGACTCACCTCTTCAAGGCTCTTCCACCTGGGATGGGAGTTGTAAATAGATGTATACCTGGGAAATGGGTGCTAAACAGCAATAAAAATGAAGTACTGAAACATGTCTGCTGGGATGAACCCTGAAAGCATTATGTCATTGTCTTGCCTCGGAGTAGAAGTCACCGTCACAGGGCCCTGGGCTAATCCTCTGCAGAACACTCAGGACCATCTGGTGCCAATGGGTCCTTGGAGTTGGATGCAGGCTTCCGGAAAGCACAAACTTTTTTATTACTGATGAAAATAGGGCTTGGTGTGTATTTGTGGGTGACTGAATCTTTATGTACTTTATGTACTGATGTGGAACAGCCTCCTAGATCTGCCAAGTGAGAAAAAGAAAGATACAAGACAGTGTACTCCCTTTTTTGCACAGAAGGTGTGGGGGGTGAGTACCCACCCACACGTGTTTATATATGGCTGTCTGGAAGGCTCTTCTGCTCAGGCTACCCTGGGCTCAACAGTTTCCACTCCACTCCCGCTCTTTAAGAATTGGTCCATTTTTGGAATCAACATCTCCACTTTCAAAACAAGGTCTCCAAGGCCTTGGTCTCTTTAGATGACTGAGGCAACTAATGCCACAACCAGTAGTGTTGAGAAGACCCAACCATAGCACCAGAATTTCACCTCTCCTTCAGCTACTCCGCAGAAAACCAGTTCATAGAACACAGGCTCACCCTGTCCCAGGGCAGGGGCTGGATTAACATCTTGTGTTCCTCTTTGACAGGTTACATACATTCTCTGAATGTATATATATTCTCTGAAGCAATGTATCTATTAATGGCTGCTGGTTTATCAATGCACCCCTGACCTCATGACAGCCCCACACCCTGGTTAAATACAGACAGGAAGAAGGAATCAATTACCCACAACCAGTGGCCCCTACAGAGAGACGACTGGAGTCAAAAACAGCTTACATCAAAGCAATTTATTAACAGAAAGCAATAATTTGAGGAGTCCTGTTCACAGACGGCGACCACGGCGACCCCCCTTCCTGCGGGTGCTGTCGGAGGGGATGGGGGTGACATCCTCTGTGGGGAGGAAGAGAAAACATCATTGTCTGGAGCTGGGTGGGAAGGGGTGCAGGCCGCCCGAGGCCCGTGGTCAATCAGATCAGCAGTGGATCCTACTGCTTCACAAGAAGTCCTCAGTATGTAGCAGATGGGTGTGGAGCTGCCTCCTCAAAACTTCTCACGTGGTTTGAACTCAACTTCCGTGAAGGGGAAACTGAGGCTCAGACAGAGCAGGCAACTTGAATAGGATGTCAGAGGCAGGTGGCAAATCCAGGTCTCTGATACCTAGCCCACTGACTCTAGTGGAAAAGTCCTCTCAAACTGAAGAATAGCTCCCTTTTAATTAGGTAAAAGAAGATTGAAAATGTTTTGAAAAAAAGTCTCGAGAGAGAGATGGACCATCAGGTCGAGCGATCAGTACACGCTGCCACAGAAACAGCAGGGAAGGGCTAACATCTTCTTCCTAAAAGCTATAAATGGTCAGATCACAGACACGAGGGTATAAACGCTATCCAAGTATAGAGAACTGCTGTGATTCTCAACCATGGGAGCCACTGCCCCCTCCACATATTTTTGTCACAATGACTGGCCAGCTCTACCAATACGCAGTAGTCAGCCCTCCCAAATATTGAACACAATCCCCTTGAAAACACTAGAAAGGACAATTCATCTCCCATTAGTTCCACCAGCCACCATCAGGCACAGGAGTACAGAAATGAGACGGTGCTGTTCCAGCGCAGGACATTCAGGTCAAGGTGGCCTGAGTGTTCAGGTAGAGAGTTTACGTCACTCGGTACACCCTATTAACAAATCTAACTGCCAAGAGTTAGCAGACTATATCCACTGCACAGACCGCATGCTTTCTGGGGTCACACTTGAAAGAAAACTAAGCATCAGCCAAGGAGGGGTACTCACCAATCCGCCCAATCTTCATCCCTGAGCGGGCGAGGGCTCTGAGTGCTGACTGGGCCCCTGGTCCAGGAGTCTTGGTCCTAGAAAATGAATACTGAAATTAAGAAAAGCCTTTGGCCAAGTCATTATTTGTTGCATACCTCCCCCGCACCATGGGCCAGTTTGTGCTCCCTTTTGTCACATGCTGTGATTCTAAGTCTTTTTGGTGATCTGTCCTTTCCCACCCTCCCAAGATCAACGGATCACTTAACAACTTCCTATCTGGTCTCTTCCCAACATAGCGGCCATCTTTAACAAACCAACCAGCCTCAACCGCAAACCATTACTATTAAAAAGTTTTCACGCCCAGAGATGTGCCAAGCTCATTTCCATTCCAAGACCTTTTCCTTCCAGTTGTCCCTGGCTGTAATACTCTCCTCTGTCCTTCCTTCACTGGACCAATTCCTAATATCACAACATTAGGTCTTCATTTAAACTTTATTATCAACCCAGCCTTGACACATTATTTCTGCTTCCCAACATTTGCTGCAAAAAGGAACCATACGTTCCCCTGCTCTATTTTTTTTTAAAGCCTGACTCTGCCAGCCTGAGAGCCACAGAGGATGAAAACAATACCTGCTTTTCCCCATCACTCTTTTCTAGTACTTAGAACATAGCACTTCACATGCTGTGTATGCTCAATTAACACAGTAAGTTGGGGCAGGAGTGTGTGCAGAAACCAATTACAGGCACACCTCACTTAACTGTGCTTCACAAATCATGCCTTTTTTAAAAAAGTCCCAGTTACTTTTTTAAAGCAATAAAGTATTTTTAAATTAAGGTATGCTGCATTTTTTTTTAAAAGACAGGATGCTACTGCACACACAATAGGCTACAGTATAGTGTAAACGCAACTGTTACACACTCTGAGAAAACAGTGTTGCTCATTTTACTGAGATACTGTTTTTACTGCAGTGGTGTCTGGAACCAAACCCACAGTATCTCTGAGGTATGCCCATATTAATTACATAGGTACCTATGATGCCTTGCCCAAGCTCAGTGACCTCATTATCCCCCCAGCCTTACCTATTTCCTCCTGTGGCCCGGAGTTTGATGTGGAGGGCAGTGATGCCCAGCTCCTTGCATCTCTGGGCTACATCCTGGGCAGCCAACATGGCAGCATATGGAGAGGACTCATCTCGGTCAGCCTTCACCTTCATCCCACCAGTTACACGGCAGATGGTTTCCCTGGGAACAAAAGCACAGGAACCTCTCTTTCTTACCCATCAAGGATTCAGAGTGCATATCACACCCTAAAGATAAAGAGCACTACTGCCCAGGAAGGGCACAGGATGAAGGTCAGTCTGAACAAGCATCCTGATCCCACAAGACTGCCCTAGGCTCTGCAGTAATGGTGTTCACAGATCCCAGATTAACACTGCATCAACATTTTACTCTTAGCTTTAATCTTATTACTTGAGTAATAGGAGTAATTCCTCTTCATTTTACATAAGAAGTCCTCAAGCTGTAAAGGCAAAAAGTGTACCTCCTTTTCTCTTAGAACTCCAGCACCTAGATTACAGTATCTGTGCACTAATCTACCAAGCACATATCCTTATCTGAATATCTTTAATGAACATATTTTCAGAGATCCCCTTAAAGTGCTACTCAGTTCCCCGGTCATTTCTAATCCCAGCCCTTGCTAACTGGGTCCTGTGCCTCCCCACGGGGGTAACTCACTTGCCAGAAAGATCGGTGACGTGCACAAAAGTGTCGTTGAAGGATGCAAAGATGTGGCACACACCAAATACATTTTCTCCTTCAGCCACTTGAGGGCCGAGGCTGATGACCTGTTCTTCCTTCTTTTCCTTCCCCTTTCGAGGTGCCATCTCTTAAGGAGAAGAAAAAAATTCCAACGTTAAGGACAAAACCCCAAATGTTTACAACTCTGGGAATACTTCCTCCCCAAGAAAGGTGAGCAGGACACTGAAGAGCACTGGCTCTCCCGCTCCAGGCTGCCAGGAGCAGAAATCAGGCTTCCCAGGTGACTCCCAACCCACCCCTGGCAAGACCAGAGTGCTCCTCATCTCTGGCTTCAGGGGCAACAGGCAGCGTGATTGGTGTTCAGCAAACAACGATGTGCAACCCCTACCCTCAATTTCTGGCTCTGAGAGACCTGCACAGCAATTGCAATGTGCACAACTTAGCAGTCACTCGGACTTAGGAAGCACCTAAGTAAAGGCCGTTTCCTCTGCATTCCCTTCTTGAATCCTCACTACATCCCCACGGGATTCACTAGACGATTATTCCTACTTTCCAGATTCGACAACTTCAGAGATCAAAGGCTCGGGATGAGACTGCCCAGGAAAAAACCCGTTAAGGTGGGAACTCCATTAGACCAACTTACTACCCAATCCTTCCCAACCACGGTGTGCTGCCGGTTAAGGTAGTTGTGGTCGTGGCGCCGGGGCTACGCCTTCAAAGCTAGATCCGAACTCACCCACACTTAACAGGCTTTTTCCTAAACCAAGACCGCCGCCTCCCGAGACAGGGCGCGAAACACAGTGTGTGTCAGCCCGCCGTGCTCCTCTCGCCCGGCACTAGGTCTGCCTCCCGCAGAAAGACCTCAGCCCCAAGCCCTCGGCCCCGATGAGCCCCCGTGCCGCAGGATGCCAGCCGATTTTCCTTGTCCAGGGATCCTACCTGCGCGTCTTCCCCCGACTCCGCCACCGGAAAGAGAGGGTAGGAGAGGGCGGGGCGACGGGTCACGCTCTTGTCCCGGAAGTGCACGTCTGAGGTCACGGGGCGAGGACAGCTCCCGGAAGACGCCGATTTTAGCGTTTCCAAGGAGATTAAAACGCTTGGAGAACACGGCTTACTGAAGGAAGCGCCTAAGGAGGTAAGGGCCTGGGTATCTTGACGAGCGGTCTGCTTCTTAGACTGAAAGAAGCAGCCACACCCCGTGGGTGTGGAAGGCCTATGTTCTGAGATGGCGGTGACCGCGGCTAGACGAACTTCCACCACCCTGACCCCGGAGCCTGCTTAGCCTGAGGGCGGCAGCTCCCCTCGTGGTGAGGAGGTAAATGACAACAATATTTGTCTGTCGTCTCTGACTGCAATCCCTTCGACTATAGGCCTCCAGGTTTCTCTGTCCGTGGACTCGTCCAGGCACGGATACTGGAGTGGGTTGCCTGCCATTCTCTTCTCCAGGGGATCTTCCTGATTCAGGGATCGAACCCCTGTCTCCTGCATTGCAGGCAGATTCTTTACAGCCTGAGCCACCAGGGAAGCCCTTCTAACTATGAGTACTTGGCAAAATAAGAATAAATTATTCAATATTTGTTATTTTATACCGGCCTATATTCATACGCATTGCTTCATTTGATCCTCACCACATTAACAGGTAGATACTATTAAATAGATACTGTTTGACTTTTCTTTTAAAGAAAGAGATTTAAAAAAAAAAAACATTTTATTGGAGCATAGATTTGGGGGTTTTGGGGGGTATAGTTTATTTACAGTGTTGTGTTAGTTTCAGGTGTCCAGCAAAGTCATTCAGTTATACATATATTCATTCCTTTTCCAAATTCTTTTCCTCATATCGGTTATCAGAATACTTAGTAGAGTTCCCGTTTCTATTCAGTAGGTCATTGTTTTTTACTTATCTTATGTATAGTAGGGCCTGTGAGCTCTGTCACTTCAGTGGTGTCCAACTCTTTCGCAGCCCCACTGCCGGTAGCTCACCAGGCTTCTCTGTCCATGTGATTTTCCCCTCAAGATTTCTTAAGTGGGTTGCCATGCCCTCCTCCTGTGTATTATTGTGTGTACCTTAATCTCAAACCTCACTTATCCACCCCCCACCCCCAACCATGTTTTCCCTTTGGTGACCATAAGTTTGGCTTTTTAAAAATAATTTTACTTATTTATTACTTAATTTTTGGCCGCGCTGGGTCTTCCTTGTTTTATGAGGGCTTTCTCTAGTTTCCAAAAGTGGCGGCCACAGTTCCTTGCAGTGTGTGGGCTTCTCATTGCANATCTAGGTTGGTCATAACTTTTCTGCCAAGGAGTAAGCGTCTTTTAATTTCATGGCTGCAAGCACCATCTGCAGTGATTTTGGAGCCCAAAAAAAATAAAGTCTGACACTGTTTCCACTGTTTCCCCATCCAGTTCCCATGAAGTGATAGGACGAGGTGCCATGATCTTCGTTTTCTGAATGTTGAGCTTTAAGCCAACTTTTTTGCTCTCCTCTTTCACTTTCATCAAGAGGCTTTTTAGTTCCTCTTCACTTTCTGCCATAAGAGTGGTGTCATCTGCATATCTGAGGTTATTGATATTTCTCCTGGCAATCTTGATTCCAGCTTGTGTTTCTTCCAGTCCAGCGTTTCTCATGATGTACTCTGCATAGAAGTTAAATAAGCAGGGTGACAGTATACAGCCTTGACGTACTCCTTTTCCTATTTGGAACCAGTCTGTTGTTCCATGTCCAGTTCTAACTGTTTCTTCCTGGCCTGCATACAGATTTCTCAAGAGGCAGGTCAGGTGGTCTGGTATTCCCATCTCTTTTAGAGTTTTCCACAGTTTATTGTGATCCACACAGTCAAAGGCTTTGGCATAGTCAGCTAGGAATGTGGAATCTTCCCGAAGCAGGGATGGAACCTCCATCCCCTGCTTTAGCAGGTGGATTCCTATCCACTGCACCACCAGGAAGTCCCTATAAGTTTGGTTTTGATATCTGTAAGTCTGTTTCTGTTTTGTAAATAAGTTCATTTGTATCATTTCTTTAAAAAAATTAGGAAATCTCCCCAGTGGTTCAGTGGTTAAGAATCTACCTTTCAATGCAGGGGATTCAAGTTCCATCCCTTGTGGGGGAACTAAGATCCCACATACTGCAGGGAAATAAAGTCCGAATGCCACAACTCCAGAGCTTGCCACAACTAGAGAGCCCGTGTGGCCCATGACCCAGTGAGAAGCCCGCATACTGCTACTAAGACCTGACACAGCCAAATAAATAAATGTTTTTAAATAAAAGGAGTCGTAGCACCTTAAAAAAATTAGATTCCACATATGAATAATATCATATGATATTTGTCTTTGATTTACTTCAGTTCAGTTCAGTCACTCAGTCGTGTCCAACTCTTTGCGACCCCATGAACCGCAACACGCCAGGC
Source organism: Redunca redunca (assembly GCA_006410935.1). NCBI lineage: Eukaryota > Metazoa > Chordata > Mammalia > Artiodactyla > Bovidae > Redunca > Redunca redunca. Next base: position 11,878 of record SJYQ01092886.1, on the reverse strand, counting down.
CTCCCTGTCCATCACCAACTCCCAGAGTCCACCCAAACCCATGTCTATTGAGTTGGTGATGAGTTGGTGATGCCATCCAACCATCTCATCCTCTGTCGTCTTCTTCTCCTCCTGCCCCCAATCCCTCCCAGCATCAGGGCCTTTTCAAATGAGTTAGCTCTTTGCATCAGGTGGCCAAAGTATTGAAATTTCAGCTTCAGCATCAGTCCTTCCAATGAACACCCAGGACTGACCTCCTTTAGGATGGACTGGTTGGATCTCCTTGCAGTCCAAGGGACTCTCAAGAGTCTTCTCCAACACCACAGTTCAAAAGCATCAATTCTTTGGTGCTCAGCCTTCTTTATGATCCAACTCTCATATCCATACCTGACCACTGGAAAAATCATAGCCTTGACTAGATGGACCTTTGTTGGCAAAGTAATGTCTCTGCCTTTGAATACGCTGTCTAAGTTGGTCATAACTTTCCTTCCAAGGAGTAAGCATCTTTTAATCTCATGGCTGTAGTCACCATCTGTAGTGATTTTGGAGCCCAGAAAAATAAAGTCAGCTACTGTTTCCACTGTTTCCCCATCTGTTTCCATGAAGTGATGGGACCAGATGCCATGAACTTAGTTTTCTGAATGTTGAGCTTTAAGCCAACTCTTTCACTCTCCTCTTTCACTTTGATCAAGAGGCCCTTTAGTTCTTCCTCACTTTGTTCCATAAGGGTGGTGTCATCTGCATATTTGAAATTGTTGATATTTCTCCCAGCAATCTTGATTCCAGTTTGTGCTTCCTCCAGCCCAGCTTTTCTCGTGATATACTTTGCATATAAGTTAAATAAGCAGGGTGACAATATACAGCCTTGACGTACTCCTTTTCCTATTTGGAACCAGTCTGTTGTTCCATGTCCAGTTCTAACTGTTGCCTCCTGACCTGCATACAGGTTTCTCAAGAGACAGGTGAGGTGGTCTGGTGTTCCCATCTCTTTCAGAATTTTCCACAGTTTATTGTGATCCACACAGTCAAAGGCTTTGGCATAGTCAATAAAGCAGAAATAGATGTTTTTCTGGAACTCTCTTCCTTTTTCGATGATCCAGCAGATGTTGGCGATTTGATCTCTGGTTCGTCTGCCTTTTCTAAAAGCAGCTTGAACGTCAGCACGTTCACGGCTTACTTAGTGTGATGATTTTCAGGTCATCCACGCAGTCCATGTGGATGGCATTGTTTCATTCTTTTTTGTGGTTGGGTGATACTCCATTGTATGTATTTACCACTTTTTCTTAAGATTGTCGTTTTAAAATAACTTTTGTGTATGCATTGTGGCTGTGCTGGGTCTCTGTGGCTGTGCAGGCTCTTCTCTAGTTGTGTTGAGCGGGGACTGCTCTCCAGCTTCGGTGCTTGGGTTTCTCACCGTGGTGGCTTCTCTTGCTGCGGCGCGTCGGCTCTAGGGCGCATGAGCTTCAGCAGATGTGGCTCCTGGGCTCTGGAGCACAGGCGAACTAGTCGTGGCTCAGGGGCTCTTCCCGAATCAGGGAGTGAAGCAGTGTCTCCTGCATGGGCAGGCGGATTCTTTACCACTGAGCCTCCAGGGAAGCGCTACCACTTCTTTAGTCTTTCCCCTGTCAATGGGTATTTAAGAGGCTTCTGCATCTTGGCTGTTGTAAACAGTGCTGCAGCGAACACTGAGCTGCATGCATCCTTGTGAATTCTAGCTTTCTCCAGACATATGCATAGGAGTGGAACTGCTGGGTCATATGATAGCTCTAGTTTGGTTTTTAGGGAACCTCCATACTGTTCTCCATAGTGGCTATACCAATTTACATTACCACCAACAGTGTAGGACGGTTCCCTTTTCTCCACACCCTCTCCAGCATTTATGTTTGCAGACTTTTTGATGATTGCCATTCTGACCAGTGTGAAGTGATACGTCCTTATGGTCTTGATTTGCATTTCTCTGATAATTAGTGATGTTGAGCATCTTTTTATGTGCTTTTTGGCCTTCTGTATGGCTTCTTTGGGGAAATGTCTGTTTAGATCTTCTGCCCATGTTTTGATTGGGTCGTGTGTTTTTTGACATTATTCCTTGCTGGTTACTTCATCTGCAAGTGTTTTCTCCCATTGTATCAGCTGTCTTTCCGTTTTGTGAATGGTTTCTTTTGCTATGCAGAAGACTTTGAATTTAAGGAGGTGCCATTTTTAAATTGTTGTTTTTATTTTCATTATTCTAGGAAACAGATCCAAAAAGTATTGCTGTGATTTATGTCAGTGTTCTGCCCATGTTTTCCTCTAAGAGCTTATAGTGTCCAGCCTTACATTTAAAGAAAGCAATTTTAACTGAAATTACACATTTGTGGGCAATTTGGAATTCTGACCTCAAAGTCTGTGTTTAATAACTGCTTCCATATATCCCTCTAATACAACACTGAAGGACCTTGAAGGATTGGAATGTATAGATGGAGACATGAAGAAGGGACAAAAAGTAGGTCCCGTGTTGTGCTCTGTGTGTGTGTGAGTGTATGCAGAGTTGTGTGTATATTAATATATCAGTACAAACATGTACATATAAAGCCTACATAGTGAGATATATATATATAATTTTTTAACAAAATGAGCAATTATGTAACATAGCATGTAGCTCTTTGTGTACTGTAATTGATGCCATTGAACAGCTTGGGCTTGATTTCAGGAAGAGCTTTTTTAAATTTCTGTATTTGGTTTTGGCTGCCCTGGGTTTCCGTTGCTGCACATGGGCTTTCTCTAGCTGCAGTGGCGGGGGCTGCTCTGTAGTTTCGGTGTGCGGGCTCTTCACTGCGGTGGCTTCTCTTCCTGGGGAGCGCAGGCCCTAGGGTGCTCGGCCCTCAGCAGTTGCGGTGTACCAGCCGAGTTGCTCTGCTGCGTGTGGCATCTTCCTGCTCCAGGGATCAAACCCGTATCCCCTGTATCGGCAGTTGTACTCTCAGCCACTGGAGGAAAACCCAGGGAAGAACGTCTTTTTAAAAATGTAACGCCCTCTTTCCCCTTTATGAAAAGTAATTAATTAAAGAAAACCCATAGAATAGAAATATTCAGATTGGAGAACAAGAAGAAAAAAGAAAAAGTCTTACCCACCACTATTAACACCTTGGTGTGTGTTCTTTCCAAACACCATCTCTGCACACAGGTTGGCCAAAACATTAGTTCAGGTTTTTCAGTAAGATGTTGTGGAAAAACCTGAACAAATGTTTTGGCCAATCCAAAGCATACAGAAGAAGACGCATGTTTTTTAATTTTTTAATTGGGGTATAATTGATTTACAATGTTGTGTTAGTTTCAGGTGTACAGCAAACTGAGTCTGTTACGCAAATACATGTATCCACTCTTTTTTCGATTCTTTTCCCATATACTCCCATTGCAGAGTATTGAGTAGACTCCACTGTGCCAGGCAGTAGGTCCTTATTAGTTATCTATTTTATATATAGTAGAATGTATGGAAGCACTTCTTTTTTAAAAGACAATAACTTTACAACATTTTCCCCCAATGGTATTAAAAAAGCATGCTCATTATAAACAATCCTCACACTACAGAAAATAAATAGCAAAAAGTAAAAATCATCTCTAAATTCTTTCTTCTCGAGATACCACTATTATCAGATTGGAGCATCATTCCAGAAATAATTTTGTTTACTTGTATCTATACCTATAATATACAGTCTTATGTAAATGAAATTGTGTTCTGTATGCCACATGGTGACTTTTTTTTCTCACTCAACATTGTGGACATCCTCCCGTAACAACTAATAGAGATCTACAACATTTTTCCACAGGTATTTAATATTTCATTTATTATTTTGAATATTAAGTGCATTCACACAAATTTACAAATTAAACATACCAGAGCTCTTCCCCTGGCATTGCCCTCTCCACTCTGTCCTAGGGCCTGGGGTGCTGAGCTGTCCTGAAAACCTCAGACTATGTCCCTGCCTTCTGGTTCTGGTTAGAACTCAGAAGAGACTGGAAGGGAGAAGCAGAGGGCAGACTTATGTCCCTGGTCTCTGTCTGCAAGCTGGCTGGGTCCTGTGACTTGGGCTTCTGTGGGATGCCCCTTCTCTGTCTTCAGGTCTAGAAATACTCCCTCCATTCTTGGGAGGTGACATTACCTGCTGTTAACATCCCAAGGGCCTGTGGTTTCCCTGCATTCAGGCTGCTACAACTTTATACCTAATTTGAATATTAAACTCTTCTCCCTTTTCTTAAAAAAAAAAAAACAAACCCTACTCCTCTCCTGTCCTCAGAAACCCAGTTCTCTTCTTTGCAAGCAACCAGGAATCACTGTAGGTCTTCTCTGTAGCTCAGTTGGTAAAGAATCAGCCTGCAATGCAGGAGACCCTGGTTTGATTCCTGGGTCAGGAAGTTCCCCTGGAGAAAGGATAAGCTACACACTCCAGTATTCTTGGGCTTCCCTGGTGGCTCAGCTGGTAAAGAATCCACCTGCAGTGAGGGAGACCTTGAGAAGATCTCCTGGAGAAGGGAAAGGCTAACCACTCCAGTATTCTGGCCTGGAGAATTCCATGGACTGTATAGTTAATGGGGTAGCAAAGAGTCGGATACAACTGAGCGACTTTCACTTTCAGGAATCCCTGTATTGCATTATATTTTTTACTACTGTATGATATTCCTCTCTAGAGCTGTCCCACTGTTTATGTAGCCAGTTCTGTCTTGTAGGACATTTATTTCCAGAATTTTGAAATATAAAGAGAAGTGTCACAAACACACTTGTGATATTCTTTTGTCGGGGTAAATTGCCAGCAGTCAAAGGCAATACGTACTTTAAGTTCTGATATTTGTAGCTAAACTGCCCTCCAGAAAGCTGTTATCAATTTTCACTTCTGTTAAACTGAGACTCTAAATCTGCCTCCTTACTGTATTGCATCTCTTCTGTAATTAATAAGGTCAGGCACGTCTTTATGGACTGCTTTGTACATTTGCATCTCTTTCGTGATTTGTCTGTTTATATTCTTGGAAAGAAAGAACCATTTTGTTCTGTGGTATTGAGTTCCCCAGTGGAGAAGGTATGTTAGCCGAGACTGGAGCATTATGGAGTAAGTTTCTGCTTTGGATAGAGTTGTCTTAAGGATGTCCCTAATGGTCCAGTGGCTAAGAATTTGCCTTACCATGCAGGGGACATGGGTTCGATCACTGGTCAGGCAACTAAGATCCCATATGCCGGGGACCAGCTAAACCTGTGCAGCACAGCCCCTGAGCTTTTGTGCCACCACTAGAAAGCTTGTGCCCTGCGACGCAAGATCCTGCACGCTGCAACTTAGACACAATGCAGCCAAATAGATAAATAAAAGAGCTGTACTGAACACACAGGTCTCTAAAGCTCAGTGAGGGAAGTCTTGATGGAGGGAGCACAGCTTCATCTGTGGCTGGAGGCAGCCCACAGTCACCTTGGGACAAATCTTTCCATAGGAAAGTGCCAGAAGCCTTCAAAGTCACTGTTTTTAGATTCCACTGTCATTTTTTCTTTTTTTGAAGTCGCTCAGTCATGTCCGACTCTTTTGTGATCCTGTGGACTGTATAGCCCACGAGGCTCCACAGTCCATGGGATTCTCCAGGAAAGAATACTGGAGTGGGGCCATTTCCTTCTCCAGGGGATCTTCCCGACCCAGGGATCGAACCCAGGTCTCCCGCATTGCAGGCAGACGCTTTACCGTCTGAGCCACCAGGGAAGCCCTCCACTGTCATTTTCTAATCAACATGTTTATTACTTCACCAGAGAGTTATTGGTTGTGGGTCCTTGGGAAAAAACTGGAACCTCTCTGGGCTTCAGCTTTATCATCTGTGGAGTGGGATAATAATAGTATTTTTTTAAAAAAAGAAATGTATACTGAGACTTATATTTTTATAGGGGACTTAGTGCCAGGCTCTGAGACAAAGCAATAATGGCTCCAAGGTAAGACTTGAGAACAGTTTAGGAATTACCTAAATGAAGGCAGGAAGAATGGCCTGAGCATGGACCCCAGTACATGAAAAGGTCCTGGGGTGGGAAGGCATTTGGAGAGTTGAAGGAATTAAAACCAGCCGGGCTGTTGTGTGCGAGGGCGGAGGGACGGGAGGCCAGGCTGGAGGAATGGCCGGAGCCACGTCTGTGGGCTCTCACCTCCCTCCTGCTGCACCTGTTTTCCCCATCACAGCCCACCCCGCGTGCTGTCAATACTGTGAGCACAGGGGCTATGTCTGCCAGCACCTCCCTTGGAGATTCATGCATTCGATGAATGCTTATTGATCACCTAGTATGTATCTGGTCCTGCTCTAGATAATGATCCATTCTATCTTGGAGTTCACCTTCTGGCAGGAAAGGTAGGCATACTATCTAAGGTAATTTTCTGTTGTGTTAGAAGATAACCAGCACTATGAAAAAAGAAGCCCAGCAAGGGAAAGCGTGTCGAGATGTCTGAGGAAAGGGGTGGGACAGGTAGGAAAGGGGATGGGGCATTTGCAGAATTTTAAATAGAGAGGCACTGACTTCCCAGGTGGTCCAGTGGCTAAATACTCCATGCTCCCAACGCAAGGGGCCTGGGTTCAACCCCTGGTCAGGGAACTAGATCCCACATGCTGTGACTAAGACCCGGCACAGACGAATAAGTAAATTAATTTTAAAAATATTTTTTAAAAAATGAGAGGGCAGAGTAGCCTCGTTGAGAGATTTGAGCAGAGGCATGAAGGAGGACAGGGGGCAAGCCTTCCCTTTATCATCAGTAAACTAAGGGAAAACCATTACTGGCAGAGGGAAGAGCGTGTACAAAGGCCCAGAAGTAGAAGCATCAGTGACATGTTGAAGGACGAGCAAGGCCAGCGTGGCTGGATTTGGAGTGAGTGAGTGGGGGGATGTGGAGATGTAACAATGTAATGATGAGGGAAAAAATGGTGGAGGGACGTCCCAGGTGGTCCAGTAGGTAAGAACCCGCCTGCCGATGCAGGGGACGTTGGTCCCCTGGTCCGGGAAGATTTCACATGCCATGGGGTGACAAAACCCATGCGCCACAACTAGGAAGTCCACACGCTGCAACTAAGGAAGCCCTCGCGCCTGGAACCCGTGCTCTTGCAACAGGAGAAGGCACTCAGTGAGCAGCTCCAATACCTCAACGAAGAGTAACCCCCCACTCACCACAACTAGAGAAAGCCCTTGCACAGCTACGAAGACCCAGCACAGCCAAAAAAAACTGTAGAAAAAGAAAAGAGAATGTTTGGCAGGGGCAGATTATATAGGCCTTTAGGTCGTTGTAAGGATTTTGGCTTTTGCTCTGAGTAAAAGCATTGGAGGGTTTTGCGCAGAGAAGTGACAGAATGTGACTCAGGTTTAATAGGATCAGCACGGATGCTCTGTGGAGACTAGTCTCTCAATGGGGGTGACGTGAGAGACTGCAGTGGGAGCAGGGTCGGTGAGACCAAGGTGGCATTAGTTGAGAATAGAAGGAAGTACTCGAAATGTGGTTATGTTTTGAAAGGCGATCCAACAGGATTCCCTGGTAGATGAAACCCGGGCTGTGAGAGAAAGGGCTGGCAAAGCTGCCTCCAGCATTTAAGGCTGCAGGAACTGGAAGGACAGTCACCATCGGCTGGGATAGGGAGGCTGCGTGCACACATGCTCCGTGGCTCAGTTGCGTCCAACTCTCTGTGACCCCGTAGAGTGTAGCCCGCCAGACTCCTCCGTCCATGGGATTTTCCAGGCAAGAATACTGGAGCAGGTTGCTATTTCCTTCTCCAGCGGATCTTCCTGACCCAGGGATGAAATCCACATCTCTTGTGTCTCCTGCATTGACAGGTGGATTCTTTACCACTGTGCCACCTGGGAAGTCCCGGGGAGGCTGAGGGGGGAGTAAATTTGGGGAGGAAGATTAGGTGTTCAGTCTTAGGCCTGAGTCTGAGATGTTTGTTACATAAGTGGAGGTGTCAAGAAAGTTTTGGGGGTAGATGAGTCTGGAATTGAGGCAAGGCTTTTGGCTGGAGGTGTACATTTGTGAGTCTTCTGCATCCTGATGATATTTAAAATTATGAGACAGCTTGTGACCACTCAGGGGCTGAGTGTAGATAGAGAAGAGATTCAGGAACTGAGCTTCAAAGCGTGGGGATGAAGGAAAGAGATAGCCAAGGAAGAAGCAGCAAAGAGCAGTGAGATGGGAGGAAAACCCAGCCAGGGGATGCCCAGGAAGCCGGGAGTGGGAAGGGAGGCCAGGAGGAGGGAGCGGGGGCTGTGTCCACGCGAAGAGAGATCGAGGGAGACGTGGACCAAGAGTGGCCACTGGTGTAGCAGCTCAGAGACCACTGGGGACCTTGGCGAGAGGTCAGGGTGTGTGTGGCAGGGTCACGGGAGGGGAGTGCAAGAGCTTGAATGGAGTCGACTGAAGAAAGAAAGAGACGGAGGTACAGACGGTGCTTAAGCTTTACTGTGAAGGTGTACCGAAGGGCAGGATGAACAAGCAGGATCGAGAGGTTCTTTTTCTTCCTACTTTAATAAAACAGAAAAATGTCAGTAACAGAAATCTGGATGCTAGTGGGAATGGTCTAGTAGAGAGTGGGAAAAGCTGATGGAGCTGTGTCCCTGAGTAGGAAGAGGTGACCGACTCTAGTGCACAGATGGAGGTAGCAGCTTTAGAGAGGAGCCTGGATAGCCAATCTGTGCACATGGGGAGAAGGGCGGGGCTGGAGGGTGATCGCGTGGGAGTGGAGCTTGAGAATGTTCTAGTCAGGGAAGTGGGGCGAGAACAGCTGTGAGGCTGGGGGTGGGCGAATATTGAAGTTTGGAGGTGAGAGAAGGTTTGAAACTTCACCAAGAGCTAGAGGGAAGAGAGGGTGATTCCGGGCCATGCTAAGGGTCCACTCGACGTTTTCTCAGCCATGTTCAGCTGCATGGATGTAGGCATAGGGTCAGCAGAGGGTTGGATTTCACTGGGGTTGCAGTTTTGCCAAGAGAAGACAACTTGAGAGAGGAACAGGGGATTGGAAGGTGAATGTATCAGAACGTGTATCAGAATGTATCAGAACGTGATTGCCACTGAGCAGGTGCTAAAATTGGGGTAAGGGGTAGAGAGTGCATTGGGGTGAGGGACAGCAGAACTATGGTGGGGACGATGGGTCTGAGGGCCCAGCGGGGCGAGGGAGGGCTGAAGGCCAGGCACCAGCTGGCACTTTGCGATGAAGTTCAAGGATGGGGATGCGGGGGGCATGAGGTTGAGATAACGGTTTGGGGCGAAGTTTCAGACCTTGGCAGTGAGTGGTTGACATTGGGGCGGAGGGGACAAGATCCTCAGGGACAGGTCGAGGGACTGGAGGCAGGGGTGATGGCAGCAGTATCTCTGTGAATATCGGAATAACCAGGAACTACAAAAGGAACAAACGGTTGAGAGTGATACCGCGGCCAGGGGCAAGCCCTCAGAGATGGGAGGCTGTGGCCCAGAGGGTGGAAGACGTCTGCGCCAAGGTGGAGGCCTGGGTGCTGCAGTGCAGAGACAGGATTCAAAACGGACATCCTTTAGGGAGAAGGGACAGAGAACGGCCTGAAAGGGACAATGAAGAGCAGGGGGAACAGCCTGTGGTTTCTCCCTCCCCTCTTCCCTTTTCTCTCCTGTCCTGGGCTGTGGAAGAGAAAGACACTGGGAGGCCTGCAGGGGAACGCAGCATCCTCAGAAGAGAGCAGGCATCCTAGGGCAAGACGAGTGCTTTCAGAGAAAGGTTCCACTGCAGGTGTTCTGCCCACTGGGGGCCGGTGCGGGGGTGGGGTGCTGGGGAGGGGCTGCCTAGGGCCCATACGGACGAGTGCTGGGCCAAGGGAGGCCCTGGGTGCCAGGTGGAGGAGAGAGGCAGCGTGAGATCAGCGACCCAGCACTGCAGTTGTTCCATGAATAACGGTGGCACCAAGCCCTTCCATCAAAAACGCACTAAAGTCAGACCCGGTGACTTACAGGTATATTCTCATTGAATCCCCTCAATAACTCTGCGAAGCAGCAATGTTTATCCCCTCATTTTACAGCTAAGGAAATGAGTTAGCAGCCAACAGCCATCAACAGTGGTGCAGGGATTGGAGCCCAGACAGTCTGGCTCCAGAGGCCCAATACTTTTAATCTCAGATCCAGGCTTTTTTTTTTTTTTTTAACGTATTTGTTGAGTGGATGAAAGAGGAACTGGGAATTAACCTCGAGAAATCCAAACCCATTCCTGCACCTTGAAGCACAACCTGGAAGGCCCCCATGCTTCCCTTCCTTAGCAACAGGGCATATTTTAATTTGCCCGTGGGCTTCATTCTTTGCAGGGAAGTTCTGCTGGAGGGAGCAAGGGGGGTAGTGGAGAGAGGAAGCTGTGGCCCAGAGAGGGAGTGTTAGCTCACCAGAGAAACACTGCCAGACGTCAGAGAGTAACTGCAGCTCAGTGGGAGCTGGGGCTCCAAGGTGGGGCCCAGCCTGAAGCAGCACCCTGAATCCTTCCTCGAAACCCTCAGTTTCCATCTTCCATCGGCTGTGACCCGCCTGCTTTGGATTTTTACAGAACTCGCCCACAGTCTGAGCTTATGGGCCTGAACTCTCTCAGTACTTAGCATACAGAGGGGAGAGTGACAGGGTCTGCTATCACTGTCTTTGTCTAGGACTTCCCAAGTGGTTCATTGGTTACGACTCCGTGATTCCACTGCAGGGGGCACGGGTTCGATCCCTAGTCGGAGAATTAAGATTCCTGCAGCACAGAAAAGAAATTGTACAAAACAAAATGCTAAAAAAAAAAGTCTGTCTAAGGAGGAATACGGATGTGAGAGTTGGACCATAAAGAAGGCTGAGCACCAAAGAACTGATGCTTTTGAACTGTGGTGTTGGAGAAGACTCTTGAGAGTCCTTTGGACAGCAAGGAGATCAAACCAGTTCATCCTAAAGGAAATCAATCCTGAATATTCATTGGCAGGACTGATGCTAAAGCTGAAAGTCCAATACTTTGGCCACCTGATGCAAAGAACTAACTCATTTGAAAAGACCATGATTCTGGGGAAAATTGAGGGCAGGAGGAGAAGGGGGCAACAGAGGATGAGATGGCTGGATGGCATCACTGACTCGATGGACATGAGTTTGAGCAAGCTCTGGGAGTTGGTGATGGACAGGGAGGCCTGGCGTGCTGCAGTCCATGGGGTCGCAGAGTTGGACACGACCGAGGGACTGAACAGTAACAACAAAGGGTGAATACGGGCAAGAAACAACAGTGTGTGGGTCAGGCTTAGCAACAGGCGGTGAGGGGGCCTATGGGGTCCCTGGGGGCAGCTCTGGCTTGGTCAGGGACCTCCAGGCAGGTGCCTAGAGTAGAGGTGAAGAGTAGGAGCAAGGGTCAGCCAAGACAGAGAGTAGAGGGTGGGGAGAGCTCCCAGGCTGAGATAACAGCCTGTGGGAAGCTTGAAGTGTGGGAAGGTGGGCCCTCAGGGTTTCAGGGTTAGGCCTCTGTGCTGTTGGGGAAAGGCTGAGGGCCTTGATGGGCAATGAGCAGATCCTCCATTCCTACACCTAGCCATTTCTACTGGGTGAGGATGGTCCCAAGGAAAAGCAATGCCAAAGAATGCTCAGACTACCACACAACTGCACTCATCTCACACGCTAGTAAAGTAATGCTCAAAATTCTCCAAGCAAGGCTTCAGCAATACGTGAACCGTGAACTTCCAGATGTTCAAGCTGGTTTTAGAAAAGGCAGAGGAACCAGAGAACAAATTGCCAACATCCGCTGGATCATCGAAAAAGCAAGAGAGTTGCAGAAAAACATCTATTTCTGCTTTATTGACTGTGCCAAAGCCTTTGACTGTGTGGATAACAATAAACTGTGGAAGATTCTGAAAGAGACGGGAATACCAGACCACCTGACCTGCCTCTTGAGAAATCTGTATGCAGGT
>SJYQ01092875.1:0-11848 GCA_006410935.1 Redunca redunca | reverse complement strand
TCGTCGATGAAGGCCAGATTCTCGCTGGGGTAGTCCAGCGCGGAGGCCGTGGGCGGCGTGGGCGGCGTGGGCGGGGAGGACGGCTCGGTGTTCTCCGGGGCCGCAGGGGACAGGGGCCTGCTGGCGGGCTGCGCCGGGCAAGGCGGTGGAGGCAGGGGTGGCCGCTCCTTCTCCGACGGCGGTGGTGCCGTGGGCCCAACTCGCTGGGTCACCCGCGCGGTCACCGTGCCCGTCCAGCTGGCGGCCTGCGCCGTGAGGCCACCCATCTGCGCGGGGAAGAAAGGCAGTCCTCGACCAGGGATCCTCGACCGTCTCTCCGCAACCCCGGGAGCCTGCGCCGTCACCCGTCAGGCATGGCCCCTCTTTTCTGCCCGGTCCTCCTGCCTCAGAAGTGGGAAAAGGCCGGAGGAGGGAGGGCAAAGCTCATCACCAGCCACATCCTCTCCTTTCCTCCGCCTGCACTGAAATGCTCCCTTCTCCAGGAAAGACCCGAGGTTTTGTATCAGCTCTCCCGTGTCCCCAGAGACCTTTGTGTCTCCACCTACTCCACGGCCAGGAGAGGGGGTTACAAAATACAGCAAAAAATAAAACTACAAAGACAAAACGCAGCAACAAATAAAATTTTAGTATAAGTATGTCCCATGCAGTATTTGAGACATACTTGTACTCAGATAATATTTGCAATTTATCCGAAATTCATATCCAACTAGGATTCCTTCATCTTTATTGGCTAAATCTGGTAACCTTTAACCATGATAGTAGAGACTGGAGTCAACTGCAAACCTGTCCGAGTTTATCCCTTTGATCCCAACCGGTGCCCACCGTGGCTCCCTCAGTCCCCGTCTTGGGGAGCCCACACTCTGGAAGGGAAGGCGGGGTGGTCCACCAGCTGCTGGGGAACAGCGCGTCAGCACCAGGGCGCGGGCGCAGGAGCGGCATCGAAGCAGGGGCGCCTACCTCTGCGCGAGTGCGGCGGGACACGACTCGCAGCCAGTTCCCGATGGTGGTGAGCACTGAAGCGAAGTAGGCCAGGCCGAGCAGGATCCAGAACCACACCAGCGGCTGGTAGGCTGCAAAGTTCTGGTTGGGACTGGCCCCTGGGGCACCGCCGGGGAGGGGAGAAAGAAGTTGATTGTGAGACACGCCTTGAGCCCATGAGTCTCGGGTTCACTGTCCTTCCCAACTCCTGGAGAGGATCCGGCCTCCCCAGGGCCAAGGGTCTGAGCTAGAGTGAGTGAATGGATGCAAGGAGACAGACTGGGAGTGACTTGAAGATGTGCAAGAGAAGAGTAAGTGGAGGTGCTCACGCGCAAGAATGTGAGCATGTGTGAGGGATGCACGTGTCCAAGAATGTGGCACATGTGAAGGGGTCACTTAATATACGTGTGAGCATGCATGGGGGTGCAGGCATGCAAGACTGAAGTAGGGAGGAGGTGTCGCAGCCCCGCCAAAACGTGAGGGTGCATTCAGTGAGCGGATGTAGGGTGTGGAGCAAGCATGTGTGAGCGCACAAGCGCCCTGTGGAATTTCGAGGGAGAAGCCAGATGGCAGAGCCCGTGGGAAGGGAAGAACAACCCAAGAAAGGTGGCCTCACCGGCCACATAGTCCCCGAAGCCCACCGTGGTGAGTGTCACCACCACGAAGTAGATGGCCTCCAGCTTGCTCCAGCCCTCCATGTAGCAGAACACGAACGTGGGCGTAAGGACAAAGAGCAGGCAGCCGATCAGCAGGAAGAGCACCGCGGATAGAATTCGCACCAGCCCCGGTGGCACATGCCACTTCTGCAGGGAGGGGCCGAGGAGTCACCAAAACCTCCACGCTCACACCCCGCAACCGTCTTCTCGGAACCAGTGTTCGAGGTTCGCGGGATTCAGGCGCCCCGCCCCCACTCACATGCCCGGGCTGGGTCGGACGTAGGAAAGGGTATCCCGAACCCAACGCCAGGGCGCACAGGGCGTGGAGCAGCTCACCAGGAAGATGGCTTCTATGTGACCGATGCCGCGGCGCAGGGAAGAGCCTAGCCGGTCCCCGACCCCGGCCAGCAGTATCCCAAACAGCGGGATCCCCACCAGCGCATAAAAGATGCAGAAGAGGCGCCCAGCATCTGTGCGCAGGGCTGCGTTGCCATAGCCTGGGCAGAGGGGCCGTGCAGCAGGTCTAGGGGCTACCTGGCACACACCCACCCCCAGGTCCCCCTGCACCTTCCCCCATGAGAAAGCCCAGCCACCCCTTGCCCGCTCTCCATGCCCAGTCCCTTCTCCCACCAATGGTTGTGATGATGGTGCCCGAAAAAAAGAAGGCACTGCCCAGGTCCCAGGCTGAATGGTTGCTGTTACTGGTTGAGTTGGTGTCAGGGTTCGCGCCCCCTCCCAGGGCATCAGCCACATCCTGCAGGACAAGGCGCAGAAGGAGGAACCTCAGTCCTTGCCTTCTATCCTGGCCAACCCCTGGCCCTCCAGTCTCTGAGTGCTTCCCTCCTTACCCCTCCCAGCTCTCCCCTACCCTATGGTCTTCTTGAAAGCAGTCCCTTAGAGTAGACATTGCAGATTGGGCAGCCCAATTTTGTTCTTTGACCAACACTTTGTTGTAGAGATGTTTGAGTTATCAGCCCCTTAATTTCACATAACAGATTTCTAGTTTTACAGTGGTCAGGAGCACAGACTCTGGGACCAGACTGCCTGGGTTCACATCTTGGTGCTAAGTGAAGCTGAACTATGCTTCCATTTCTGCATCTGTCAGTTGGGGGTGGTGATAATAGTACCTTCCTCAAAGAGTTATGAAGAGTTCAAGCATTTACAACAAAGCAAGCACTGTGTATTTGTTAAATGATTACCCATGTAGACAGCATGCTCAATGAGTTCAACTCTCCAGGGACCCCACCACCTCTACTTCCCCTTAGGAAGCTGACTTTGAGTCAGTCTCTTGCCTTCAAAAATCTGATGAAAGTTAGGGACCCTCCCTCCAGGAAGGTTCACATACCAACAAATTTTGCATCCAGTTTGGGGAGGGTCATGGACAGACAAACCCTTCCCCACCCTGCTGAAGTCCAAACGAAACCCTGTTCTAACAGTAGATGCTCATTGAAGGTGAAAGTGAAAGTCACTCAGTCATGTCCGACTCTTTGCGATCCCGTGGACTATACAGTCCATGGCATTCTCCAGGCCAGAATACTGGAGTGGATAGCCTTTTCCTTCTCCAGGGGATCTTCCCAACCCAGGGATCGAACCCAGGTCTCCTGCATTGCAGGCAGATTCTTTACCAGATGAGCCACAGGGGAAGCCCAGATGCTTATTAAATATGATTACATTTGTGAAATGGCCATGTGTCTGCCCATCTTGCCAGCCAGTTGGCCTCCGTCCCAAGGTGGAGTCTTTGTTTTGAAAGTGCCTGCCCTAAGTGATGGAGGTCAGAGCACAGTGAGGAGAGGGCGCAGGGGGCCCTTCCCTAAGCAGCACAGAGCCAGGACAGGTCATAAACCACCTTCTTTCTCTCTGACTGCAGTCCTCATTAGCAAGACGCAGTCCAAATTAATCTTCCTAAAGTGACAGCCCCAAGTCTTCCATCCCTCTCTGCTATCTGCAGAATCGAGTCTGAATCCCCAAGCCCAGCCTGTAAGCCCCTTCTCCATGTGGTCCCAACCTCCCTTTCCCGAGTCTTCTCTCCTGGGACTTCCATTTTTGAGCCCAAGTTACAGTGACCTTATCCCCAGATTTTGAGACGATTCCATTTCCTGTAATAATCTCCTCATGAAGCCAAGAAGTGAAGTGTATGATTAAAAGTTATTTAATTTTATTTTGCAACACTTTTCCAATAAATTCACAACTTGGAAAAAATTCCTTTGTCATTCTGGGTGTTCTAATTTTTGCTTCAAATGACTAGGCATCTGCTAAATCCAAGAACTGCAAAACACTCTGAGCTTTCCAGTTTCCACGCCTTTTTCCATGCTGTTCCTCTGCCCGAGAGTCTCTTGCAACCCAAAATCACACATCTCTAAATTCTACCCATCTCATCTGCTTCATCAATTACCAGCTCTTCCCAAAGACCCTGAGGCATCTCCCTCCTTGCCATCACCCTCACCCTGCACTTAGGCCAGGGCTCAGCATACAGCTGGCAGTTAACAAAGAAGGAAGTAAGGAAAGCTCCCCTTCTACTAAATCCTACAGTGAACTTTCGCTGGAACCGGTGCCTTCGCCTAGATGTGACATCCTCTAGGCTACAGCCTGCATCTATCCACCCCAATATCAATTTCCCTGCTCACCCTATCCTGGACAGCACACAGTATCCTAGCACACAGTAGGTGCATGATTGCTGCATGACTGGCTAATTATAGGAGAGAAATAAAGCAGCTGTTGCCCGCCTTGCATGGTTCTGCCCTTCCTTTTCTTCTTTTTTCATATCCAGGAAAAAAGCAATTCCTTTGTGAAGATAAAATAGGTCAGGTTCCCTCTCTCCTCCTGCCCTGTGGTGTGGTCAAACACTCTCCTACCCAGAGTATCAGAGAGCCTTTCTGGGCATTCTCTGGGTCAGAGACAATGTCAAGCTGCCTGTGTCCTGGCCCCACCCCACCCTCAACTCTGCTTCAGGTCCTACCACCTTGGGAATCAGCTGGAACACTGAGTCCCCATGCTGATGCCTCCTCCTTCCATAAGAACAGGCAGGAAAGGAAGGGGGGGTGGTTAGCTTTTCAATAACATAATACACATTAATGTAATCAAGTTAAATGTTAGGTGTTTTTATTTATTTTTTTAATATGACAGTGGCTCAGAAATCAGAGAGAGAGCAGAGGTGCTTGCCTGACAATAACATGAAAGGCTGCGGCCCACTCTTCTTTTAGTCACTGGACGAAAGCCCACCCCAACCCTGACTTGCACTCCCTCTAGCTTTCACTTCACAAGCATATGTCCTGGCAGGAAGGTGTGCTCAGCCTGACATCCATGATGGCATGGATTGGCTTAGGGGAGCCTGGAACCCTCAGAAATCAAGGGTACGTGTTTATATGTGCACTTTTCTGGAGGTAGGGGGTGGGGAAGTGTTCACAATGTTCTTGGGTTTTTCTGAGGCATCTGTGACTCCAAAGAAGCACAAGAACTAGTGTAGAGATGCCAGATTTAGCAAATAAAAATACTGCATGGGACAAATTTGTATTTTAAAAGTATTCATCCTTGAGCTGAAATTTACATGTAACTTGGTGTTCCAGCCTTCATCTGGTAACCCTAAACCTGTGAGTTAGACCTGGGAAGACATAAAGTATCTCATACTCTATAGCCGTTTATTCATTTCTTCCTTCATGGGTTCCTTCACGCAATCACTGTCACACGCTGGGACGAGAACCCAATGCCGGGCCAGCAAGGGAAGCAAATGCAGCCCCTGGCCACCATATTGAAAACACAAGAGCGCTGGATCCCAGCCTCTGCCCCGCACCCCTCCAGCTGCACCCTGCCTTCAGGGCTGTGGGCCAGGAAGCAGCCCTCCAGAACAGGGCCCCAGCGGCATGCAGCTAGTGTCTGGGGGTCCCAGGTGACTGCTGCGGGGTCTCCCCCCACCCACGCACCTTGATGAAGAGCCCCAGGTCATGGTCGCTCACACTTGGATGGGCCCTCAGGAACTTCTCTCGAGCCTCCCCCAGCTCCCTTTGGGCCTGCTGCTCATGGGGCTGCTCCAAGGCCTGGAACACCAGGGCACCAGACACCAGGTAGAGCAGGACCAGAGCCAGCAGTGCCAGTAGTGTGGTGCTGCGCATGGCGCGCCCAGGGGCCCGGCCAACTCCACTGCCCGCCTGGGGAGGCTGGGCAGGGGGTTCCTGGGGAGCTGCAGTCACTGCGGGCAGAACCAGGGATGCCGGGGTCAATCACCTGGCCTGACACCCCTACACCCTCCTTCTCCAACCCCTACACACCCAAAGGTCCTGGGAGCCCCCGGCCCTACTACCTGCAGAGGGTCTCTCCTCACACCCCTCTGATCAACCCGACTCCTGGTAACAGGACACACCCAGTGCCCACCCCACCCCCACCTCGGTCCTCCCCCTTACCTCCACTGCCCGGCCCTCAGCCCCAGTCCGGGACTCCAGGGTGTGAGAAGAGGGCACAGGGAAGGGAAAGGACGGAGAGTGGAAGGTGGAAACAGAGACAGCCTGCCCAGGGAGAGGCGGGGCCAGAGAGGAGATGTTGGGGGCCTGGAGGGGGACCCCGCCTTCCAGCTGGGGGCTGAGGGGGCGCAGAGGACCACGCCGGGCTGGGATGGGGATGGCGGTCCGGCTCGTCCGCCGAGGTTGCAGCAGCATCTTCGCGGCTTCTCCCTCCCCTCCTGCCTCTCCTTGCTCGGCTTCTAGAGGCGATAGGCCGGGCAGGGAGCCCCCCGGGTCCCCAGCGCCCCGCTGGGCTTTCGAGGAACCCAGGGGCGGGTCCCAGTCGCTGCGCAGAGGCGAGGCAGGGTGGAGGGGAAGGGAGGGTACCGGGTTCCGGGAAGGAGAGGGATGGGAGCGACCAGGGCCGGACCAGCGCGGCATCCCCCAGGACAGCTGCCGGCTCCCCCGGGACAGCGCGCGGCGACGCCCACGCGCACACACGCGGGCACAAAGACCCGCGCGCCCACGCTCCGCCCTGCGACTCCAGGCGGCCTCGCTGCCCCGGTTGCACGCACACCGTCCACCTGCACACACCCCGGACTCCCGGGCACACCGGACCTTCAGGGCCGTGCGCGCCAGGCCAAGGCCCCCAGAGGCCCACACACATGTGTGCACAGACTCACGTCCACGCACACCCAGATCGCGGGGCCACCGCGCAGCGCCCGCCACCCAGACACCGCACACCCGCCAGTCGCTCCCACCGCCTCCCCGCGTCTTCACGCCGACGCCTCTGAGCGTGACGGGCGGCGGGCGGGACGCACGGCCGCAGGACTCCCGGAGGTGGGCCCCCTCCCGATCGGTCTCCCCCTGCGCGCCCCAGCCCGGGAGCCCGGCCTGCGGCCCCCAACGTCCCGCACGCCCGCCCCGCGCCCGCGCGCCCGCCCGCCCGCTCCGCCACGCACTCACTGTCGGCCCCGATGCGGCTGCGGCTGCGGCCCGGGCTCCCGTGCGGCCTCGCCGGTGCCGGCGGGGCCGCGGAGGCGGCGGCAGGGGCGGAGCGGGCGGGCGCTGGTGCTGAGACCCCCTCCTGCCGCCAGAAGCCCCCTCCTCCCGCGTTTAACCCCTCCAGCACCGCGCTTCCCTCGATGCCTCGCCCTCGCCTCCGGCTCGGCTCTCCGCAGCCCCTTACCTGAAGTTGCCCAGCCCCCCAAACCCAGCCCGTCCAGGGAGGTGAGTGGCAGAGGAGCCCGAGAGGGGTCGCCGCTGGGTCAGGCCTGGAATCTCAGACTGGGGCCCTGGTACTGCCCTGTGGGCCAGCCAGTGTGGCCAGAGGCACGGCCCCAACTTGGACATCAGCCGGTTCACTTCTCCGGGCCGGCTCCACACTAATTTCCCAGCATCTTCCAGGCCCACTACCAGATCAGAAGGGCCCTCAACTCCCCGCCCCGAGGGACAGTCCGGCCCTTGGGCTCTGCACTCCTGAGGGAGAGACCCCAGGGGATAAAGGGGTAGGGGATCCACAGAGGAAACCTGGAATTGGCCGAGGTAGGGTTGGGACCAAGCTCTGAGAAATCAAGCTGGGCACCGCCTGCCTCTACTCCTGTATCCCCATCCCTCGCTCCTCAGTTCCATGCCCATCCCAGCCTGGAAGGGGTACCAGCACTCCCTCCCCCACTGTCTGAACAGCAGGGCCCTGAACTTAGCTCCCCTCTTCTCTTGCTTGCTTCTTAGCAACTCTCATCTTGCCAAAGATCCTTCCCTCCTCTGGGGTCCTCAGCCTTCACTTGGGTGGTTTTAAGTATGGGCTTTAGGGCTGACCACCCCCAAACAGTAGGGGGCCTAGACTGGTGACCAGACTCTCCAGGCCTCCCAGTCCCCACTTACAGAAAAGGGATGACTAATTATCACCTCAGGATGCTGTGCTGAGCATTAATGAGGTCGGTATTTGTAAATGCTCGAAAGGCAGCCTGGCACTCACAATTGAGTGCCCTACAAATGTCAGCAATTTCCCTTTCAACTGAAAGTGATTGTTCAGCTTTGAGCTGCTTCTCTTGAGTCTCAGAGGCCCATCTCTGGAGGTACTGAGGCTTGGGGCTCAGGACAGTCCCAGATGAAGGGTTTCAAGCTAGGCTCAGTGTTAGGCCCCAGGAACTCCAAGGAGCTGGACCAAATGGCCAGATACATGGGTGAGATACATGACTCTCTGATAAATGACTCCCAGCCATGGGACAGAGGACATATCTGTAAGGCCTGTGATTACAGAGGGCAGCGACTGCACTATCGGAGACAGTCAGGGAAGGGGCTCCCCAGGCAGACTCTGTGGGGGCAGCCTGGCCAAATCCGCACAGGCTAGGGAGATGGGGGCTGCTTTTCCTCCACCAATCCTGGACTAACTCCTGGACCTGAAGGCCAGGTTGGGCATAATGACAGGGAAACAGGGTCTCTAGAAATCCTGATCCACTGAGGGTAAGAGGCATAGCAGCCATGCAGTCACAGTGCCAAGGGACCTGGGGTGGGGTGGGGAGGGACATAGTTCCCTGACCTGGAAATGGCAGGGTTCATAAAGGAGATGGCATTTGAAGCAGTTCCCGAAGAAAGAGCAGAAATTGTTCAAGCAGGGAGGGGACTGGAGTGGGGGCTGGATTCTTCTGGTCTCTCTTTTTTCTTTGGACTGCAGGCTCATCCCTCTCCTTACCCACCCGCCTTGGGGGAGGTAATGGCCCCAGCCCAGCCCAGTAGGCCCCTTCGAGGGCCAGTATCCAATCAGCTTTAGACCGAACAGATGATGGTGTGAGAAACACAAGCAGACACCTGACGGACAGTGAATGACTTGGGGCACAGACACTGTTTATTGAGTGGCAGACGCAGGAGAGGTAGCTGGCTCCGGAGTGGAAGCAGAGGCGGTGGGGTGGGTCGTGCCAGGGCGCCGTGAGCATCTGGCAGCCAGGGCCATTCCCCCCCCACCCCATCCTAGGGGACAGCACAAGCTCACTGCATCAGGAGTAGCAAGGGGCTGGCCTGGGGAAGAGGCAGCCACAGCCCTGGGACCCTGGGCAAGAAGCAGCAGATGAACTGGCACAGGGGTCTGGGGTGGGAGGGGCTGGGGTCTGGGTGTTCTGTGGGGAGAGGAAGGGGGATCACGTCTGTGGGGTGGAGTAGAGACTGTGGTGGTGGCCGCCTGGTCCCAGAACCTGGGAGAAGAGCAGGGGCGTGGTCCGAGTCTGGCTGCCTCCATACCAGCCTGGTTCCCGCCCGATGGTGCCATACCAGCTACTGGAGCCTAGGCTCCCTGACATGCTGCAGGCAGAGAAACAGGGTCAGTCCCCCAGCGGTCACTAGGGCCACAGTCACCCCAGAGTTAGGGGAGGAGACTGACTGAGAACAGAGCTGTGACCCAGACTTCTCTGACTATGGCAAACTGCATTTTGGGGCGTGAGGTGGGGACTTTAGCAACAGTAAACCAGAGGGGACCTCACCCATTATAGACCATGGCACGGGCAGGGGTGGGTGGCAAGACCCAGCTCTAGGCCCCCGCGGCTTGGAGCAACCTGGGAGCCCAGGGGTCCTCGGGTGGGCCCAGGACTCCTACCTGGTACTCTCGCCCCGGCTGTGCTCCCAAGAGCAGGCCTCATCCTCGCAATGTGCCCGGTCGAAGAAGTAAGAACGAGAGCCAAAGACCTGCCCGTTGAGGATGCGGCTGGTGCTCTAGGGAAGGAAGCCACCATTGATACTTCCCTCTGCCCCCCACTGCCCTCCCACACCCCCAGAACCTGGCCCAGGGACCACCAGTGCTGCCCCTCTCCACTGGCCCTCACCAGGTCCTGTGGGGGCCGATGCACCCGGAAGAAGCCCACCAGCAAGGTGGTAGGCAGCAGCTCCCACACAAAGAGGATGAGGCCAAACACCAGGTAGCCTTTGTTCCCCAGGTCGTTCACCAGGTCTGCCTGTGGGGAGGCAGGGGCTGTGCCAATCTGCAGTCGTGACAATGGGGCTAACAGACAGGACCCAGGCTAGCTGGGGGCCAGGAGCCACAGCTACTGGGGAGGCGGCAGATGTGTCGAATGCCCACCTGATCAGAGACGTTGTACCAGTCGTAATCGAAGGCGTCCAGCCGGCTCCGGGGGGCCAAGGCCAGGGCCGCCAGGTTGTAGCAGGCCCGGCTGGCATAGAGCAGGACCATAGCGCCACCCATTGCAGCTGCCTGGCACACACTGGTCCCCTGGCACAGATGACAACAGGGGACCCTTATGGAGGGGAGGGTCCAGCTTTCTCTCTACTCTGAAGACCCCAAACGCCCTGAGGACACCCAGGCATCAGCGCTTGTGGCCCTACCTTGGCCTCCAGGTAGATGCTGGTGGAGGGGGCCCGCCGGGCCACAAGGCAGAGGCAGGCGGCAAGAGAGAGCGCGCAGATAACAAACAGGGAGTCGCTCACCAGGACACGCACCAGCAGGAGGGCCCAGGGCTGTGCCCGGCGCCGACGGGACAGCACTGCACACAGCACATTCACCAGCAGAAAGAGCAGCGAGGCCCCCACGAAGGCCCCTCGGACAGCCAGCCTGCGGCCCACGGCACAGTCAGCCCCAGGCGGCCACCCTTGCCACTCCCCAACCACCCAACCCTTCCCAGGAGACCGGGTGTCAGTCAGAACCTCAGGCCACACAGTCTGAATCCCACTCCTCCAGTCTTACAGATGAGGAAACTGAGGCTAAAGAGGTCAGAATATGACTGACAGCTGTGGTACAGCAGAAAGAGCACCGGACTGGGAGTCAGAAGTCCGGGTTTAAGCCCTGGCTCTACCTCCTGCCAGGTGTGCAACCCTGAACATGTTGCTTAGCCTTGCAGGGTCTCAGTGTCTTCATCTCTCAAATGGGGATACATTAGCTTCGAAGGTAAGTTGTAAATATTAAAGATGTCTGTCTGTGAAAGCTCTTAATAAACTGCAAGATGTACAAAGGACAGGAGTTACCACTGCCCAAGGTCACCCAGAAGTGCCCCTTGGAGCTTCCAAGGACCGGAGCCTCCAGCTCTTCCTCCATCATGGATGACATTGGTACCCTCTCCCTTCACCATATTTCAGTGGTTTTTATTACAGTTGAGATTCACATATGTAGCACCTCTGCAGAGCCATCTGCACCAGAGGCCTAATGTTCCCCAGCCTTCCCCAAGCATCCTGGGCTGTACTCCCCTCAGCCCTACCAGGGGGAAGGAATGGACACTGGGCTTCTCCCGGCCCCTGACCTGGGGACTGAACCCACCAGTACTTACAAGCCTCGGCTCATCTCTGGCCGACGCTTTGCCTTGGCTTTGAACACCACCTGGGGGCAGAGAGGCCCATTATTCTTTGGGGCCCTGGGGCTTGCTACCCCACGGGCCCACCCCCACCCATCACCATGGTTACCTGAGCAAAGTAGAGGTTCATGAGCGTCAGTGTGAAGAACTGCAGGCAGACAGGACAGCAGTAGAGAAGCCAAAAGGGCAGGGGCCCCAGGTGGTTGGCTCGGGGTGTGTCCCGAAAGTAGAAGGAGAAGAGGGTGGTACGCAGGGCAGCCCAGAGCAGACAGAGCGCCAGGAACACCGTCTGATAGCTGAGACGCTTGTGCCCATACAGGAGCACCAGCCAGAGCTGGGCATAGACGGAGAAGAAGAGCAGGGCGTACAGGGTGGTGTAGGCCGCAGTCAGCCCCAGGGTCACGGCGGGCGGCAGCGCAGGTACCAGCCCAGCAGCAGGCACCAAGCCAGACAGGTTACTCTCCATGTCAGGGAGGGAGGCCTGAACCCTGAA
>SJYQ01092872.1:136289-159285 GCA_006410935.1 Redunca redunca | reverse complement strand
CAGTGTTCTTGCCTGGAGAATCCCAGGGACAGAGGAGCCTAGTGGGCTGCTGTCTGTGGGGTCGCACAGAGTCAGACACGACTGAAGCGACTTAGCAGCAGCAGCAGCAGCATACAAAACACATGTATTTCTTTAAAGTTGGAAATGTGTTGTCTGGAAATAATTCATCTTCCAACAAATAAGGTGACCAGATTAAATACTGGATAGTCAGTTAAACTTGAATTTTAATAAAGAATACTTTATTCATATAAGTATATCCCATGCAATATTGGGGACTGAAAGGGTATTTCTTTATCTGAAAATCATATCTAAGTGGTCATCCTATATTTTGCTTTACTAAATCTGACAATCTTACCAACATATTTTGTTGTTGTTGTTCATTCCAAAATAAACAGAACTCCCCAGGTCTGCAGGGTGCTGCCGTGTTTCCTTATTTGGAGGCATAAAAAGGAAGTAGCTTGGTCGGGCGGGCTTCCTCACTTTAAGTCTAACTTCACCACTCTTTGTACTCTGCCCATGCAGATCTGAGTTCCTCAGCTGGGTGACTTATCTGCAGGAAATTGACCCCTCAAGCAAGTACAGATGGTAGAAACTGAAGTGGTGATTTTATACAAACACTGTTTGTTTGTTTTTTTTTAATAGCACATGTGATTCTGTTTGCAAAAGCCAAACCGTGAATAAATGAGATTCTAGATCCTGTCACCTCTAATACTTTTCAGAGGTACCACATTTACAGCAGCTCTGGCAACAGAAATAGGTAAATTGCTTATGAAATAAATCCTGTTTCACAAAAGTAAAGACTTTTCTGGTAAATTCAATCATGTTATAGTTTTATGTATATTTGCATTTTCAATATGAGCATTCCCTATCTTCTAGATAAAATATGCTTTAAAATGTCATTTATAAAAATTTCTGAATTTAAGCTTTCCATAGAAGCAGTACTATGAGTGGTAGATCTTCAGTTTGCCTAGTAAAAGTGTATTTAATTATGTCACAGAAAAAAAAATTATGTGACTGAACCACTATATTTGTAGTTTTAAATTTTTTTTTCAAGAGTGGTTATGATAATAATTGGGGCTTCCTTGGTGGCTCAGATGACAAAGAATCTGTCTGCGGTGCCAGAGACCTGGGTTCGATCCCTGGGTTGGGAAGATCCCTTGGAGAAGGGAATGGCAACTCACTTTATTATTCTTGCCTGGAGAATTCCATGGACAGGGTAGCCTGTGGGCTACAGTCCACGGGGTGCAAACACTCAGACATGGCTGAGCAACTAACACTTTCACACTTTCATTTTCATAATAATAATATTTTAAAGAGTAATAAATATAGAAAAGAGTAATAATAAATATAGAAAAAAATTTAATATTCATATTTGAGGAAATCTCTGTTAATGTGTTTGTTTTGCCCTTGCTCTGTCCCAGAAGCCATTCTAAGTGATTTAAATGAATTAACACATTTAATCCTCATAGTAATCCTAGAAGGTAGATTTTGTTATGATTCCACATTACAGATCCTGGAGAAGGAAATGGCAACTGACTCCAGTATTCTTGCCTTGAGAATTCCTTGGACAGAGGAGCCTGGTGGGCCACAGTCCATAGCGATGCAAAGAGTCAGACACAACTGAAGTGACTTAGCGCACACATTACAGATGAGGAAAGTGGGGTAAGGGTTAAGTAACTGCCCGAGGTCACACAGCTGCCGACTAGAGCTGGGACTCGGGCCCACCCACAGCTGCATTAAGCCCTGCTCACCCCAGCTGCATTGATGTGAATACAGAGGCCAGTGGGCCGTAAGAGAAGATGCTGAAGAGGGTATCTGATCTCCATCCGGGGTAGTACACCATATTGTTCACTGAGCCTGAAACAGTTCAAAGTGAAGGGCTGGTCTTTTCCTTAACTTAGCTGTATTTTGAATACTCTTTTTATGCTTACCAACCTGAACATAGCTGTTTTGGGGTTTATAGGTGCAATGAAGAATGTCAGTAAGGAGAAGATTTACCTGAGGTAACTGGATAAGGGTTAATAAAAAGTGAAAGAAGATTAAGGAGCACATGTGTGAGGAAGAAATTTCTGGAGTGGCAATAACTGAGCTGAGAACTGAAAAGAAAAATCAAAAGTAGAAAACTTTGACTTTGTATAATTATCTACCTGAAACAAAAAAGAAGTGGGAGAAATGTTGCCCTGGATTATTGCTAGTTCTGTGTAACTCATCTAGATTTGTGATAGCCTGAGGTGGTTCATGCATGACCCAGTCGTATCCATGGTGCACTTCCCAAAGGACATTGCTCAAGGCAACAGTCTCTCGGGTGCCAAGGGAAGAGTTAAACTCCAGTCCCCACTTAGTCATCTTTAGATGCTCTTTCCACTGTTTATCCTCTCCCAAAGAGATAAGAGATAGGAGAGTGGAGGGGAAAGAATCCCAGACTTCCCATTCAGGGCCTCTGACCTCGCTACCTGACTAGTTGGATAACCTTTGGGCTCTGTTTCCTAAGCTGGGAAAACAGGCATGATATTACCCACTCTGTGATGTAAGCACTCAGCAAATATTAGCTGTGACCCCATTTAATCTTCACAACTCTGTGACATAAGTATCATTCCCATTTTACAGATGTGGAAAAGGAGGTTCAGGAGAGGTTAAGGTCCTCGTTTGAAAGCAAGTGAGTGCGTGGTGGAGACAGGGTAAAATCCTGTTGTTTAGCCCTGATCGCTGTTGCTCTTTCCTCTGCAACGCTGCCTGCAGTAGAAAATGCAACCACTGAAATAAAATGGATTACTTTTTCCCCCCATGGTGAAAATAAAATAAAACCTTTTTCTACTTTAGTCCTGAGAAATAAGAAAAACATATTTTAAAACATTTCTTTAAAAATAAAATATTCTTTCCTAAGACAACAAGAATGGAAAGATCTTTTCAAAGCAAAATACAATGTTTGTAACACCCCCCCAAAATTTTCAAATTATGAATAAGTAGACAGTTGTAGCCTTCATTCATTCTAGTAACTTTTATTTTTAAATCATTCCTTATTATGCAAGTAATACAAGCTTGTGCATTCAACTTGTATTTATTGAGCATTTACTATATGTCAAATATTTTTCTAGGCCCAGTGAACAATTCAGACGAAAGTCCCCATTCTCATGGAGCTTGTACTCAGATGTACACATGAAAGATTATAAAAATAACCCTAATAACCAAATCACTTCTATAGAATAGGAAGGATGAGTATTATGGGGGGAAATAGCCCTGGGAAAGGGGCATAGGGTCATGGATGGGCAGTCGCAATTTTGGATAGGGAGGTACACAAGGGAAGGCCTAATTAAGCAAGTGAGTTTAGATCAAAGACTTGAAGAAAGAGAGAGTCATGAGAACACCTGGGATAAGAGCAGAGAAAGGAACAGCGCTGTGGTAGCGGTAGGAGCAGGCTTGGTGTGTAAAGAAGACTGGTAAGGGGACTGAGCTGGTTTGAGAGGGGTGAGCACAGGAAAGGGCAAGTGGTGAAGTGAGAGAGAGAAAGCTTTGTGGATGGGAGCGTCGAAAGGAGTGACGGATCATGTCGGACCCTGTGACCTGTTTTTATGACTTGGACTTCTTCCCTTCGGGAGATGGAAGCATCTGGGGAGTTTTGAACGGAGGAGTGACATGATCTGGCCTTCATGTGGATAGATCACCACCCCGGGGGAGACTGTGGGAGTGGAGGGGAGGAGCAGGGAGACCAATCTGGAGACCATCCACATGATCCACGTGAGAAGAGACGGTGCCTGGACCAGGAGGGCAGCTGGAAGGAGGTGAGAATGGTCAAAAGCTAGATCCATTCTGGAGGTGAAAGTAACAAGGTTTATTGAGAGATTGGATATGGGATGTGGGAAGAAGAGTCTCGTTTTTGGCCTGAGCAACTGCAAGGAAGGATTTGCCATAGACTAAGATGGCATGATTTGTGTGTTGGAGGCCAGGGAGGGCAGGAAGTCCATTTGGAGATATGTTACACTTGAGTTGATGTTTTAGGCATTCAGGTGGCAATGTTGAGGAAACAGTTGTATATTTAAGTCTGGAGCTCTGATCTAGCCTGGATGTATATATTTGTTCATTACATACATGGTACCTATAGCCATGAAACCTGATGAGATCACCAAGAGAATCCAGAGAGGGAACACTTGTAAGGAGTGAGCCTTGGGAAAAATGGAACTGGCGAAACTAGGAGACTGAGACAGAGAAGACTAGAGAAGGAGAAAATTAAAAATTACCACAGACAATGGGCATGCCATTAACGTTTTAGTATATCCTATTCTGGACATTTTTTCCCTTGCTGCATATAGCTTCCTTTTCTAAAAGTTCACTTAGAAATATAATCCAAGATTTCACTTTGTAGATCCCTCTAAAATAAATTTTGAGTAGATTAATGCATGTATGTGATATTAAAATAAAAGGTTACAAAAGTTTATGATGAAAAGGAGCTCTCTCTTCTACATAGCCTTGTTACTGGTCTCATCACACACGTGTGCAGTATATGAATGTTTATATGTGTGTGTACACACATGTATTCATACACACACTTAGGATATACACACTGTTCTGTCACTTTCTCTTTCTACTGCACAGTATATCTTGGATTCTGTTCCATACTGACATGTGAACTTGTATGTTGTATATGTAGTAGTATATTAAGATTGACGTGATAGTGCCCCAGGTTATTCCAGTTAAAACTGTCGAGCGATTTTTCCTGAAGAGGCCCCCCTCCCCCACTGCATCTGCCTGAGCTTTAGGTCTGTCTTTCCTTTCATCCTACTGATCATTCAGTTCTTAGTTTCTTCTTTTTCTTCTTATAGAAGCATATCCACCATGGATTGCTGCCTCTTGCAGTTTCTTCCTTCTTTGTCATGTGGAAATATAGTTGTTCACTCACTAAATGTTTATTAAGGATTTTCTACCTCTCTGGAATATAGTGTAAAGTAGGGGACAGAATCTACAGGAATTCCTGTCAAACTGGAGATTGCAGGATTTTAAGCAAGTGGTTATAATGCCACACTGTAAATATAATGCTAAGAGAGAGACAGGAATAGAATGGAGAGATGGAATACTTTGGGAGCATGGGGTAGGCATGGGGGGAAAAGAAGCAGCTAACTAGGCAGGAAAGATAAAGCTACAAAAAAAAGACATAATATATATGTGTGTGTGTGTATACGTAAAATACATAGGTTCCCCAGGTGGCGTTAGTGGTAAAAACCTGCCTGACAAAGCAGGAGACCTAAGAGATGAAGATTCGACCCCTGGGTCAGGAAGATCCCCTGGAGGAGGGCGTGGCAACCCACTCCAGTATTCTTGCCTGGAGAATTCCATGGACAGAAGAGTTTGGGTGGTTACAGTACATGGGGCTGCAAAGAGTCAGACATGATTGAGTGCCTAACACACTACTTAGGCCCCTCTTGGTTTTGACAGTTTCTTGGACTTTCCTTGTTTTGATGACCTTGATAGCTATGAAGTAGGTCAGTGTATTGCAGGATGCCTTACTGTTGGAATTTATCTGATGTTTTTCTCATGATTAGACAGGGGTTATAAGTTTTGGAGAGGAAGAAGTTATATGCCATCTTCATCATATCTATTATGCTTTATAACCTATTTTTCACTCAAAATATATCAAATGCATATTTTCTGCTCTCTCTCTCTCTCTATATATATATAAATCTATAGCATTCTTAATGGTGATAATAATATTCTGTTGTATAGATGTAGCAAAATTCATTTAACTAATCACCACCTCTTACTGGAAACTGTAGCATTTTCACTATTACAACAAATGCTACTCTCTCTGGATATTTGTACAAACATCCTTGCAAATTTGTCTGAGGATTTCCTTAGGTTAAGTCCTGAGCTATGGAGCTGCTAAGGTAAATGGTATTCACTTTTTCTTCGTTTTTTAAAATGCTTTTGATACATAATACTAAAATGCCCTCCAGAATACTTACTAATTTGAACTTCTAACAATCATGTTTCAGTGCTGTTTCCCCACATTCTAGGTAATGCTGATTTTTATTCTTTTCAATCTTTATTATTTATTATATTTGACTATTTATTATTCTTTTCAACCTTTGTCAACTATAGTACAAAATGTATCATGTTGCATTATATTTGTATATTATTTTCTGCTAGACAATGAGCTCCTAAAGGAAAAAGACTATATCTTCTTCATTTGCCAATATGGCAACCCACTCCAGTATTCTTGCCGGGAGAATCCCATGGACAGAGGAACCTTGCAGGCTACAGTCCATGGGGTTGCAAGAGTCGGACACGACTGAGTGACTTTCACTAGAGTCTAAGTTACTGCCTGAGAGAAGTAGGGGATGTGATCTGACAAGAGAATCCATGCTAAGGAGGGGAAGGGTTTTCACCGTCCTTGGGTGCAATTGCATCCTCTGGGCCAGTGACCTGTGTGCATTATGTAAACAAAAGGCGTGCCTCTAATAGTGTAGGCTTCAGGCCAGGAAGGAGAGAAGTCTACATGAGACCAAAAGAAGGTATCAGGATCTTGCTGTTTTCCTCAAATAACAAGCACTATGGCTCGGGATTTATTTTACCAACTCTAAAAAGAGAAGAGCACCTGATAGTTCCTTTAAGCTGTAATGCTATTAAAGCACTGCATAGCACAGCTTTTTGAAACACTCAGATAATAGTTGTGATTTCCAGAGCAAAAGGAAAAACTTTAGTCATAGTGTCTTGTATTTGTGACCTTACTTAGCAGTCAGAGCTACCAAAAATTTTTTCTCCTTTTTTTCCTGCATATTTTATTTACTTACTTATGTTATTGTTGCTCAGTCTCTAAGTCACATCCGACTCTTCATGACCCCATGCACTGCAGCAGGCCAGGCTCCCCTGTTCCCCGTTATTGCCCAGATTCATACTGTTTCCTATCAAGCCTTGACTTTCTCCCTTTCCCATACTTTGCTATTCTAAATCTTGATATCACTTATAAATGTATTGTGAAATAGATGGGGAAACAGTGGAAACAGTGTCAGACTTTATTTTGGGGGGCTCCAAAATCACTGCAGATGGTGACTGCAGCCATGAAATTAAACGA
The DNA here is from genome assembly GCA_006410935.1 of Redunca redunca. Lineage (NCBI taxonomy): Eukaryota > Metazoa > Chordata > Mammalia > Artiodactyla > Bovidae > Redunca > Redunca redunca. The sequence continues at coordinate 152,222 of SJYQ01092872.1, read as the reverse complement.
CGCTTACTCCTTGGGAGAAAAGTTATGACCAACCTAGATAGTATATTCAAAAGCAGAGACATTAGTTTGCTGACTAAGGTCCATCTAGTCAAGGCTATGGTTTTTCCTGTGGTCATGTATGGATGTGAGAGTTGGACTGTGAAGAAAGCTGAGCGCCGAAGTATTGATGCTTTTGAACTATGGTGTTGGAGAAGACTCTTGAGAGTCCCTTGGACTGCAAGGAGATCCAACCAGTCCATTCTGAAGAAGAACAGCCCTGGGATTTCTTTGGAGGGAATGATGCTGAAGCTGAAACTCCAGTACTTTGGCCACCTCATGCGAAGAGTTGACTCATTGCAAAAGACTCTGATGCTGGGAGGGATTGGGGGCAGGAGGAGACGGGGATGACAGAGGATGAGATGGCTGGATGGCATCACTGACTCGATGGACGTGAGTCTGAGTGAACTCCTGGAGTTGGTGATGGACAGGGAGGCCTGGCGTACTGCGATTCATGGGGTCGCAAATAGTCGGACACGACTGAGTGACTGAACTGAACTAAACTGAATATTAATAAATGTCATTGTTTCTATTTGTTACTAGAAGAGGATGTTACACAGAAAGGAAAGGAATCTGTATTTTCATAGTAAATACTTTTAGTTTTGTTTTCCAATTTTGCAAGATTGATTCATTTAGTAGGGTCTGAAAAAAGAAACAATGTTTTTGAGCCTAATGGTAGTTCATCTGACTCCTAAAAGTGAAAGTGGAAGTGTTAGTCACTCCGTCATGTCCCACTCTTTGCAACCCCATGGACTATAGCCACCCCTGCCCAGGTTCCTCTGTCCTTGGAGTTTTCCAGGCTCCTCTGTCCATGGAATTCTCCAGGCAAGAATACTGGAGAGGGTAGCCATTCTATTTTCAAGGGACCTTCCCCACCCAGGGATTGAACCTGGGTCTCCTGCATAGCAGGCAGATTCTTTACTGTATGAGCCACCAGGGAAGTCCCCTTAAGATTATTAAATTTTTCATTATCAGTGGGAGATTTCCTTAAGGTGGTGCTATTTAGAGAATTCTCACGTCTAAGACTTTCCGTTACATTCTTCACAGGAGCTTCACCATCCGTCCCAGTTATCACTTAACCTCTCTGGGTTCTGGAGTGCCCTTACTATTCTTCCAGTCTAGACTGGCCGAGAGGCTGACGGCAAGTTGTAAGATAGGATGAAAAACAGAGAACAGTCATCCTTAGGACATGATGAAGAAAAATTTTAAAAATCTAGACAGGTTCCTGGAGTAGGAAATGCTGTAGTATTAAAATTAACTTTACAGTTTGAATCTTTTTATGACCTATAATAAATCTCAGTAGCTAAATCCATCAGCAGAGGAAAATAACTGATGCAATTTTATTACATAAGAGAGACAGGTTTATAAGACTGTGATAAAATATCAAAACAAGATTTTGTAGTGAAACAAACCAAACCATTGTCTTTTTTGTTCATTAATTAATTTACAACAAAATTATTTTTCCTTTATTTACATATGGAGCTACTGGCATTTAAGTTCAGTGTTTTAAAATTATGTCTAGTTTGTTTTTCTTATGTCCTTAGTAATTTCTCTTACTAATTGTCTTAGTTTGGTTATTTAACAATTACCCAGTAATTCCTTTCATTGAAGCATTGTGAATAATAATGATATTTGAAGATATAGCAGTCTCTATTGAAGTTAAGTTAGTTTATGTATAATGACATAGTTTTTGTTGCTATGTTATATTTATTATTCACCTAACCATGCCTAGACAACGTTACTATTAACTCCTAATCTAGAATTGAGAAATGTGTTAAGATAAATAGAAGTCAAAAGAATAAGAAGTAGGAAACATTGAGGAAGTTAAATGTCATTTGAATTATCAACGTTGTCTACCTGAGACTGTAATGGAGAGAGAAGGAGGGGACCAGAATTGAGTTACAAGTGGCCTCTTACTGTTTCTATCTTTAAAGGATCAAACTTGATAAGGATGAATGTTCCCTTGACAATTTGAGGAAAGGAACTTGGGGCTCAAAGTCTCCTCAGTCACACTGGAGTTTAGGCATTTAATGATCAATTGATAATCATCAGGAATTTAGGTAAACTAAAATGAAAATAATTGACTGAATCCCATCACTTCAGTTACAGAAGGTTAAAGTTTTTAGAATAATTAGAGTATTACAGCTACACTAAATCTTTCAAATATGAAGTTAGGTATATAAAATTCCCAATAATATATTTCGGGAAAGAAGTTCCCCAGGACCTATGAACCTTCTTGGCAGAGTAACATATGAAATAATGTCAGCCTAGTCAGATGTTTTGAAAAAACAAGACTTTCATTGGGAAGGATAAATTTAGCCATTGTATAAGTCAGTCAAGACTTTTTGAATGACTGTGAACTCACGATGGCAGAGGCAAACTTTCCCACATAAAACAATGAGAGAACAGTATTCTCTCTTCCTAAACTCTCTTCCCATCAGGTCCCTGCCTCCTCAAAAGCCCACTGTCCTTTCCTCTTTTTTAGAGAAGTGTCTCCCCAGATCTGTGCCATGGGAACACTGCTATTCTAAAATATAGTAATAGATTGTGCTGAAAAATAGATGCCTATGGGGAAAAAAAAGAATTCTAAAATGTGCTTTTAATTCTGTGTATGTAAGAAAAACTCTAAACACCTTTAAGAAATCATTAGTATGAAATAATCTGTCTTTAAGAAATGGAATGGCAACTTCTGTACAGCAAAAACCAGTTTAGGGGCTTCTCTGGTGGTCCAGTGGTTAAGAATCTGCCTTGCAATGCAAAGGATGCCAGTTCAATGCCTGGTCCAGGGAGATCCCACATGCTGAGGGGCCGCATGCACCACGACCACGGACCCTGCACTCGAGAGCCCGTGAGCGGGGATGCTGAAGCCCACCTGCCGTACAGCCAGTGCTCTGCTGCGAGAGAAGCACCGCAGGAGAAGCCTGCGTACCACAGAGAAAGCAGCCCCCACTAGCCACAGCCAGAGAAATCCCGGGCACGGCACCAAGACCCCGCACAGCCACAGATAAATAAACATTTGTAAAAGTTGGATTAATTATTTGTTTTGTTTTTTTAAAAAACAACACTTTAAAAAAGTTAGAAGACAGGTGTTGGCGCATGCAGACCTTCGGGAAGGAGGTGCAGGCCTAGTGTAAAATTCTGTTCCAATGAAGTGAAAGAGAACAATGCAGGACTCCAGCCCGCTAGTGCCTTTACATTGGATTGACTGGCTATGCAGCACTGGTTGCCCCTGGTGGGATCACTGGCTATGCAAAAGCAGGCAGTGTCCCGTCCCTGGCTGCTGGGCTCCCCTGCAGTGGCCTAGTGGGCCTGGGTACCTATCAGCTGTCTCAGGATCGAGAACATTTCGCTTTTCCTAGTTACTTCTGGAACCTTGGCTGGCATTATGGGAATGAGATTCAGCCACTGTGCCAGTTTACTGATGGTCACCAAACTTGGAGTTAGTGCCTTGGGTAAACTCCATCAGTAATAGTCATGGCCCAGCTTGGATTCATGAAGAATTTGTAAACTTCCACTATTTTTATTATTAAGATAAATAAGTATAGCCATTTTACATACTGTGACATTTTGCTTAAAACAAAAACAGACAAGAAAATAGCACTGAACTTTGCAGAGAAAAAAATCAGTCATTATCATGACAACCCTAAGGAGGTGGGTAGAATGTAACACAAGAGTTCCTTCCTATTATACCCTCGTACAATTTGATTCTTGTATGTTGGTGTTATCTGTTCTTTCTGTATCTCTAGGTAAAATCTCTAGGGATAGAATGTTAGGGTGTCACCAGTGGGGCATCCAAAGCTCTGTGCCCTACTCAACCCCCAAAGCTCAGTGTCCTACTCAAGAAACAGTGTGAAAAGGATCTCTTAATGAGATTTAGGATATCTGTTCTTTTGCTTATCTTAGAGTAAAAGCCTACTTTGAAATTATGTTAAAATTGATTAAAATAAAGTTTCCTGTAAATAAAAAAGAGTTAAAAGACCATTGAGAGTGGAAAAGTTACATGCTGCACATTTGAGTGACAAAAGCTTGGTATCAAGAATGTATAAGAATATTAGCAAAAGATATGGACAGGTAATTCACAGCAGAGAAAATTAAAATGATCAATTAACATGAAAAGATGCTCAAATTCACTACTGATAGAGGGAATGCAAATTGAAACTGAAAAGACCATTTCATACTCAGTTTGGCAGAAAACTGAAAAGTCGGAAAATGTTGAGTGCTATGAAGAATGTGAAACAACAGGTGGTACCCTGGAGAGTTGCTTGGCACTGTCTAGAAATTAAAGATGTGCTTCACTCATGGTTCAGTATTTTTGCTTCTAAGTATAAGAACATGCACAAGAAGAGATGTGATGAACAAAAATATTCATCACAGTATTGTAATAGCAAGAATTATAAGTAAGAGAGCTTTTATGGTGAAAGTGAAAGTTGCTCAGTCATGTCTGACTCTAAATACTCCAGAATACTGGAGTAGGTAGCCTTTCCCCTTCTCAGGGGATCTTCCCAACCCAGGTCTCCTGCATTGCAGGCGGATTCTTTACCAGCTGGGCTATGAGGGCAGCCCAAGAATACTGGTGTGGGTAGCCTATCCCTTCTCCAGGGGATCTTCCTGACCCAGGAATTGAACTGGAGTCTCCTGCGTTGCAGGTAGATTCTTTTCCAACTGATCTATGGTGACTCAGTGGTGAGGAGTCCACCTGCCAATACAGGAGACTTGGGTTTAATCCTTGGATCAGGAAGATCCCCTGGAGAAGGGAATGCCAACCCACTCCTGCATTCTGGCTTGGGAAATCCCATGGACAGAGGAACCTGGTGAGCTACAGTCTATGGGGTCACAAAAGAGGTGGACATGAATTAGTGTCTAAACAACAACAATGGGAAACCGGATGATGAGGTGTGTTGAGGAGAAAAATGAAGCAAAGGACAAGGAGGGGCCAGAGTGAGTTCTTGGATGGTCAGGTAGCTCCCACCGGTGTGAGTGCCATCTGAGCAAGCCCTGCCAGAGTGGCGAGGGAGTGAGCCACGCAGACATCTGGGGAAGAGCATGGGAGGCACGTGGGGTTGCCAGTGACTTCACAGAATCAAGGCAGGAGGATTCCTGGTGTATCTGAGAAATGGCATTGGTGGAGTGGAGGGTTGGCAGGTGCCTCAAACCAGGTAATTTGAGCCCACTTTGAAGACAGCTGCTGTAATCTGTGGGGCACTCAGTTACTGAACATCATTCTCAGTTTTTTTACATATATTTTGTTATTTAGTGTTCATAGTTTTCTTAAGTCTTTTGAAGATATTTAGCTCTGTTCCATAGGTGAGGCCTGTCATTTAGCATGTGTTAATATATTATAATGAGTGTATAATGAGGTTTAAGGTCCACCGGAAGTCGAATCGTCCACCATCTTAGACCTAATCGGTTCTAAGGAGTTTGTTTTGTATTCTTGAGGGCTATGCCATTCTTTTGAAAGTAGTGGCCTGCCGTCTTCCCTACAAGGACACTGCAAGCAGTAGTTGTCTGAGATGGGGTGGCAAGGACTGGAATAATACGGCTCAAGGGTAGGAGGTAGGGAAACTAGCTTTCACTCTTGACTTTTTTTTTCACTCTTGATTTGTACAGTTCCTTTTTTTTTTTTTTTTTAACCAGTATACATAATACATTTTCCTGAAATTAACAATCTGGAGGTGAACTATTGAAAATATTCAGTGATTTTTGGAAGAGTCTATTTCACAAGTACTTGGACATCATAGCATACGCAATACTCCTTTTGCTAAGATACACCTTGTAAAATGTCATTTTTGTTTTGTGAAAACAAAATGAAAGAGCAGGCTTGATGCGGCACCTGATATGAGAACCTGACCTATAACATTACCTTTAGCCACATTATGGGGAGAAAAAAGAGTTCCTTTCACAGTTAAAAATATTTTTGTATGTTATTTTGTAGAGTAAAGATATAATATGAGAGATCTTAACAGGCGTCATTTGTTCTTAGCAAAATGTTTCGATTTCTATGAGTGGCCCTGTTAAAAATGGACAAAATCCAATTTTGATCATTTCTTATAGTTCATCTGAGGGAACAGTTTTGGCTGCCTACTTTAATTTGGCCAGGAACTGTAACTACGGATTTTCTGATGGTATTACATTGAGATGTTATTACATGAAAAAGCACTGACATCCTGATGGTCATCTGTGAATACATTATCATGCTAAAAAGCGCACTGGGGTCAGTTTGCTTTCACAGGGGATCAACTCTTGACCCCTGTCAAGCTGGTTCCCAACCATTCTGCTTCCCCCTTTTGTGACTCTTCTTTTAGCCAAAGTATTCTGTCCTTTGTCCCCTGGTTCCTTTTCATTTCATTTACATTTTCAAGACTTCGTTCTTATTCCTTTTCTCATTTGAACTCCTCCCACTCCACTTTTAAAACCATGCTTAAATGGCCAGAATAGATCTCCCTTTTCCTTTAAGCTTTCACTGACTGTTCCCAGCTGCAGTGACTTTACACTCCCCCGAAGTCCTATCCTGTGCCATTTCTTTATCTCACTTGATCATTATCATTTCCTAGGAGCAGAATGCAGGATAACAGCCTCCCAACGATGTCTACATCCTAATGCCCAGAACCTGAGAGAATGTTAGGTTACATGGTAAAGAAGCATTAAGATTGCGGATGGCACTAAAGTTATAAATCAGGTGGTCTTAAAGTAGGCAGATTATCCTGGATTATGCAGATATAATCATAAAATAGTCCTTTAAAAAATGGAAGAGGCAGAAGAGGGAACCAGAAAGATGCAGTGTGAGGACTCAGCCTGACATTGATGGCTTTGAAGAGGTCATGAGCCAGGGAATGTGGATAGCTTCTAGGAGCTGGAAAAGACAAGGCTATGGATACTCCCACAAGAGTGTCTACGAGGAATGTAAGCCGTATTGACACCTTGATTATAGCTCAGTAAAATGGCATCTGGTCCCATCACTTCATGGCAAATAGATGGGGAAACAGTGGAAACAGTGTCAGACTATTTTTTGGGGCTCCCAAATCACTGCAGATGGTGATTGCAGCCATGAAATTAAAAGATGCTTACTCCTTGGAAGGAAAGTTATGACCAACCTAGATAGCATATTCAAAAGCAGAGACGTTACGTTGCCAACAAAGGTCCGTCTAGTCAAGGTTATGGTTTTTCCAGTGGTCATGTGTGGATGTGAGAGTTGGACTGTGAAGAAAGCTGAGCGCCAAAGAATGGATGTTTTTGAACTATGGTGTTGGAGAAGATTCTTGCGAGTCCCTTGGACTGCAAGGAGATCCAACCAGTTCATCCTAAAGGAGATCATCCCTGAGTGTTCATTGGAAGGACTGGTGCTGAAGCTGAAACTCCAATACTTTGGCCACCTGATGCGAAGAGCTGACTCACTGGAAAAGACCCTGATGCTGGGAGGGATTGGGGGCAGGAGGAGAAGGGGACGACAGAGGATTGAGATAGCTGGGTGGCATCACTGACTCTATGGACATGAGTTTGGGTAAACTCTGGGAGCTGGTGATGGACAGGGAGGCCTGGTGTGTGGTGATTCATGGGATCGCAAAGAGTCAGATACTACTGAGCAAATGAACTGAACTGAACTGAAGATCCACTGAAGACTTGTTACCTACCAAACTGTAAGAAAATAAATTTGTATTGTTTAAATTACTAAATTTGTGAAAATATGTTACAGCAACGTTAGGAAACTAATGTACTGGGATTGCTTAGTTATCTTTTTAGGTATTTTGATATCATCCTCTTAAGTGATTTTAAGTTCTGAGAAGATGGGTACCAAGTCTTAAGTATCTTTATGGGCCAACTTTATAGCAGGGTCTTGAGCACAGAAAGTGTCACAATCTGATTCTAAGAATTCAGGGAGGAGAGGGGAGAGTTCATCCCCTAAGAAACTATGTATTGGTTTTTAGATGTCCCACCTGCACACACCAGCTCTATTCACAGGGTAATCTTTCTCAGCTTTTCTAGTTCTGATGGTGGCCATAAGTGTTTACGGTGGTATTAAACAGCTTTCCTGAACAAAAAGGGGAAGGGGAGGCTGAGGCTTGTGTAGCTTCCTAGTGAGTCGTTTATTCAATGCACATGATATGAAGGGCTTCAGATTGCTGTTAAAAACGTGCTTCTGTTGCTTCACTAATGCCTGCAAAGCCAGTAAGTCAGCATTTATAATGTGCTTAAGAGCCAGGTACGATTCTAAGTGCTTTACATATATATATCATCTCATTTCATTTTATAACCCTGTAAGTGGGGCCTGTGATCTTCTCCATTCAGAGGAAACTGAGAGACGGAGATCATACACTGCCTAATAACACAGAATCTGTGAGTAGTGGAACAGTGATTTAACCTTAGGCAGACGGTCTCCAGAAGCCAAGCTTTGAACTTTAACTTGTGCAAACATAGCAGTTTATTATAAAATCCTTCATACCTAAGGCCTGTGGTGTTTAGGTAAACGTTGAAAGAACAAATGTTAACTATAGGTGGCTCCTATTCATTTTCCCTACCTCTTTCCAATCAGATTTGTTTCCTGATCAGAATTTGGAAAATTTACCCAATGGGTATCCCTAACATTTCTGAGTTATTAGCTCTTTTGGAAGCTCAGATAGGTATAGCATAATTCATTCTACTTACATACAGGATGAACATTTAGATTTGTAATTCAATTTGATATTTGGGTTCCTAAAAAATATGTTTTTATCCCATTTGTTTACATTAGAGTCTTATCCATAACATAATATCCACCAAGAAATAAACAATGAATATATCTGGTTGGTTGAAATTTTGGGTGACTTTTATGTTCTTTGACCTTTGTTTTCCAAATTCACTTCATGAATGTGAAACTCTTATAATGAAAAATTGCCATATAAATGTTAGATCACAAAATGCTTCATACTACATAGGTGCTGTTTTTCTTCTATGTTATTTTAAAATGTATTCCTATCTTATCAATACTACTTCAGTGACATCATTCTATATTTTAAAAATTAATTAATATTATTTTTGCTGCTGAGCTGGATCTTCCTTGCTGCACAAGGGCTTTCTCTACTTGTGACAAACAGGGCTACTCTGTAGCTGCCGTGCAGGGGCTTTTCGCTGCAGAGGCTTCTCCTGTTGTGGAGTCCAGGCTCTAGGGCGCACAGGCTTCAGTAGTTATGGCACAGGCTTAGCTGTCCCGTGACACGTGAGATCTTCCCCGATCAGGGATTGAACCCGTGTCCCCTGCGTCGGCAGGTGAGCGCTTAACCACTAGACCACCAGGGAAGCCCCCATCCTATTCTTTAATGTGTAGATATTACAGTTTACTTTGCCAGTGTCTAATCATCTTTTTTTCACATTTCTGTTAGGAGAAAAAATTCCACAGTAAGCATCTTTGTAACTAAATATCTATGTGCTTTCCTTTCATTATTTCCTTAAGATCCACTTCTAAATGTGAAAATTCTATGCCAAGGATTTGCAGGTTTTTAGAACAAATTTTCATGGAATTTTAAACATATGCCAAATTTCCTTTCAGACACTTGTGTTACCTTTATCTTCCCCACTAATAGTGCTGGAAAGGTTAGATTTCCCCTTCTCTTGACAATACTGGATACTGAAAGTGAAAGTCACTCAGTTGTGTCTGACTCTTTGTGATGCCATAGACTATACAGTTCAGGGAATTCTCCAGGCCAGAATGCTGGAGTGGGTAGCCTTTTCCTTCTCCAGGGGATCTTCCCAACCCAGGGATTGAACCCAGGTCTCCCACACTGCAGGCGGATTCTCTGCCAGCTGAGCCACAAGGGAAACCCATGTTTTAGTATGGCAACCCACTCCAGTACTCTTGCCTGGAAAATCCCATGGACAGAGGAGCCTGGTAGGCTGCAGTCCATGGGGTCGCGAAATGTCAGACACGACTGAGCGACTTCACTTTCACTTTCCTGCATTGGAGAAGGAAATGGCAACCCACTCCAGTGTGCTTGCCTGGAGAATCCCAGGGATGGCAGAGCCTGGTGGGCTGCTGTCTATGGGGTGGCACGGAGTTGGACATGACTGAAGTGACTTAGCAGCAGCAGCAGCAGCTGTAGTATTCTATAGAATAAAGCTACAACATTTAACTTATTCCTTCTAATGACGAAGACATAGCTCACCACTAGCCCTCCTCTGTGATAGATGGTGTTAGTGTGACTATGCTGGTATATGTCCACAGACACCACTGGGTGAGTGTGTTTGGGGCAGGGTTCTCAAGCATTTCTGTGCTGTGACCTCTGTAGCAGTCTGGTGAAGCCAGTAGACTCATCTCAAAATGTGTTTTTAAATGCATAAGATAAAATACATGGGATTACAAAAGGAATGCTTCTTTTTTAATGAATTAAATGTGTAATAACTAGCCATAAATAATAATGAAAACATTTATGATTTCTATTCATCCCAATGTCACAAATGCTATCAATATTAGTGTGGTTTGTTGTTTATATACATAATCAAAGAAAATGCTAGATTTCTTTAGCATAAATTAACTCTTCCTTTGGGAGAATTTCCCTTTGCCCTCATGTTTCTGGGCACCTCCTGGGTGGAGTTAGCTGTACCCACATTCCAGTTTTGGCTGACACCAACATTCTGAGTGAACATGTCTGACAACCAAGGCTGTGTTTTATCTTCCCCCATCATTTGGTCATAGGTGCAAAGTGAGGCACCAGTGCAATAAAAGTAGGAGGTATGGGCACTTGTACCACCTGTTTATATAATTTACTTGAGCCCTGGACCATGCTGGACCTGATCCTCTATGTACCACTTACATTTTATGATGGGTTACTGCTACATCCATCTGAATTTATGGCTTAATGGGTCTTTTAGACTCTCATTCATGATGTGTAGGTTGCTTAGATCACACAGTCATTTGCTATCTCATGACAGTCTCTGCTGGGGCTTAGCTTTTCAAATGACAAGTTTTTCTCCACTGCCAAAGACCTCACTTTCTACCAGAATCCTAGGGTCTGAGTTGCAACTCTCCTATTGAGGTCCTCCAGTGATCCTTAACATCCTCTTTTTAAATAAAAATTTTTTTAAGTTTATATGTTGTATTTCCGTTTTTATTCAGTCCAAGAAATTTTCTTCTTCTTCTACTTTTGGCTGCAAAGTATGCAGTATCTCAACTCTCTGGCCAGGAATCAAACCTGCCACTCTGCAGTGGAAGCTTAGAGTCTTAACCACTGGACTGCCAGGGAAGCCCCTGAGTCTTAACATCATTAAATCCTTAAATATCAAGGATACATCTAATCTCACTAGTTCTTGGTTAGCATATGACTTGATTGACTTAAAATTGTAGATGCACGTTCTCTTCCTTTGGCCCCACTCAAAGCTTGCAGTCTTTTGAACTGCTTAATAAATGGGTTGGGGTAGTATTCCCAAGTTTAGTATTATATTGCCTTCAAAATCTAAAGAGACCCCTAATCTCTGTGCCCCTTGGTGGTGGTGATGCAAGGACAAAAACTTGTTCTATTCCTTAGGTGGCCTGTCTGTGACATCGCAGACTACTGGCCCTCTAAAGGTTTCACTGAAGTAGCAAGCCTGTGAATCTTTGTATTGTTTATCTCCCACTCTCTGGCAAGCAAGGTTCTTACTAAGGCATCCAGAATACTTGTCACTTTCTATTCGCCAAGTCTACTTAGCATGATGTCATAGTGGGCCAGCTTGATTTTCTGGAGAATATCAAGATGATCAGGAATTTGGAGACAATATTATGAAGAAAGCAGAAGTGTTTAAAGGCCGTGAGTCAAGACTGTAAAATGTACTGCTGTCCTTCTCACGTAAATTTTTTGGATCCTCTTTATTGTTGGGCAAGAGCTGTATACTGTATATCAGAGCTTGTGTTGATCATTTCTATTAAACAAACTACATCCAGTCCATCAATTTCAGTTGGAGCCAGCAAATGGTTAAGTTTAAAATATCACCATTAACTGACCTGATCTATCTGGTGTTTGTAGGTGCCACACAGGTGAATTAAACAGGGAAACCAACACTCTGAATCCTCTAAATATTTGAGTTGTGTGAATTCTCGAAATTCCTCTTGAGATGTGTTTGGTTTGCTGTCTTCGCACTTAGACTGACTACAATGGGGGACATTTTCAAGGATTTCTTTGTAGCCTTTCTTACCATGTTAACTTTTACATAGTAGGCCATGAAATGTGAAAATTCTGCCAAATGATAAGTATGTCCATTCAAACTTCACTCTTGGGGACTGGAGAAATAACCACAGAATAGGTTATTTCCTACCTTTAGGATTCTATTCTATTCTGCAGTTTTGGGGATCATAGTAACAATGGACTTGTGCCAAGCAAAGAGACATTACCTGACACCCATTAAATCCTTACCCATGCAAAGGCCTATGATGGCATCTTGTGTTTGACTCTGTTTGCGTCAGTTCAGACCCTATTATGTAACCGTCCTCACATCTAGGAAGAGGGCCTTCCTTTGTGGTTTAGTGGTAGCTTAGTGGTGGAGAATCTGCCTGCCAGTGCAGGACACACAGGTCTGATTCCTGATCCAGGAAGATCCCATATGTCACAAAGCAATTAAGCCTGTGCACCACAACTATTGAACTTGTGCTCGAGAGTCTGGAAGCCACAACTACTGAAGCCCTAGAGAGCCTGTGCTCCACAACAGAAGAAGCCACCGCAATGAGAAGCCCATGCACGGCAACGAGAGCATAGCCCCCACTCTCCACAACTAGAAAAAAGCCTGTGCAGCAACAAAGACCCAGTGCAACCAAAAATAAAGTAATTAATTAATTTTTTTTACGTGTAGAAAGACTGTTTTCTCCACTGTCAAGTTCCTATCATAAATGGCTGCAAAGGCTTTTGAAGAAAGACTGTGATTGAGTATCCCTCTGTCTTGCTCCTAGGAAGGTTATAGTCTATAACCATTGCTGCGGCTTTCTGTAAAGACACTAAGTTTGCTTTCCTAGCCTTGCTGTCTGTTAGAGTAATTATGTCCATGTTGACTCTGTCAAGTGCCATTCCAGGACCCCGCTGTTCTAGAATTCTGTCATCTCTGCTCGTTTCAAGGAAGCATCTCTTCAACACATAGAGGAAATGTGTCATTGAATTTCTCAAAGATCCCAATGCAAACTTCTCCTTTTTATAAAATGTTTTGGCTGTATTGGGTGTTAGTTGTGGCATGTAGGATCTTTTACTTGCAGCATGCAAACTTAGTTGCAGCATGTGGGATCTAGTTCCCTGACCAGGGATTGAAGCCAGGAGTATTGGGATCATAGAGTTTTAGCCATTGAACCACCAGGGAAGTGCCCCAGTGCAAACTTCTTGATGTGTTTCTTATCCCTTCAGTGAAGTAAGTGTCCTTTAGGACTTCCTGTGGAGGATGGTCAGATAGTGGATTCTCGAATCATTTGTAAGAAGTGTGGTAAATCTATCTTAACGTTTTCATCCCCCCTGAGTTTTATGATCTCTTCTTCACTATTCAGCGAAAGCAGTTCTGGCATGTTGACCTTGCAAGACATCTCGCTGGCCACAATTCAAGAGCCCATCTCAGCAGCATGTTAGGATAACTCCAGATTTCCTTTGCAGGAGGCATAACCCCAGGACACAGGAGAGTGCTCCAGTGTGGACGAGTTCTCCACTATGCAGATTTAGAGATTTATATTCTTTGCCCTTACTGATTGACCACTGTCAAGATACACTCCCACACGTGTTCTTCCACTTCTTGCCAGCACTCATTATTCTGGTCCTGTGATTGTTTTGACTGTATAAGCTATTTCCTCCCAGAGTAGGAAATGTTTTTTTCCCAGTAAACCCTTGTTATTCCTGAGGCAGTGAAGGTTGTGGTGGCAGATCTTAAATAGACAAAGCATTGTCTTACAAAAGGCCTGACTCAGGTGAGGTTTTTGCAAAGCTTCCAGCCATTGTGAATTTTTCTCTAGCAAAGGGGAAAGGATTGCTGCTTCTGGCAAAAGTTTCATGGAAATTTGGGGATTTAAGATATTTTGGTGTATCCTCCCAAATGTCACTATCCCAGATGTCAGGGTACAGCTTTCCCTAGCAGGGCCCTGACTTTGGCATAGAAGACTTTTGAGGTTGTGCCTTCACTCTTCTTGCAGTTTTGCCACCTTTCCTGTTAAATCTGGGGCCTGATTTTGTAACCATACTTTGCCCTACAGCTACAGGAAATGAGGGTCATTTAAAATTTTTTCCTCTGTCTCCTTTTATTTACTTTTTTTTTTATCAAGGTATAATTTATATGGTTGTTGCTTAGTCGCTAAGTCATGTCTGACTTTTGCAACCTCATGGACTGTAGCCCACCAGGCTCCTTTGTCCATGGGATTTCCCAGGCAAGAATACTGGGGTGGGTAGCCATTCCCTTCTCCAGGGGATCTTCCTGCATGGCAGGCAGATTCTTTACTGCTGAGCTACCAGGGAAGCCCAGTACAATTTACACACAACGAAGTAGATACATACTAGAGGTAGAGCTTGCTATACATTCACATTTACATACACTCCTAAGTGCTCCCCAGTCAGGATACAGACCATCTCCAACACCCTAAAAGGCATCCTCATGCCCCCACCCAATCAACATTTTCCCCACAAGGTTATCACTGTTTGATCTCTCTCATCACAAGTACATTTTTCCTATCTACTTTGTATAAATGGATTTGTGGTTTGTACTTCAGTTCATCATTATCTCTGTGAGGTGTATTCATGTTGTTGTGGGAAGCAGTTGCTCTTGTTCATTGCTGTTGGGCATTCCATAGTCAACATAGTTCATTTATCCATACTCTTATTGATGGATATTTGGGTTATTTCCAGTTTGTGTTATCATGATAAAACTGCTATGTACATTCTTTCATATGACTCTTGGTGAACATGAACGTTCATTTCTTTTGGGAGTACAATTTTCCCAGAGTAGAATTGCTTAGTTTTTGGACCATATGTACATATAACTTTAGTTAAATAGTGCCAAGCAGTTTCCCAAAGTGGTGGTACTGATTTAAATGCCCCACCAGCAACAAATTCCAGTTGCTGCACATCCTTACCAGGTATTTACTTCATACCAA
This sequence comes from Redunca redunca, assembly GCA_006410935.1. Lineage (NCBI taxonomy): Eukaryota > Metazoa > Chordata > Mammalia > Artiodactyla > Bovidae > Redunca > Redunca redunca. The sequence continues at coordinate 137,134 of SJYQ01092872.1, read as the reverse complement.
CAGTCCTTTTCTTCTAAGTCATTCTTGTGGGGGAGTAGTTGTATTAAATTGTAGGTGTTTAATGTGCATTTCCTTGATGAATAATGACACTAATCATCCTTTCATATGCTTTGTGCCATTTGTTTACCCTTGTAAAAAGTGTTCTGGAGACAGATTCTTTCAACTGAAGTATAGTTGTGTTAGTTTCCATAGCTTCTGGTGTATAGCACAGTGATTCAGTATACATACGTATAGTAGTCTTTTTCATACTTGTTTCCATTATGGCTTATTATGGGATATTGAATCTAGTTCCTTGTAATAAACAGCAGGACCTTGTTGTTTACCTATTTTACATACAGTAGCTGGCAATCTTCTAATCCCAAACTCCTAATTTATCCCTCCCTTACTTCCCTTCCCCTTCGGTAGCCATGTTTATTCTCTCTGTCTACGTGTCTGTTTCTGTTTCACACATAAGTTCATTTGTGTCATATTTTGGATTCCACATATAAATGACATCATATAGTCTTTGTCATTCTCTTTCTGACTTAATTAGCATGATAATCTCTGGGTCCATCCATGTTGTTGCAAATGGCATTATTTCATGCTTTTTTATGACTGAGTGGTATTCCATTGTGCATATATACCAAATGGAGGCAGTTTTTAAAAAATCCAGCTACATGAGTTTATTTTTTTTTCTTATTGATTTGTAAGAATTATTTATGTTTCTGAATCTACATACTTTGTTGAATACATACTCCAAGTCCTTGGCTTGCCTTTTAAAAAACTCTTTTAATGGTATCTTGATGAACAGAAGTTCTTTGTTTTAATGAAGTCCAATTTATCAGTCATCTCATATAGTTAATGCT
>SJYQ01092872.1:112896-136232 GCA_006410935.1 Redunca redunca | reverse complement strand
GGCCATGAATATGTTCTCCTTTATTTTCTTCTAAAAGCTTTATTGTTTTTTTTTCTTAATTTTTTATTGAAGTATAGTTGTTTACAACATTGTATTAGTTTCAGGTGGACAGCAAGGTAATCACTTATAGATATACATATGTCCACTCTTTTTTAGATTCTTTTCCCATTTAGGTCATTACAGAACATTGAGTAGAGTTCCTGCTGCTTAAAACCTCATTGTTTTAATATTTACATTTAGGTCCATGATCCATCTAGAATTACTTTTGGAGTATAGTGTGAAGTAAGAGGTCAAAGTTCACCTTTTCCATATGGCTGTCTAGTAGATCCAGCACCAATTATGGAAAAGACACTGACCTGGAAGACTTTTTATTTTTATAGTGGACTTTGCATTATATTTGAATTACATGAATATGTTTTCTTTTATCAAGACTTTAAAAGCAGTTAACAGAAGCCAAACCATTCTATAATTTTTGTAATTACTATTGCTATCTGTTCCAGTCCCAAATTACCACATAACCCAGGCTATGCCTTCTACTTCCACCACATTCCAATCCAACAGGGACGATTACAGTTTATGAAGCCATTGTTGCCAGAGATTATAACCATCTCACATACTACCAACAATGAGGTTCTTCTTGCGGCATGACCAGTGGGTGATCCAGGTTTAGAATCTTGTCTTGAGTGCTTTCTTTCAGTGGCTACTTCTGGTGTCAACTTGTTTATTCTGGGTTTCCCCCAAAGCAGAGCCTGGGTCTAGAGTTACATGCAAGTAGTTTATTTGGGATGTGATTCAAGGAAACAGAAAGGAGGGATGAAAGAAAGTGAACCAGGGAAGGAGAGAAAGGCTGCATTATTAGGTGACTGATTGGTACTTGCTCCTGCTGAGACCTTCTGCAGACCTCTGTCACAGGGACTAGGTGAGAAGCATTGCCTCTCACTGCTGGTTTGCACTTCTGGGTGTGTTGTGTCAGTTCCAGTGGGCTCCCATGTTGCCCTATACCACTGGTCCAGAGAAACCCTGCACAGGAAACAAGAGTGTGTGTCTACTCTCAAGTGAGATGCTAAAAAAAAAAAAAAAAAAGAGTGGAAGCCTGTGTGAAAACAGTTGTATCACAATCAGATGTGATTGGAAATGTACACAAAAGGTTTCCAAGGCATGGGTTGGTATAGTTCATGGGAACCAAGGGTGACAATGCAGCTGATATCAAATGTATCTGAAGGCAAGTACTTGAAATCTCACTAAGTACTCTCTCCACATCTGCTGTTTTCTGTACATCTCCTTCATTTCCAGCTCCTGTATAGTTTTGTTTGATTCACAAATGCAGGGTGGGCAGGAAATGACCATCCATGTCTTTTGTGTTTACATGTTCCATATTCAATATTGCCACCAGACTGAACCAAAGCTCTTTGTTCCAAGTTCAAATTCCCTAAAATTCAGTGTGAACAGATATAACTTACACTACGTCTAAATAGAAGTGTTGATCATCATTGTGTGTTTTTGCCAACCCTCTCTGCTCCCTTTGCTATGAGAATATTAAAGAAGAAACTTGTGGCAGAAAAATAATTGCCATAAACCCATGACTGATAAACAATGAATATATCTTTTATTATCTAAGTCGCTGTGATTTGGGGATTGTTACTAGTAAAAGTTGACTAGTAAATGTTGACTAATCCACATGCCATGATGACTGCTGATAATCATGTTTTGACTACAGTTATCAGCTGGGTAAATTTGACTCAGATATCTTTTATAATTATCTGGGGCGCTCTTTAACTCAAGAATTTTTAATAAATTAAATAATAAATAAAGGGATAAGGTTAACTAGATTTACTGAGACCTCACTATGAACATGTACCACATAAATTTTACTCAGTAGTTATCTTGAATATACTCAAGATATTAAGCTCTTTAGGTGTCAAGTAAAAGGGATATCTTTCAGCAAAAGTTAGCAATGGTGATGATTATAAAAATGTAACTGATGAAAAGAGAGATAGAATCTCAAAGGAACTTAAGACCGATAGATATCTTCAGATTCTGGAACATGCCCAAGGCAGTACAGACACAGTTACATGTGGTCATACAGGGTTTTGAGTGCCCTGGTGTTAATATGACTCTAATAGTCTTGATCTCTGCTTCTCTTAGTGTCTTTTTGCTCTTTTTTTCTGCTACCGTCTGGCTTCCCTACTGTCTTCTTTGTACCTTTTCTCTTCCTCACAGCCTTTGCTGTATCTATACTTTCGGATTTTTTTAGTGCCTCTGCTCATAAGTTTGGTTTGCCCTTGTTTCCTTCTAGGACATCTTTGAAACTTCAGCTCCCAATATTAGTTGCCTCATCTCTATTCTCCCATTTCAAATTCGTAATTTTATTTCATCCGGATGTACTGGTTGAGTAGTGTCCCCCTGAATTCATGTCCACTCAGAACCTCAGAATGTGACCTTCTTTGAGATAAGCGCTTTTGAAGATGTGATTAAGGCATGGATATTGAGATGAGTAGCCATCATGGTCAACAGAGGAGTCTTAAATGCAGTACTTCGATGCAATCTCAAAAAGACAGAATGATCTCTGTTCATTTTCAAGGCAATCCATTCAATATCACGGTAATCCAAGCCTATGCCCCAACCAGTAACACTGAAGAAGCTGAAGTTGAATGGTTCTATGAAGACCTACAAGACCTTTTAGAACTAACACCCAAAAAAGATGTATTTTTCATTATAGGGGACTGGGATGCAAAAGTAGGAAGTCAAGAAACACCTGGAGTAACAGGCAAATTTGGCCTTGGAGTACAGAATGAAGCAGGGCAAAGGCTAATAGAGTTTTGCCAATAGAACGCACTGGTCATAGCAAACACCCTCTTCCAACAACACAACAGAAGACTCTACACGTGGACATCACCAGATGGTCAACAGCAAAATCAGATTGATTATATTCTTTGCAGCCAAAGAAGGAGAAGCTCTTACAGTCAGCAAAAACCAGACCGGGAGATGACTGTGGCTCGGATCATGAACTCCTTATTGCCAAATTCAGACTTAAATTGAAGAAAGTGGGGAAAATCACTAGACCATTCAGGTATGACCTAAATCAAATCCCTTATGATTATATAGTGGAAGTGAGAAATAGATTTAAGGGACTAGATCTGACAGACAGAGTGCCTGATGAACTATGGATGGAGGTTCGTGACATTGTACAGGAGACAGGGATCAAGACCATCCCCATGGAAAAGAAATGTAAAAAAGCAAAATGGCTGTCTGGCGAGGCCTTACAAATAGCTGTGAGAGGAAGGGAAGTGAAAAGCAAAGGAGAAAAGGAAAGATATACCCATTTGAATGCAGAGTTCCAAAGAATAGCAAGGAGAGATAAGAAAACCTTCCTAAGTGATCAATGCAAAGGAACAGAGGAAAACAACAAAATGGGAAAGACTAGAGATCTCTTCCAGAAAATTAGAGATACCAAGGGAACATTTCATGCAAAGATGGGCTCGACAAAGGACAGAAACAGAAGATATTAAGAAGAGGTGGCAAGAATACACAGAAGAACTGTACAAAAAAGAGCTTCACGACCCAGATAATCATGATGGTGTGATCACTCAACTAGAGCCAGACATCCTGGAATGTGAAGTCAAGTGGGCCTTAGAAAGCATCACTATGAACAAAGCTAGTGGAGGTGATGGAATTCCAGTTGAGCTGTTCAAATCCTGAAAGATGATGCTGTGAAAGTGCTGTACTCAATATGCCAGCAAATTTGGAAAACTTAGCAGTGGCCACAGGACTGGGAAAGGTCAGTTTTCATTCCAATCCCAAAGAAAGGCAGTGCCAAAGAATGCTCAAACTACCGCACAATTGCACTCATCTCACACGCTAGTAAAGTAATGCTCAAAATTCTCCAAGCCAGGCTTCAGCAATACATGAACTGTGAACTTCCCGATGTTCAAGCTGGTTTTAGAAAAGACAGAGGAACCAGAGATCAAATTGCCAACATCAGCTGGATCATGGAAAAAGCAAGAGAGTTCCAGAAAAACATCTATTTCTGCTTCATTGACTATGCCAAAGCCTTTGACTGTGTGGATCACAATAAACTGTGGAAGATTCTGAAAGAAATGGGAATACCAGACCACCTGACTTGCCTCTTGAGAAACCTGTATGCAGGCCAGGAAGCACCAGTTAGAACTGGACATGGAACAACAGACTGGTTCCAAATAGGAAAAGGAGTACGTCAAGGCTGTATATTATCACCCTGCTTATTTAACTTATATGCAGAGTACATCATGAGAAATCCTGGACTGGAAGAAGCACAGGCTGGAATCACGAGTGCTGGGAGAAATATCAAGAACCTCAGATATGCAGATGACACCACCCTTATGGCAGAAAGTGAAGAGGAACTAAAAAGCCTCTTGATGAAAGTGAAAGAGGAGAGTGAAAAAGTTGGCTTAAAGCTCAACATTCAGAAAACGAAGATCATGGCATCCGGTCCCATCACTTCATGGGAACTAGATGGGGAAACAGTGGAAAATGTCAGACTTTATTTTTGGGGGCTCCAAAATCACTGCAGATGGTGATTGCAGCCATGAAATTAAAAGACACTTACTCCTTGGAAGAAAAGTCATTACCAACCGAGATAGCATATTCAAAAGCAGAGACATTACTTTATCAACAAAGGTCCGTCTAATCAAGGCTATGGTTTTTCCAGTAGTTATGTATGGATGTGAGATTTGGACTGTGAAGAAAGCTGAGTGCTGAAATATTGATGCTTTTGAACTGTGGTGTTGGAGAAGACTCTTGAAAGTCCCTTGGACTGCAAGGAGATCCAACCAGTCTGTTCTAAAGGAGATCAGCCCCGGGATTTCTTTGGAAGGACTGATGCTAAAGCTGAAACTCCAATACTTGGCCACCTCATGTGAAGAGTTGACTCATTGGAAAAGACTCTGATGCTGGGAGGGATTTGGGGCAGGAGGAGAAGGGGACGACAGAGGATGAGATGGCTGGATGTTATCACCGACTCTATGGACATGAAACTGAGTAAACTCCGGGAGATGGTGATGGACCTGTAGGCCTGGCGTGCTGCGATTCATGGGGTTGCAAAGAGTTGGACATGACTGAAGGACTGAACTGACTGAGATGAAATCATCCTAGAATAAGGTGAACCCTAATCCAATCCTGAGCATCCTTATGAGAGGCAAAGAAGGGGAAGAAATAGGGTCACAGAGAGGGTAAAGGCCTATGAAGATGGAGGCAGAGATTAGATGGTGTCTACATGCCAAGGAATGCCCGGATCATCAGCCATCTGAAGCCAGGAGAGAAGCATGGAATAGATTCTCCCTCAGAGCCTTCAGAAGAACCAACCCTGCCAACACCTTCATTTCAAACTTCCAGCCTCTAGAATTGTGAGAGAATAAATTTCTGTTTTAAGTCATCCAGCTTGAGGTAATTTGTCATGGCAATTACAGGAAACTAATAACCCAGCTCATCTCTGAGGGTTTTTAATATTCCTGGGCCTTTGCCTTGGCTATAGGTTGGCCACCCCTGGGTGAAGGGCTTAGAGCTGGGTAGTGAGTAGAGATGATGGTGATTTCCTTTGAAGTGACACTGAATATAGGAGACGTGTAACTGGCATGTCTCAAACCATTTAATGCTTAGCTGCCAAGCATCCATACTCTTCTTCCCTGATGCACAAAATGTCTCAGTTGATGTGATTCAAGTCTCCTGCACAGCACTGCCTGTGTCCAAGGGGACAAACATCTGGAAGTGATGTCACAGGGGCATTTCAAAATCTGCTTGTCATTATCAGAATCCTCACTTTCTGGGCAGTATCTATTTCAGTGTTCTCTATTTAACTGAAATTCCGATTGTTGTTACATCTTTGCTATTCAGTATCCTGTAGATGAAACTGAAGTTCTCAAACTCAAGACTGGTCTACTTTAAAAGAACATGTATAGCTAAAGATCCTCAGTCTGACATATCATTTTAACAATAATGCTAACTTACAATGTATTAGAATCAACCTATGGGGATAAAGCAAGAGTTGGCGAAGGTTTTCTTTCAGGCTCAGATAGTAAAATTTTAGACTTTGAGGGCCGTATCATTTCTGTCTTAACTACTGTAGCATGAAAGCAGTTGTAGACAGTACATGAAATGAATGCATGTGGCTCTCTTCCAATATTTGGTGACAGTGAAATTTGAATCTCATGTAACTTTCACATTTCATGAAATAGTCTCCTTTTGATTTTTTTCCTCCAACTATTCAAAAATGTAGAAACTGTTCTCTGCCAGTGGCTATATAAAAGCAGGCAGTGGGACGTACTTAGTACATAGGCCAACCCCTGCTACAGTGGATGCTTGGTGTTCCTTGTCCACCCGAAGTCACCCCTTATTTTGCTAATGGACCCCTGATTTTATTCGGGGAAACTTTTCCCCACCTCCACTTCCCATCGGAAACTGTCAATCTGTCTGCTTCAGGTTGTGCTACGGGAGATATGGCCTTGGCTCTAGTGATTGGTTCAACCAGAGTGAATACTGCAGTTGTATGGGGTCTACTCTCTCTTTCCACAGAAACTCCTAGCAATAAGGACATGATTGTAAGCCTGGAGATGCCAGAGCCTACCACATGAATCTTAAGAATGAAGCTGACACAGCAGAAGGCTGAGCCAAGAAATGAAGAGAAACTGAATTTTGATTACATTTTTGGAACCCCTGGATCAAGCCACTCATGACACCAAACAACCCCAAGGCTTTTCTGCTACATGAATAAATAAATTTTCTTTCCTAGTTAAGTGAGTTTGCGTTTGAGTTCTCTGTTACAACAACAGGATACTAACTGAGGCAAAATCTTTTACCTCAAGTGTTTATTATAACTATAAAACAAAAACAAAATTTTAAATTAGATGCTAACTTAATTACCAAACTAGAGACTTTCAAATCAGCGGTGTTATAGACCTCGTTTTACTGAGACTAAATTTCATTTCTCAGTTTGAACGTGGTGTCGTGGGAGTTCTGCCTGCCTTTGTGTCTTACACAGAAGGTGTATGCTATGCAGTGAATCATTTCTTCATTGCTTTTCTCTATTTGAACTATTGCAAAATTTTTATCCACAGAGCTTACTGTGACAGCATTCAATCTCCTCTTGGGACAGATATATAATTTATAAGTCAGCCTCTTTACTTTTCTTAGTCACTAAGTCAAAGAAGAATATCATTGTGCTTGCCTTTCAAATTATATTGATAAAAAATTAAAGTTTCATTTTATTAAATTACTTAAGTCAAAGTCTTTGATCTATAAAACTATTTTAAACCATGAATGGAAAATAAAGCTTTGTGTTTTTAACAAGAGACAAATTCAACTGGTGTTTTTGTCAACTGGCCATTAGGACATGCCAACTCTTGGTAACTGGGCAAGGCTATGATGCTTAGACTTGCTTAGTTAATTTGTGGCCCTTTTTCTGCACCTTCCACTGACCCCCACTTACGTCCCATGATTCCCATCACTGGTGTGGTCTATTACTTCCGTTAGGTGTTTTATACTAATTGCACAATTGTCTACAATTGCTTGAAGTCCTCATACTACTTCTCATACTGCTGTATTTGTGCTACTTATTTTATCCAGCAATGGTGCATTAGTTATTGCTCTAAACATCCTGCAAAGATCTCAAAAACACTGGCTTCTAACAGAAAGCATTTATATTCTTTCTCACAGGTCTGCAGGTTGGCAGAGGCAGCTCTGGTTTAGGTCACAGTTCACCTTGTCTTGGCTCTTGGCTTTAGGTCAAGTGTAGGACAGCCTGGGTATCTTACTCTGGGGCCCACACTGATGTGGAGCAGCTAACTGACACACGCCTCTTCATGGTAATCATAGGAGTGCTAAAGACTGAGCCAAAGAATGCAAGGACATTTAGGTCCTTTGTGCATGTCATGTTCACTGACATCCCACCGACCAGAGCAAATGACATGGCACAACGTCAATAGAGTGAGGAAATACACTGATCCACTCTAGTGTGCTGTAGGTTTACATGGCTGAGGGATGGAGGGAAGAATTGTGAACAATAATCCAATCTAGTACATATGGCTTCACTTTGTATGAATTCTGTCTCTGCTTCTCCAACCCTCTGATCTCAATTTCTATTGCTAATATACCCTGTGGGAGTGAGAGGGTTTTCTATAGCTAGTTTGGATTTTAAAGGAAGAGAATAGTTTCCAGATAGCTTAATGGCTATAAATCCAGTAGCTGTTACAGCTGAGTTTCCATTTTGGCTGAAACCTCTAGCTTTGTTGGTTTATTTCTAAGATAAAGTTAATATTTTAGAATATATTGATTTAATTTTGTGTTTTAATGCAGTAAAAAAAAGTACATGATTCTATTATTTGATGTACCCTTAAATATACAATATAACTAGTAAGACAACAAGGGGTCTTATTTACAGCCAGGTTTGTAGGACCTAGGACAGTGCTGGGCACATAAGGTATGCTTGATAAATACTTGTTACTTGAAGTACATTGCTTTCTTATTTGCTAATGGTTGTTACCGATCAGTAAGTAGTAACTTATACTTGAATAGACATTTTCTTTCTTAATATAATGATGTATTTATTATTAATTTCATCCATGTGTTAACTGTACCAAAAAGGTGATTATATTATATATAGGAAAGTGATGAGGTTATGTTTGTTTTTTTCAGGACTAATACAAATTGTTGATTGTGGATTTTCTCAGGTTTGTTTTAAAAATCACTTACATATCCTTTTGATGTGCTAAGAGTCCTTTGAAGAATATCTAAAAGGGTATTTGGAAATATGTACCAATATAGGCAAAATTTACTAGCTTTCAAGTTTACAAATATCAGCCAGTGAACATACCATTTTAAACTGCTTTAAAAAAGCACTTAAAATTCAAATTATGCATGATATAAAGGGACCATAGTGTAGGAGAAGGTAGTAAAAAGAATAAATGCTCCTTGAAAGATTATTTCCTTCTTAGAAGAAAGTAAAGTAATTCCTAGAGTTGATTTTATGAAAACTGAACACATTGTAAAACAAAATGAGCTTAATTGAAAGATAGTTTGCTTTTTATAGTAGGTCATCTACTTAAGGAGAAGAGCAAGACTGAAGTAATTAAGAGCCTTCTTGGGTTTTTTTCAATGATTCTGAAAGTTCAGGCTATTTCCTTTGCTTTCTTACAGGAAACATTTATTATAGCTTAAACATGCACTAATGTCTTGGGTGGTAATCATCTTGCCAGATACACTTATGGCATAAAGAAAGGAAGGAAACTAATATTCATGAAGTGTCTAGTATATGCCTGGTAAGGCGTAAGAAGCAAAAATTTGTTAAGGTGAAAAATATTTTCATTTCAGAAAAGAGGGAGGTAGGCTCAGAAAGTTTAAATGTCAGGGTTTTTGACTCCAAAATCATGTTCTTTGGGATGAGCCAAAATGGGAGAAAATTGTCCATTTGATAGTGTGGTAGATTGGCATGAACTCCACTTGCAAGTTCAATAATTGCAGTGTAGTAAAACCAAGTTTTATTTAGAGATAAACAAACACGTATTCCATATCCTCTGCACTAGACAAATCGCAGTGGTCCACAGTCCTACAGTGGGTATCCCCCAGTGCCACATAAGAGGCCCCGAGGAATGGTTCAGATGTGAATCTAACCACTAAATGCTCCCCAGGCTTGGACTCCAGTTGACACATTGGCTCCTCCTGGCTGGAGTTTCTGTTTGTGGTCATCTCTGCTGTGTCTGCAAGGCTGGCCTTACCCCTCGCCTCCAAATCCACCTCCTCTTCCGGGGGCGCCTCATTGTCCTAGTGCTTCCAGACTCACTTTCCTAATTTGGTGAGGCCTCCAGACATTCTGTTTGGACATTTCTTGATTTAGAAGAGAGCTTCCATATTCCATCTAATCCAGGCAAAGGTATCTCTTTTTATCAAGTACTTATCCTTCCTTGATTATCGATTATAAACATTTAACTAGTACTTGTTGTCTTTTATTTTTTAATTTAATGTTTTGGCTGCACCATGAAGCAGGCAGGGATCTTAGTTTCCCAAACAGGAATTGAACCTGCGGCCCCTGCGGTGGAAGCACAGAGCCTTTACCACTGGACCACCTAGTCCACCGGACCACAAGTCCCCTAGTGTCTGTGGTCTTTATAACCTGCTACTAATCTTTCCATCCTGTCCCCTCAAAGCACGTATAATCTACTTAAGGAGAAAAGTTATTTATAAAAATACAAGTTGCCCTAAAAGAGCTATGACTACAAATAGTAAGTGGTAAGAGACTTCCTGGGAGGGAAGGATGAACCTGAACTGTGGTTCTCAGGGAGCTGAGACTAGAGATGGCCTTGAAAGGGCTTGTTGACCAGAGGTCCCCCACCCTAGTCTAACATCACGCTCTAGCCTGCATTAACGGACACATCAAAGATGAGAGGAGCACAATGGGGCTGCCATTCTGGAGGAACAAAGGCCTCCACATACTCCTTCCCCTGTGCTGAGTCATCTTCCCTCTCCCCCTGTGGAACTTGAAGAGGGTTTGCTTTCTTCCCAGTCCATGACTTCACTCTCAGAGCTCTGAGCTTACGAGAAAAGTTGGTCTGGCTCTGCTCTGGGCCTAAGGGGAAGACATATTTGTGGTTTCTATCTTGTCTGGCCCAGCTCACAGAGTAGGAGATAAATCTCAGGCAGAAAGTCTATTCAGAAGAATAACAAATGTGCATTTCCCTCGAAAGAGCTCAGTGTCCTGTTTCTCTAGAGTCCCTGTGCAATGATCAGGCAGGATAGCAATAAAAACTGGCTAAGGGCTTAGATTTGGGAATTAAAAAAATATATTTTCCCTAAAATAGCTGTTCTAAGTATAGCAGTAAGAGTTGAGAGAGGTCCAGAAAACTTCAACAGAGTTAAACGCAGAATCTGGAAAAAAAAAAATTGATGATTATTCCATTGCTCCGGAAGTTGACAGTACTAGTTACGCAGGATACCTGAGATCAGAGGTTTGCTGTGATTCTAGGTGCTTCACAAATGTTCATATTAACTGGTGAGGTGGTAGCTCCATTGTAACAGACTAAAGAGGTTAGCTTGCCCACATTTGTGAAACTATTAAGTGACTAATTGATGAGACACTTGTTGGGGTGTAAATATAGGTTCATGGATTTCACTAGTTTTTTTTTATTAATGTATTAATAATTGAAGAATTAGCAACCTGAGAGTCAAATAAAAAGTTCCAAGATGGTCCACTGCTCTAATTCACTAGCTCGGCTAAATTTTAATGTGTATGGGGATACTGATGAATTAATGTTACCTCTCCCAAGTAATATGGGCTTCCCCCATGGCTCTGTGGTAAAGAATCCACCTGCAATGAGCTGCAGGAAATGTGGTTCAATCACCAGGTCAGGAAGATCCCCTGGAGGAAGGCATGGCAACCCACTCCAGTATTCTTGCCTGGAGAATCCCATGGACAGAGGAGCCTGGCAGGCTACAGTCCATAGAGTTACAAAGAGTCAGACATGACTGAAGCGACTTAGAACGCACGCACTCCCAAGTAATATGTTTGTATCTGTAAACAGGCATTAGGATAAATCTTAACCCAGTTATTTTTTTTTTTAAGCAATATAAACTTGCTACAAATGAAAACTTACTCCAAAACCCCTTAAACAGAAGAACCTAAAGCACAGCAGCTCTGGATCAAATGAGAGATGGTGTGGGGAGGTGGTGGGTGGATTTGCAAGATCATTTTTTCCTCCATTTATTTTTTTCCTCATGGTCACCCTTGACTAACTCCAATGGAACTCTGTACTTAAAAGTATACATGTAATGACCAACCCCATACTCATCCCAAGGGGGTGAGAGCGCTAATCTTGTAGATCTCCAGATGTCTTCAAGTATATACCCTGTATGTGGACTTGGAGACTTTCATGGCAACTAAACCTTGCTAACTCATAAGCCTCTTTCCTTTTGAAGAGATTGACCTAATCTAGATAGGAAAAAATTTCTCCAGTTTAAGGTCCAATGATGTCATTTTGATTTAAAAAATTAGACAAATAACCAAGAGCTAGCTATCTCCAAAATTCACATCATCTCAAGGGCAGAGGTTTGGGGAAGGGAGTGGTTGAGCTCTATTTGGTAACTCTATTTGGTTCCGAGAGTTACCCCAGTTTTCTTACTTCACCTACCCCACCCCAGCAACCAGAATGGAAATGTAATGTAATTGTTATGTTGTGATATTTCAACTTAATAGTGGAGAATGTTTTTAATTTCTTTAGGAATATACAACTACAGAGACTGTATTGCATATTCACATGCCAGTATTTCACTGATACTCTCTTTATATATTCTCCATGAAAATGAAATTTTTTAAAATGTTAACTTTACTTTTTTTTCCCACTAAGTTAATGATAAGCTCAGGAATGCAAATTTCACATTGTACATCATGTTAATCAAGTTTCTCAGGCATTATCCTAGTGTAATTTGATAAAACATCTTTCTTAGGTCCTTTATAGTCTCTCAAAAAATAAGTTACTAATGTCAGAGAGTAATTTATTTTCCTTGGTATATTATATTTGATCAGATGTAAATGTGTTTGCCTGCAAGCAACCAAAAATGCAAGGAAGAGAGGCTTAATCATTTAAGGGGTTTATTTGCCTCAAACAACAGTATATCTGGGGGCAAGCTTCCAGATCAGGGTGGTGGCTTAGCAGTGCCTTCACGTGGCTCTCATTTTCATGGTTGAAAGATAGCTTCACTTCAGACACCGTATTAGTTGCAAGGGGGAAGAAGGGAGAAGAAGGAAAGGCAAAGTGAAAGGGAAGTTGTCAGCCCAGTTCTTTAAAAAACTTTTCTAAAAAATTTAAGCAGAGGTTCTGTTTACACAGCATTGGCCAGAACTGGATTGCACGGCCACCCAGCTTCCATTGGCCAAGTACAGGAAAGAAGTATCTTTCTTCCCAGTCAGCATCCTAGTAGAGAAGGCTGGATGGAAAGGTGGTGAAATGGCTGGTCAGGGAGCCAGCTTACAGTATTTGCCGCCACTGACTGGAGACTGTTCTCTCACTGATTCCTTGTCGTGTGGAATTATTCTAAACAAACAAAAAGTTTTCAGTTCAGAAGTTCTAGTTTAAGAATGCAATGTCCTCACCACTTATTTCCTCTTTTAAATGATAGATTTGGGCTGTCTTGTCTCTAAATAGCTACTTATTGTAGCTTGTGTTTTGAGAGCAGCATATCTAAGATCAAATGACAAAATGAAGGGAAACATCTTGTGACCTTTTGGTTTCAGTCATTTGGGATGAATTTCTTGCCAGGACAGACAGTCCAGTATTTTTAAATATTCTGCTGTTTATTTGTTCAAGACCAAGACAGAACCATCACGAATAATGACTGTATGAAAAGAGAGCCAAACAAGGAGATATACAAATGAACAAGAAATTCGCTTGAGTCTGTTGAACTAAGACAGTTCTAATTAAAGAACTGTGTTATCTTTTTCTTTGGAGGCAAAAAGTTTACTAATTTCCATGGATAAAATTTCACACTGTTGTTCTTAAACTCTTGTAAAGACATCCAAATATTGTTGATTGGTCATAAAAGTATCTATTTTAAATAGCAGATCCTACTATAATTCTAATCATTAGATTATTACAACATAGATTTAAAATATTTCTTTTTACAGTTAGAATAAAACACTCTAATTAGAGAAACTTGATAAAAAGAGAGAAGAATACTTCATACATCTGCTGTTAAGAGTACTTAACATTTTGATATATTTCTGTTTATGAATAGGAAGTAGTAATAGCCAGTGCTAACTGAATACATACTCTAGATTAATAATTTTAGATGTATTTTATAAGTTAATCCTCTCAAGAATTCTAGGAGCTAGGTACAGTTTTACCCCTATTTTTATAGATGAGGATGTGAAGTGTGAAGTGTTAGTCACTCAGATATTTCTGACTCTTTGCAACCCCATGAACTATAGCCCCCCAGGCTCCTTTGTCTGTGATATTCTCCAGGCAAGACTACTGGAGTGGGTTGCCTTCTCCAGGGCATCTTCCTGACCCAGGGATCAAACCCAGGTCTCCTGCATTGCAGGCAGATTCTTTACTATCTGAGCCACCAGGGAAGCCCCTAGATGAGGATCAGTTCAGTTCAGTTCAGTCACTCAGTCGTGTCCGACTCTTTGTGACCCCATGAACTGCAGCACGCCAGGCCTCCCTGTCCATCACCAACTCCCGGATAATGATGCTTAAATAACTTGTTCAGAGTCATATGGTAGGTAAGTAACACAGCTGGAATCTCAACTCATAAAGTCTTCAGAACCTCGAAATTCTCAAGACCTGAATGGGCCTTGCTGGGTATGTGGGAGGCTGGAAGAGACTCGAGGACTTGCCATTGCTTTGGTGTATTTGTATCATGCGGTGCAAGACTCTGATTTTCAGGGAAGCCTGATGGCTCAGCTGTGTACCAGTAGCCTAGATCTGAGAGCTGTCTTGGTTCTTGTTCTTCCTGAGGACTGATGTTTCATGGATCCTTAGATTCTGTGAGCCTCTCCCTGATAGTCAATACATTTTGGCCTTCATTTCCAGAGTTTTCCCATGCTTCCTTTCAAAGAACATTAATACAGTAGGTTTTGTGACTTAACTAGAAAATCTAAACTTTTTTCCCATGGGGAGATGCACTGTTTACAACAAGAAACCTGTAGTTAAATGTCTTAAAAACAATCCATTAGAAAGTCAGATACTCCTTTCATAAATTTAAAACATTTCATGTTCCTTATAGTCTATCCTAATTGACCTTTTGAAAGATATTCTTTCTTAGTACTATTTGTTCATTTTATTATTGGACGTTAGATACACAGGCCCCTCATATAGGGACTCTAAAATTGTGCATATTTAGCCTTTTCCACTTGGTATGGCCTTACCTATTTTACATAATAGCTAGTACACTATGCACAGTAAAACTTATTCATCCTCTTTCATTTGTTTTAATTAAAAGCAGCAGTAGCAGCAGTGAATTTATTCATGTGTAAAAACTTCAAACAAATCAGGCAAGCTGATAAATACTTTTAAACAAAACTGGAATTATTTTTTAAAAGGCAAACTAAAAGTCTCCTTTTGCTATTGCTAAGTCACTTCAGTCGTGTCCGACTCTGGGTGACCCCATAGATGGCAGCCCACCAGGCTCCCCTGTCCCTGAGATTCTCCAGGCTAGAACACTGGAGTGGGTTGCCTTTTCCTTCTCCAATGCATGAAAGTGAAAAGTGAAAGGGAAGTCGCTCTGTCATGTCTGACTCTTAGCGACCCCATGGACTGCAGCCTACCAGGCTCCTCCGTCCATGGGATTTTCCAGGCAAGAGTACTGGAGTGAGGTGTCATCCCCTTCTCCACTAGAAGTGAATTCAATTATCAGTTGACGGTGAAACCTTCTGGTTCTCTTCTATACATTTACCTACATGTATATCCATCTATAGAAATATAGAGGTTTGCTTTGTATGTTTTATATTTTAAACATGCTAAAAAATGCAATTTGCTTGTGTCACATAACAACTTGTCTTAGAGCTCTTTTCCATGGCAGTGCATTATGGATTTATCTTATTCTTTTAAGCTGTTGCCAGGTAATCCATGATGTGGATCTATAATGGATTATTTAATATTCTTCTTCTGATGGACAATTTAGTTGTTTGTAATTGTTGGTTATTACAGTGAAGTTGTGGTGAGTACCCTTATACATTTCCCCTTGTGCACAGGTGCCAGTATTCTTCTAGGAGAGATAGCTAGCAGTCAACCTTTTTCCTTTTACTTTATGCTATTTATTGGCAACACTTTAGTTCTCCAGCCAGGGGTGGAACCTGTGCCCCCTGCAGTAGAAGTGCAGAGTCCTAACCACTGGACAACCAGGTCAATTTCTTGAATTGAAATGTGTGCTTTAAATTTTTCAATAAATAGTAAGATATGAACTCATGGCCACATACATGGCCCTATACCACGAGTTCCTTGTGATCACAATGAATCATTTATTTCTCAACAGTTACTCTTACAGAACATCATTCTTATATTCCTTCTTCTGCTTCCTCTCTCATATTTCCATCCCTCTAAATGATTCATATTAAAGATGCATTTTTGGTTGCAAGGAATGAGAAACTTACTCAAACCTACTTAGAAGGGATAACTTATTGACTCATGTCAGGGCTTTCCAAGTGGCATTAGTGGTAAAGAATCTGACTGCCAGTAAAGGAGATACAAGAGAGGAAGTTTTGATCCCTGGGTCAGGATGATCCCCTGGAGGAAGAAATGGCAACCCACTCCACTATTCTTGCCTGGAGAATTCCATGGACAGCAGAGCCTGGTGGGCTAGAGTCCACGGGGTCAGAAAGAGTCGGACACGGCTGAGCAGGTATTCACACTCCTCTCAGAGCTCAGGAGCGCTGTGTGTGCTGAGTCACTTCAGTCGGACACAACTGAGCATGTGCATGTGCACACACACAGACACACACACACACACACTCACACATTGACTCATGTAACCAAACTGTAGGAAAGACCCCAGTCCAGCTGTATCTCAGGGCAACCCACAGCTGAAGCCAGAACACTGCCAAGACTCATTTGCTTCTCAATTTCACTCCTTTTCTGCAGGTCAACTTCTTTCTTTGAGTTCTTTATCTTCTGACACAAATCCTTTATTAAATGTATGCTTTGCAAATATTTTTTTCCCGATTCATGGTTCATCCTTTAAATTTCTTAACAATACCCTTCAAAGAGCAGAATTTTTAAATTTTAAGTCCAATATATTAGTATTTTTCTTTTATGAGTTGTGATTGTAGTGTTGTATGTAAGAAATCTTTGCCTAACCCAAGATCAGAAAGATTTTGTCCAATACTATCTTCTAGAAGGAAAGCTATGACTAACCTAGACAGTATATTAAAAAGCAGAGACATCACTTTGCTGACAAATGTCTGTAGAGTCAAAGCTATGGTTTTTCCAGTAGTCATGTACAAATGTATGAGAGTTGGACCATAAAGAAGGCTGAGTACCAAAGAACTCATGCTTTGAACTGTGGTGTTGGAGAAGATTCTTGAGTGTCCTGGACTGCAAGGAGATCAAACCAGTCATTCTGAAAGGAAATCAACCCTGAATATTCATTGGAAGGACTAATGCTGAAGCTGAAACTGAAGCTCCAGTACTTTGGCCACTTGATACGAAGAGCAGACTCATTGGAAAAGACCCTGATGCTGGGAAAGATCGAAGGCAAAAGGAGAAGAGGGTGGCAGAGGATGAGATGGTCAGATAGCATCAGCAACTCAATAGACAAGAGTTTGAGCAAACTCTGGGGGAAAGTGAAGGACAGAGGAGACTGGCATGCTGCAGTCCATGGGGTCACAATGAATTGGGCACAACTTAGCAAATGAACAACAGTAACAAATCTTCTGGAAGCTTTATAGTTTTAGGTTTTACATTTAGGCCAATTATCAATTTTGAGTTAATTTTTTTATGTGGTGCAAATATGGATAGAACTTTACCATTACTATTATTATTGTATGTGGATATCTGATTATTCCAGCACCATTTGTTGAAATGACAATCCTTCACTAAATTTCCTTTTGCAACTTTGTTGAAAAGCAGTTGTCTGTTTATGTGTGGGTCTCTTTCTGCACTCTCTATTTTGTTCTATTGATTTGTCTGTCTTTACTTCAGTACCACACTGTCTTGAATACTGTACCTTTATAATAAGCATTTAAATCAGGTAGAGTTAGCCTTCTAAATTTGTTCTACTTTTTCAAAGTTGTTTTGGCTATGTCATGTCTTTCGCATTTCCACACGAATTTTAGAATCAACTTGTCAGTTACTATAAAAATGCCTGCTGGATTTTACTAAGTAGACTTTTTAAAATGGAGATAAAATTCACATCACATAAAGTTAACCATTTAACCATTCTAAAGTGTATAAGTTGTGCAACCATCACCACTGTTTAATTCCAGAACCTTTTTATCACCCCTAAAAGAAACCTTGTATTCATTAGCAATCATTCTCCATTACTCTCCCACCAGCTCCTGCTGCTCCTGCTAAGTCACTTCTGTCGTGTCCGACTCTGTGTGACCCCATGAATGGCAGCCAGACTCCCCCGTCCCTGAGATTCTCCAGGCAAGAACACTGGAGTGGGTTGCCATTTCCTTCTCCAAGTAACCACTAATCTACTTCCTGTTTCTATGGATTTGCCTCTTATGGACATTTCATGTAAATGAAATCATACAATATTTGCCTTTTTGTGTCTATCTTCTTTCACTTAGCATACTGTGCACAAGAGTTATTCATGTTTTATCTCTTGCTGGGATTTTGATTGGGACTGCATTGAATTCATAGCTCAGTTTTTGGAGAATTGGCCTCTTAAGAATATCAAGTGTTTTAAATCATGATGAGATCTCTCTCCATTTATTTAGGTCTCCTTTAACTTCTCTTGGCAGTGTTTTGTAGTGTTTTTTGTTTGTTTTTATTTTTTAACAAATTGGTTTTAAGCAAAACTTTTTACTATCCTGATACTTTTGGTCCCATTATTACAGAGGGCTACTTAATTAGATTATTATATTTTGTCTAGCACTTTTTAAAAATAATATGCTTGCATTTAATAGTATAGCCTTTTAAAAACTGAATTAAAACTGCTGTGTGAAAGTGTTAGTCGCTCAGTCTTGTCCAACTCTGTAACCCCATGGACTGTAGTCTGCCAGGCTTCTCTGTCCATGGGATTTTCCAGGCAAGAATACTGGAGTGGGTTGCCATTCTCTTCTCCAAGGGATCTTTGCAGCTGCTCTACAATATTATGTAAGTTACAGGTGTACAATATAGTGATTTTACTATAGAATTCTTGCACATATTTAGTTAGATCTGTTTCGAAGTATTTCATATGTTTTTGACATGGTTAAAAGTTTTTTTTTTAATTTCAATATCCAGTTGATCATTGACAATACATAGAAATACAGTTGACTTTTGTATATTAATATCATTGATATTCTTTATTGTTTTCATACTTTCTATTTTATTTCTTGTGTAATCTTATTTCCTTTCTTCTGCTTACTATAGTTTTCATTCATTTTCTTTTTTTCTAATTCCTTAAGGTAGAAGCTGGATCAGTGATTTGATATCTTTTCTTTTTTAAAATATGTGTTAAATGCTATAGTGTGTGTATGTGCACACGTGCACACACGGGCATGCATGATCAGTTGTGTCTGACTCTTTGCAACCCCATGGACTATAGCCCTCCAGACTCCTCTGTGCATGGAATTCTGAATACTGGAGTGGTTGTCATGCCCTGCTCCAGGGGATCTTTCTGACCCAGGGATCAAATCTGAGTTTCCTGAGTCTCCTGCATTGGCAGGCAGATTCTTTACCACTGTGCCACCTAGGAAGCCCTTAGTGCTATATACTTCCCACTAAATTATGTTTTAATTTTTATTCAGTTTAAAATACTTTCTAGGTTCCCTTTTATTTCTTCTTTGACTTAAGGATTATTTAGAAGTATGTTATTTTATTCAAATATTTGAAGATTTCCCATAGATCTTTCTGCTATTGATTTCTAGTTTAATTCTATTGTAGTCAGAGAATATACTTTGTATGACTTGAATCCTGTAAAATTTATTGATACTTTTTTTTAGCCATGAATATGGTCTGTTAAATGCTCCATGTGCAGTTGAAAAAATTATTTTTGCCACTGCTTGAAGAATTGAGGAATTCTATAAATGTCAGTTAAATCAAATTGATAGTGCTGTTCCATTCTAAATCTTCCTTGATTTTCTGTCTACTTGTACTATTAATTATTGAGAGAGGGATGTAGAAATCTCTGACTATAATGGTAGATTTATTGATTTCTCCATGTGGTTCTATTAGTTTTTGTTTCATATATTTTGAAATTCTGTCATTAAGAGCATAAACATTTATGATGGCATGTCCTCCAGAGGAATTAAGCTCTTTATCATTATAAAATGACCTTTTCCCCCCTAGTGATATTTAAATGCTATTTGTGCCATACATTTTAAAACATTCAATTATCATTTAAAAATATTTAAATAATTAGAGAAAAAAATCATAGAATATACCCATGTGGTTACAGTTTCCAGTGCTTTTTATTCCTTTGTTTAGGTCTATATTTCCATCTGGTATCTATTTTCTTTTGCCTTTAATATTTCTTAAAGCATGGGTCTGCTAGTGATGAATTCTTTCAGCATTTGTATGTCTCAGTAAAATAGGAACTTTGTGGTTAAAATGATTTAGCCTTTGTTCTCAGGATTAATTAATGATTTATTACAGGCTTGAATGTGGAGTATATATTCATGCTTACATTTATATCTTTCAGCATAATGATGT
This sequence comes from Redunca redunca, assembly GCA_006410935.1. Classification (NCBI taxonomy): domain Eukaryota; kingdom Metazoa; phylum Chordata; class Mammalia; order Artiodactyla; family Bovidae; genus Redunca; species Redunca redunca. Next base: position 115,914 of record SJYQ01092872.1, on the reverse strand, counting down.
CTTTGTTTTAAATTTTGCATTTGTTTATGGCTGTGCTGGGTCTTCGTTGCTGCACATGGACTTTCTCTAGCTGTTGGAAGCAGGGGCTACTCGTTCCATGCATGGTCTTCTCAGTATGGGGGGCTTCTCTTGTTGAGGAGCCCAGGCTCTAGACTCAGGGCTTTGTTGTCTGGTGGCATGCAGGGTCCTCCCAGACCACGGGTCGAATGCATGTCCTCTGTATTGGCAGGCGAATTCTTAACCACTGGATCACCAGGGGAAGTGTCTGTCTTATTTTTAACTGGAATTCTGTTTGTTTGTTTTAATGCCTACAATGGGCTAGGCTCTGTTGCTAGGTAAAAAGGCTGTCCCAGAGATAAAGAACACCAGTTCTGAGGCCTCATGGAGTCTGTAATTCAGCTATGGGACCTCATATTCAATGCATCCAGTTCCCAATCACCATTTTATTACAGTTGTGCTTATATTGTCCCAAGATAACATTTTACTTTTAAATCCTAGGAAAGCTTTATTTTCAGCTTTTCTTCATGAAATTTGGAATTATTCAATTGCCATTTCAGTATTCACTTAAACTTCTCTGGAGTTTCCAAAGTTAAAAATTCTTGTACAAAGAATATCAGAAAAACAAAGTACAACATCTAGTTTTCACATTTTTCTGATATGTTGTAGTCACTGTGTAACACATTTGTTCTTATCTGAGTCATTAACTGACAGCTTCCAAGTCTCTATGGAACTTTGTTTAGCTGATGGTTTATTAATTTGACTTTGTTTCAGAAATTCAGTCTAGTTTGCCCATGGTACCTATCAGAAGTAAACTTACAGCTTTGTTTTACATTTGCTCAGCTAGCAAATGTAACTGTTTGACATTTTACACAAATATAAAAGCATCTAAATTAACTATATTATAAACCTTTTAAAGAGGTGTCCCATTAGAATTAGAAATTTATTTTAACAGTTCATGCTGGAATGGGTGACTATGGGTTAGGGCATAGGGTGAGACTTGAGCTCAGATCTAGAGGCCAGAGGGGAAATGCAAGATGGGATAGAATTCAGTTCAGTTCAGTTCAGTCATTCAGTTGTGTCCAGCTCTTTGCGACCCCATGGATTGCAGCACACCAGGCCTCCCTGTCCATCACCAACTCCTAGAGTTTACTCAAACTCATGTCCATTGAATTGGTGATGCCATCCAACCATCTCATCTTCTGTCGTCCCCTTCTCCTCTCGCCTTCAATCTTTCCCAGAATCAGGGTCTTTTCAAATGAATTCTTTTTCACATGAATTCTATTCTTCACATTGGGTTGCCAAAGTATTGGAGTTTCAGCTTCAACATCAGTCCTTCCAAAGAACATTCAGGACTGATTTCCTTTAGGATGGACTGGTTGGATCTCCTTGCAGTCCAAGGGACTCTCAAAAGTCGTCTCTAACACCACAGTTCAAAAGCATCATCTTCAGCGCTCAGCTTTTGTTATAGTCCAACTCTCACATCCATACATGACTACTGGAAAAACCATAGCCTTGACTAGACGGACTTTTGTTGGCAAAGTAATGTCTCTGCTTTTTAATATGCTATCTGCTAAGTCACTTCAGTCATGTCTGACTCTATGCGACCCCATAGAGGGCAGCCTACCAGGCTCCCCGTCCATGGGATTTTCCAGGCAAGAGTACTGGAGTGGGGTGCCATTGCCTTCTCTGAATATGCTGTCTAGGTTGGTCATAACTTTCTTTCCAAGGAGTAAGTGTCTTTTTATTTCATGGCTGCATTCATCATCTGCAGTGATTCTGGAGCCCCCCAAAATAAAGTCTGACACTGTTTCCACTGTTTCCCCATCTATTTCCCATGAAGTGATGGGACCAGATGCCATGATCTTTGTTTTCTGAATGTTGAGCTTTAAGCCAACTTTTTCACTCTCCTCTTTCACTTTCATCAAGAGGTTCTTTAGTTCTTCTTCACTTTCTGCCATAAGGGTGGCAGTTCTTCTTCACTTTCTGCATATCTGAGGTTATTGATATTTCTCCCAGAAATCTTGATTCCAACTTGTGCTTCAGCCAGCCCAGCATTTCTCATGCTGTACTCTCCATGTAAGTTGAATAAGCAGGGTGACAATATACAGCCTTGATGTACTCCTTTTCCTATTTGGAACCAGTCTATTGTTCCATGCCAATTCTAACTGTTGCTTCCTGACCTACATACAGATTTCTCAAGAGGCAGGTCAGGTGGTCTGGTATTCCCATCTCTTTCAGAATTTTCCACAGTTGATTGTGATCCACACAGTCAAAGGCTTTGGCATAGTCAATAAAGCAGAAATAGATGTTTTACTGGAACTCTCTTGCTTTTTTGATGATCCAGCGGGTGTTGGCAATTTTATGTCTGGTTCCTCTGCCTTTTCTAAAACCAGCTTGAACATGTGGAGGTTTACAGTTCACGTATTGTTGAAGCCTAGCTTGGAGAATTTTGAGCATTGCTTTACTAGCGGGTGAGATAAGTGCAACTGTGCAGTAGTTTGAGCATTCTTTGGCATTGCCTTTCTTTGGAATTGGAATGAAAACTGACCTTTTCCAGTCCTGTGGCCACTGGTGAGTTTTCCAAATCTGCTGGCATATTGAGTGCAACACACCATATTTTAGGATTTGACATGGATAAAAGCAAGAGATGGGGTTAAAGATATGGAACTTTGTATTAAAACAACTCAAAATGGGAACACAAAATGAACTCTTCTGAAGCAGTGAGTTTCACTAGGTGTGCTCAGCAGAAGTTAGGTAATACAGACTGTTGTGGGATATATCTGTATTTAGGAAATGTGACTTCTAAGACCCGCCTCCCTTCATTTTAAGATTCCTTTATATTAGTAGTGCAAAAGTTTATAAATATTACAGATGCTCAACACCAAGGGACAGATTATATAAACTATGACTTATTTATATTTTTAAATATATAAAGTTACAAGTTTACAGGCTGAGTCATTAATGACAAGCTCTACATAAATGATTTTTAAAAAAACAATCAAGATTGCAAGCTTTTAT
>SJYQ01092872.1:42973-112781 GCA_006410935.1 Redunca redunca | reverse complement strand
AAAAACTTTGTTTACAAAGAGAGTATGCATTTTGTTTAACAAAAGTCTCATTTAGTGCCCAGGGATGAGCTGAGGATTAACTGATTAATCCTTACAGCAACCCTAGGAACTATTATTACTACTATAGATTTTTAGGTTAAAAAAAAACAAGATGAAGAACAGTGTACAGAATGCTACTGCTGTTAAAGAATACAGATAGCCCTGCGTATGCATTGAATATCTCTGGAGGAGTAATTCTGTATCTCTCTCTCTCTCTCTCTCTCACACACACACATACACACACACACACGCCTATCGAGAAGGGAACTGGGGTTCAATGAGTTCAGTTCTTTTTTGTTACTATGTCATTAAAAAACCAACATGCATGTATTATTCTTGTTGTTGTTTCATTGTTCAGTCATGTCCAACTCTTTGCAACCTTATGGACTGTAGCCCACCAGGCTCTTCTGTCCATGGAATCTCCCAGGGAAGAATACTGGAGTGGGTTACCATTTCCTTCTCAAGCAGATCTAAATAATTTGAGCCTATACTGTATAAAACTAAAAAATAAAATATTTTTGGTTCTGAAATTGACACTCAGAAAAAGCAGTGTGTTAGCATACCCAGCAGTCAATGCTTGAGATGGGTTACACTTTCTACTTGAGTAATGCCATAAGGTTCAAATAATGATTGAAGGTCCAGACAAGAAGGAAACCAGCAACTAGATAATGAAACAGAGATTAGGGCAAAGTAAGAGGGTTAAAGGAGAAAAAATTCATTCCAGAATGTGTCTTTATTTGAAGAATTTGTAAGAAAAAAGGATGGACTCTCTGTAAAAAGAGATGTTGCCTCTAAACACAAAAAGAGCAGACTATCAAAGTCCTGGAAACTGACTGGTATCTGCAAAATGGTACATTTACAAGCAGCAACCTTTAGCTCTACAACTGCTTCCTACTTGCTTCCTAATGGTGAGCCAGGAAAGTTTTTATTTTTCTTGTTGAGGCACATGGCCATTCTCACTTAGCAGACACAGATTTTGTAGAGGAGAGCAAGTCCCACAGCATGTTCTGGTGAAATACTTCTCTCTCTCTCACTCACCTTTCATCATCCATCCACTCCCTGGATGTTTACAGAGCACCTGCTATTCACCAATAACTCCTAACAGGCATAAACTAACACATTTCAAAGTTTACAGAGAAGAGCACTGTTCTCTCTAAACTGTTTAGTAAGCAACCTGACCCTTGGTTTCTAGACAGGTATTGTAACTTAATACTACCTGGCTTACCCTGTCATTTGTGGCCTAGCAAACACCATTGACTGTGTTAGTTCTCTGTTGCCACTGAAACAAAGTACCACTAAGTTAGTAGCTTAAAACAACCAGAATTACTCTCTTACAGTTCTAGAGGTCATAAGTGTGAAATCTGGGCTGAGGTAAGGTATATACATGACTGCATCTTTTGGGAGGCTCTAGGGGGAAATTTCTCACTTCCACTGTATAATCATAAGGAAACATCCGCTGGATCATGGAAAAGGCAAGAGAGTTCCAGTAAAACATCTATTTCTGCTTTATTGACTATGCCAAAGCCTTTGTGTGGATCACAATCAACTGTGGAAAATTCTGAAAGAGATGGGAATACCAGACCACCTGACCTGCCTCTTGAGAAACCTGTATGTAGGTCAGGAAGCAACAGTTAGAACTGGACATGGAACAACAGACTGGTTCCAAATAGGAAAAGGAGTACGTCAAGGCTGTATATTGTCACCCTGCTTATTTAACTTACATGCAGAGTACATCATGAGAAACGCTGGGCTGGATGAAGCACAAGCTGGAATCAAGATTGCTGGGAGAAATATCAAGAACCTCAGATATGCAGATGACACCACCCTTATGGCAGAAAGTGAAAAGGAACTAAAAAGCCTCTTGATGAAAGTGAAAGAGGAGAGAGAAAAAGTTGGCTTAAAGCTCAACATTTAGAAAATGAAGATCATGGCATCTGGTCCCATCACTTCATGGGAAATAGATGGGGAAACAGTGGAAACAGTGTCAGACTTTATTTTTGGGGGCTCCAAAATCACTGCAGATGGTGATTGGAGCCATGAAATAAAAAGACACTCCTTGGAAGGAAAGTTATAACCAACCTAGATAGCATATTCAAAAGCAGAGACATTACTTTGGCAACAAAGGTCCATCTAGTCAAGGCTATGGTTTTTCCAGTGGTCATGTATGGATGTGAAAGTTGAACTGTCAAGAAAGCTGAGCGCCAAAGAATTGATGCTTTTGAACTGTAGTGTTGGAGAAGACTCTTGAGAGTCCCTTGGACTGCAAGGAGATCCAACCAGTCCATCCTAAAGGAGATCAGTCCTGGGTGTTCTTTGGAAGGAATGATGATAAAGCTGAAACTCCAATATTTTGGCCATCTCATGTGAAGAGATGACTGACTGGAAAAGACTCTGATGCTGGGAGGGATTGGGGGCAGGAGGAGAAGGGAACAACAGAGGATGAGATGGCTGGATGGCATCACTGACTCAATGGACATGAGTATGGGTGAACTCCGGGAGTTGGTGATGGACAGGTAGGCCTGGGGTGCTGCGATTCATGGGGTCGCAAAGAGTCAGACACGACTGAGCGACTGAACTGAAGTGAACTGAGGGGGAAATTGGGGCTTCCCTGGTAGCTCAGCTGGTAGAGAATCACCTGCAATGTGGGAAAACTGGCTTCGATCCCTGGGTTGGCAAGATCTCCCGGAAGAGAGCATGGGAACCCACTCCAGTATTCTTGCCTGGAAAATTCCATGGACAGAGGTCCCTGGTTGGCTACAGTCCGTGGGGTCGCAAAGAGTCAGGCATGACTGAGCATGACTCAGCACACAGAGCCGGCGTCCATTCCCCTGCCTTGTCCTCCTTCTAGCTGTCTACATTCCTTGGCTTCTGGCTGCATCACTCTGACTCCCGCTTCTGTCCTCATATCTCCTCCTGACTCTCATGCCTCCTTCTTTCCTTTTAAGGACCCTTTGATTACACTGGGCCCACCCAGATACTCCAAGATAATCTCCTTCACTCAAAATCAAGCAATTATGAATTTTAGTCACATCTGCAAAATACCTTCACAGCAATACTTATTGTGTTTGATGGCATTACTAGGGAGATAGCCATAAGCTGGTCAACACAGTGACTTAATATTTTCTTTAAATATGCACACTATTTAAATATACTTACTGAAAAAAAAATGTTTTACTACATGATGAAAAACCCATATTTCATTCCATAGATATAAAATATATGGAAACAGATACTATGAAAATACTCACTAAATTCCAGCTAGATACCACTCACTGCCTGCTGAAGGCTAAGCCTGTGGCTTGGTCTCCTTGTTTACAAAAGTCCCAGCAAGAGTAGAGAGGTGTTGACAATTCAATACCAAATTGAGCCTTTCTCCTGGACAGGAAAAGGATTGAAAGACCCTCAAAAGGAAAGTCATGCCTGTCTCAATATTTAACGAAGCATCTGTGCACCGAGTAAAATCTTGTCACAGATCGCAGAGACTCTGTTTCTGACTTTGGGAAACATTGGCATAATGTTTTCAAATCCAGGCTGAATATAAACCCGGAGTCTCTTCTCCATGCACTAGCTATTCACCAAATCTACTTCCTTACCTGTAGACTGGCAGTAATAATAAAGCCTCCTTCACAGTCTTATCTAGTTATTTAAGTGAGATATGCATGCACAGTTCTTGGCATAATGCCCAGCACAACACATCTGCCTCAAAAACGTCAGCAACTTTTAAAGGAGAAGTCACTGTTGTAACTCCGACATCAGGATGCTTTCTGGTATTGTCTGCTCTCTCCTCTCCCTCTGCCCAACCTCAAGTTGAGACCTTGTGCTTGACCTTGACTTAATCTCTTCACTCTCAAGGTACAGAAACACACCACTGAATCTTATTTTAACTGGAGAATCGACCATAATTCAGGTCTAAGTGCCCTCTAAAGAGGGGCTTCCCAGGTGGTGCTGGTTGTAAAGAATTTGCTAATGCAGGAGACACAGAGATGGGGGTTCAGTCCTTGGGATGGGAAGGTGCCCTGGAGTAGGAAATGGCGACTTGCTCCAGAGGAAAATTCCAGGGGTAGAACTTATGAGAGCTTCAGGGCATTATGCTCGGTGGCATCTGTGAGCTTGAGGCTGGATGCCTGCAACACACTTCAAGGAGCCATTTGGAAGCTACAGATCTTGCCCAGTTAGGCCACTTGATGGCTGAGAGGCACAAACTACAAGGGATGAAATTATAACTTGCTCAGAATTGTACTTTATATTTCCCTTTGGTTGCCTGTCTGTTTCTCAGTATAATTTGGGGTGTTGATTGTGGCCCACACCAATCTAAGTGGTTTGGTGTACTGAGGTGTCTCAGGAATTTCCTGAGTTGTTTTATGAATTACCTTTCCTTTAACTTCCTTGTGGCCAAGATTAGCAAGCATAGTTTAGGATTATAAGTGCTGCATTTCAGTGACCGAAAGATTACACTGTAATGAAAGATACTTACATGTCCTAATTATCCTGATTTGATGAAATATTAGCTTCCCTTATGAAATGGTTATAATGGACATGTAATTTTTTATGTAAGCTTTTTAAAAATATAATTTTTCTCAAAAGGGAAATGCTAGAGGAGACATATTATTTCACCTCTTTATGGACATACATTAAAAGAAAAATCTGCATGTCTGTGAAATGTTAATTGTATTGAATTATTGCCAAGCTCTTCTAATTTATTAGGAAGTGTGAGTTATGGTTAAATTATTAATAGAAGCTAAATGCTAATGGTTTAAATTACAGTTGGACTTAGTTGAATATTAAATAGGGCATTTTTTCCCAAATATTACTTTCAAAATAGTCTAGTATAATGACTCAAATGAAAACACATTTTTTTTTTCCCCTCAGTCTTATGCAATTAAAGGGCTTCCCAGGTGGCTCAGTGGTAAAGAATCTGCCTGCTGAGCAGGAGACACAGGTTTTATCCCTGGGTTGGCAAGAGCCCCAGGAGGGGGAAATGGCAACCCGCTCCAGTATTCTTGCCTGGGAAATCCCATGGACAGAGGAGCCTGGCGGGCTACAGTCCATGGAGTCACAAAAGTCGGACATGATTTAGCAACTAAACCACCACCACCATGCAATTAAAACAGTATTTTACAGAAGAGTTGGTTTGCTGTACTTACAATCTTACTTTGGAGAAAAACAGATTGCTAGGTTGCTTTCCATTGAGATGAGGCGTAAATCAGATTTTATGCAGTCCAAAACTTAGGCAATTTTGGAGTTCCTCTTTGAGAAAAAAAAAAAAGACCAAACAATTGATTTTTACAAACTTTACAAAAATATATGACCCTATGAACACATAGGAAAGTTTCTCTCACAAGGTCAAGGAAAAATCAAGCAAGGAGCCCTTAGGTCTCAGTCTTGTTACCTTCACAGCAAATACACTTCTGGCTAAATGTATATTATTGTGAAAGCTTCTGAGAATGCTCCACTTTCCCAAATTCATGAAAAGGCTCTTTGGGTTTGTTCCCTGGGGACAGGTAATATTATAAATAATCAGTTACCTACATAAGATGATGAATTATTCCACTATTGACAATGTCCCTTATTATGTCTATTTATTGAAGCATGATACAATAACTAAAAATTTTACCATTTTTTAAAGGAAGTAGCCAATATCACTTTCACAAGTATGAGGAAATAGAAACAAAGGATTATATATATATAATATACATATATATATGAAAGCATTTTTCCCTTGGAGTAGATTTTTTCGAGATAATTTTATCCTGCTAGTATTTACATAATTACTTTCTCAAAGAACATCCATTAATATATTAGGTTTAAGGAATGGTTGAAAGTGGAAAGAAAAAAAGTAAAGCAAGGAGCCTAAACTTAAAATAATTTTACAACAGAGAAAGAACAATTTTCCTGACCATGCTTCTTAGATCTCCAAGATCAAAAAGAAGTGAACAATTTAGATATTTACTGCATGTAGGAAATACAAGTAATCTCTGTAGATAATTCTAGAAGAAACTTCTTTTCAGAACCTCCTGAAATAAGAACATTGTTAATTTTCCATTTTGACTATAAGGATTTGGTCCCTCAATTTTTTCTTGTCTCAGGTACATAATTTTAATAGCCTAATAACTGGTCATGCTTTTCTCATTTTCTTTTTTAAATTTTATTTTATTGGAATATAGTTGATTTACAATGTTGTATTAATTTCCACTGTGATTCAGTTAAAATATATATATTCTCTTTCATATTTTTTTCCATTATGGTTTATCACTGGATGTTGAATATAGTTCCCTGTACCATATAGTAGGGCCTTGTTGTTTATCCTTACTATATATGATAGTTCACATCCACTATCCCCAAACTCCCAATCCATCCCTCTCCCACTCCATCCTTGGCAACCACAAGTCTGTCCTATAAGTCTGTGAACCTGTTTCTATTTCATAAATAAGTTTATTAGCCTCATATTTAGATTCCATATATAAGTAATACCATATGGTATTTGTCTTTTCCTGACTTACTTCACTTGGTATGATAATCTCTAGGTCCATCCAAGTGGCATTGTTTTATTCTTTATGACTGAGTAGTACTCCATTGTATATATATTCTTTATCCATTCATCTGTTGGTGGACATTTAGTTTATTTCCAACCCATTTCTCCTTTTTGAAGGTAAAGAATGAAATAACTAAATGATCAGATAATGGAGGAAGAAGAGGAAAGAGGCATAAATTAGGATTTTTGACTGGATAATGAAGAAGGAAAATAATGTGAATTTGCTGAATAATAAATTAATTTCACTGATCTCGTCATCTTTTGACACCACATTTAGAGCAGGGATACTGGAAAAGAGAGATGTCAGCTGTGTAGATAAGATGGTCTGTTGCCCTCAGATGGGATGGGACTTGTTAGATCTATCCAGCCTAGGCAGCAAGGTGGTTTCTGCAATTGGTTCAGGTACCCCTCCTTGATAATGTATAAATTATCTTTACAGCCTAAGAACATTAAAAATAATAAGAGGATAAGTACAAACAGACAATACCAGGGATGTGATGTACAATATGATAAATATAATTAACCCTGCTGTCCATTCTACATGGAAGTTATTAAAAGAGTAAATCCTAAGAATCTATATCAAAAGGAAAAACATTTTTTCCTATATCTTTAATGTTCTATCTATATGAGGTGATGGATGTTCACTAAACATCTTGTGGTCTTCATTTCATGATGCTGTAAGTCAATCATTATGCTGTACACCTTAAACTTAGCAGTGGTGTATATCAATTATGTTCTTATTGGAGCTTTCCTGGTGGCTCAGTTGATAAATAATCTGCCTGCAATGCAGGAGACCTGGGTTCGATCCCTGGGTTGGGAAGATCCCCTGGAGAAGGGCATGGCAACCCACTCCAGTATCCTTGCCTGGAGAACCCCCATGGACAGAGGAGCCAACGAGGCTACAGTCCATGGGGTCGCAAAGAGTTGGACCTGGCTGAGTGGCTTTCACTTCACTTCAAAACTGGAACGACAAATTTTTTAACTTTTACTAAAAATATAAAAATAATAATGGGTTAGTTGGGAATAATGGCACTCATATTAAATAATTAATTCATAATTCATTAAAATTTAACACACACTTCATATTTTTCAACCAAGAATTCGAGGCAGCTCAATGGATACACATGTAAAAATATAAATAAATATAATTTTTTAAAAAATATATAGTTATGGAAAATAGAGTGGAAATTTACTCATTGTGATGGTGAGATTGGGAGCAAATATAGCACATATATCCTGGCCAGGGGGGCTTCCCAGGTGGCGCTAGTGATAAAGAACATGCCTGCCAACACAGGAAAAGTAAGAGACGTGGGTTCAATCCCTGGGTTGGAAAGATCCCCTGGAGGAGTTCATGGCAACCCACTCCAGTAATCTAGCTTAGAGAATCAAATGGACAGAGGAGCCTGGTGGGCTACAGTCCATAGGGTCACACAGAGTCAAATGTGACTGAAGGGACTTAGCACACAAGCTCGCATCTGGCCAGGAGGGCACAGATCCTATAACAGGACACTAAATCTGTCTTGAAGCTTCATAGAAATCTAAAAGACCCTACGGTCAGTTAACAGTTTTTTAAAGTAACTGTGAGAGAAAAAAGCACTCATTTCTTCTAGGAAGCAATGCTTTTCCTAACCCAAGGTTTAAAATGAATTTCTCAAGTGAAACTGTAGTAAACAATATTCATAGAAAACAAAAATAATGGGCTTATAAGCTGTTTCTTGTATTGTCAGATGACGAAGGCCAGCTGAATTTTTGAAATGCTGCTGGGTCCAGAGCTGCTGCAGGGAGTAATCCAAACTATGCAAAGAACCTGAAACCATTTACTAACCAATTTACCAAAGGATACATATGAAAGCAACAAGCTAAAATCATATGTAGTATGATTCTGGTACTTCCAATCTCTTCAATAACATGTTGACATTAGCTAAGAGAGACGTTTCTGCCCTGATTCTGATTCAGGTTTTCTTTTACCTTGCTTTTTGTAAAATTCATATAGTGCAGTCAAATAACTTTAAAGAAGTTATTTCTAACTGCTCTGGTTGAGATTTTAAAGGCTATTTATTTGCTGCATTTCATTTTCTGTAGCTGTTTTCTCTCCCCAAGTCACAGTTCCTTCATTCTTTCTTGAGGTGGTTACATGGTACAGAAGAAAGGCAGTGTGATTTTGGTAAACTTTGGAAGACTCCCATGATATCCCTGAAGACAAGATGGAGGGATAAAATTTGGGTGGCAGATCTGTAGCCAGCTGAACATCTATATCCCCAAAATGATGTTAAATAGATAGCTGTTATTCTGGACAGAGGACTTTGTGGCATGTTTCAAGGAGGAGTTCAGGTGTAAGAAATGCTAAAGGAAGAGCAGGTTGGGGTGCTGAAGTAGATGAGCTCAGTTCTAGACAGTTCTGTGAGACTTTCAGGTTGAAATGTTCTTTATCAATTGAGCAAATGGGTTTGAGGGAGGGAAGAAGGAAGAAAGAGAGGGGAGAGGGAGGGAAGAACAAGGAGAAGAAAAGGAAAGAAGGAAGAAGGAAGAAAAAAAGAAATAAAGAGGCTGAGATCTAGTTACATAGCAAACATTTATTAAGTACCAACAAACCATGTGGGCTTCCCCGGTGACTCAGTGGTAGAGTCTGTGCGCAGTGCTGGAGCTGCAGGAGCTGCAGGTTCAGTCCCTGGGTCTGGGTCTGGAAGATCCCCTGGAGGAGGGCTGGCAACCCACTCTGGTATTCTTGCACGATTTGAGTGTGTTTTAAATGCTCAAGTGGCAAGTGGAGAGACAGAGAGAACGAAGATTCTAAAGAGCGGTAATTGTAGGAGCAAAGTGACAGAGATGCAGGAACAGATGAATCCTTCTTAGGCACAAGTAAGTAAACCATCCACCTGGAGATGGAGGAAAGGATGAACATGTATGCAGGGAGGTCTGGAGGTAGGGCTTCGCTGGTGGCTCAGGTAAAGAATCTGCCTGCAATGCAGGAGACCTGGGTTCAGTCCCTGGGTTGGGAAGATCCCCTGGAGAAGGGAACAGCTACCCACTCCAGTATTCTGACTTGGAGAATTCCATGGACAGAGGAGCCTGGCAGGCTACAGGCCACGGGGCCCCAAAGAGCTGGACACGACTGAGTGACTTTCACACACATGCTGGAGGTAGAGGAGGAGCCACTGTACGTTCACTGTGAGGAAGTAGCGGCCCAGATAAGCTAAGAGGTTGGTATGGGGTCTCGCAGCCAGCCTGTAGCGTTTCTGGAACTAGTAGAGTCCACTGTGTTTCCCATGGTATTCTGTCTTCTCCCAGTGAAAATGTCTCCCCTTGACTTCTAAGATACTAGGCTATTTTTGGATTGAGGAACTCTTTTCTGGTTTTATGAATCTTGTTTCTTTTCATCAGTTAAATATATTCCAGGCCCACCTGGTATGACATAGTTGAACAATTAGGGATCCTGTGTCTGACCTGGACTCAGACTCTGATGCTATTGCTTCCTAGCTTTGAGTTCTTAGGCAAAGTACTTAACTGTGCCCATCTGTAAAGTGGGTACAATACAACTTACCTTCAGATTACATGAGGATCAAGTGAGATTATAGGCACACATGCCCCAGTGCTCAGAATGCTCAGAAATACAATGCTCTGTCTCTTTTCTCTCCCTTGGTGAGATTCCCTAGAGACCCAGGCTCCTTGCTTCTGTGCAATTTTGAGAAAGTCACTCATCTTTCTGAATCTTTTTGTTCATCTCAAAAAATGGAAGCAATCTTACTATGCTCCTGTGTTGTGAGGATGAAAATGGCCCTGAGGAAGCTTCTGCGAGGCTGCACCATCAAGTTTTGTTGACTCTAAATCTTATCTACTTCCTGAGTTTTACTTCTCACCCCCTATGAACATCTGCCCCCAGGCATATTTTCCAGCCTCTTCTCACTTGAGGATTAGGTTCTAACTACTTGTTGGATGTTGTCTGGATCATCTGCCAACAGGCATAATTATTTTTAACTTGTTATAGTCACAACTCATCTATGGTCTCTTTCATATCTTGTACAGCTGGCAAACTCTTTCTCCTTACCCCTACTTTCCCTGGTGGCAGCCCCTTCTTCTCTTTCCTCTCACCATGCTGGTTATTTTCCATTTGCTATCTATCCCCTCACCTGAGCATCTCTGTCTCCCTTGCCAACTGGCTCCTCACTGTAATTCCTCATTCACGGGGCGGGGGGGAAGACGGCCAGTGTTCTGTGGAGGACAGAGCTGTGATTCCACTATATTGGAAGCTAAGGTGACCTTCTTGGTTATTCGGGACTCCTCTTGCCACTGGAGCTATTGGTCACTTACTAAGGAGAAATTTGGTTGTTGCTACACAAAACAGTCAATGGAAAACTGCTGTCATCAGAACAACAGGAGGCTGCAGGGATGAAGTTTTGTTTTGCCCTGACATATGCTGACCAAGAGTAAAGAGAACAGGGAGTGGATGGTAGAAGAGTTGCAGTTCTCAGTTTAGACCCCATGATTAGCTATAGAGGTGGCTGCATAACTTATACTGACTTTGTCTTTATCTTCCTCCTTTCCTGCTTTCCCAAATGAGGCATTAAAGGTAGACAACATTGCGGTTTAGGTCCTGCTCAGAACAAACCTGAATTGATATCACCCTGAGGCTGATAATAGCTAGGGGTGTTTTCCACACAGGGGACAGAGTTTCTTCATTTGAGGGACGAGTAAAAAGGGATACTGAGGAGCAAAAATGTGGGTTGTTCTGATTAACCTCCATTTGCCTCTGTTCCCCTCTGCCCACCCCATCTATTACCTGATCTGTTCTAGCCTGGGATATTGGGCTGGCTTCCCAGCAATGGGAAGTAAGGCAAGAAATTGACAGGGAGAAAGAGGAGAGGTTGAGGTATTTCTCCCCTGCTTCCTTCCTGGTCAGGGGCTATATTTTGGCAGTTAATGCACTTCTCTAGGTTGCAGGTGACCTCTTCTTCTTCATGGTCCCAGCTTAGATGGTGCTTGGCGAACACTTCCTTCCCCTTGGCCTTTTGTCCAGGTCAGGTTCCATGAGAAACAGACTCCAACATTGTGTCTGTAGGAGGCCTAGCGAGTGAGTGCTGTTGGAGTTGCCACTGCGGGTGGGGAGATGAGGGAAGCAGGACTGGGCAGAATGAGTTAGGATGACCCTGCAGTTGTCAGACGGGGGTGTGCAGGGAAGGGGGGCAAGTGGGCAGACGCTTGTAACTCCAAGTAGACCAGTTAGTGGGTGTGTTAAAGGACGTGTCTTCAGTAAGAAGGTTCTTTTACTGGAGGATAAGTCCCAAAGAGAGATTTGGCTAATGCTGGTTGGCCACCAGTACTCCCAGCTGCTAATGGATGAGGCCAGTCCTGGAGGGGAATCAGGGTGGTGTTCCCCTGACACCCCTAAAACCCAGGTGGCCCAAAGACTTTCCCTGGGGGTTTAGACATCCATTGTTGCCTCTCTTAACCTGCTCACACCTCTGTAATATTGTCTTTTGATTCAGTTCTCTTAATTGAACTATCTGAGGTTGATTTATTTCCTTTCAGAGCCATGACTAATATAGATACTTATTTTAAAATAACCTGAATATATAAATACAAACTCTCATGTATTCAGGGAGTACGGTACCTGATACTAAAGCAGACCCTATCTGGTTGGGGAGGTGAGGGCAAGTTTAGTCAAGGAAGTGATGTGAGTGAGCATCTGAAGGGGGCACCAAGGTAACTATGAAGAAGAGAAGAGGTAGGGGAGGGGAAAGGAAGGCGGGATCTTTAACTGAAGAAAACTTTGAGTTTGTACATCCAACCCACCCGACTAACAGGTAAGGACTCTCAGGTGGCTGGGAGAGTGGAAGCAGGAAATAGAGGCTGGAGAGAAAGGCCCCTTATAAGGGTAATCCTAGAGACTTTGGAAAAGCTTTGAAGGTTTCGGCCATAATCAGAATTGCATTTGAAGAAGATCTCTCTGGCTAATCAAAGACCAGTGCCATTTTTAATTTGGGGAAAATTACCAATTGCCTGCCATTGTTTGTTAAAAGTGGAAGATTCTTTTGGGTTCATAGAAGTCTCCAAACTGACTAGGGAGAAATTGCAGCTGCTGCTGCTGCTAAGTCGCTTCAGTCGTGTCCGACCCTGTGCTACCCCATAGATGGCAGCCCACCAGGCTCCCCATCCCTGGGATTCTCCAGCCAAGAACACTGGAGTGGGTTGCCATTTCCTTCTCCAATGCATGAAGGTGAAAAGTGAAAGTGAAATCGCTCAGTCGTGTCCGACTCTTGGCGACCTCATGGACTGGAGCCTACCAGGCCCTTCCATCCATGGGATTTTCTAGGCAAGAGTACTGGAGTGGGATGCCATTGCATTTCTATCAGTTGGCAAATCTGACATATGAAGAGCAGTATTTCAAGGACAGAATGTTACATGGTACACCCCACTGTGCCTGTTGTTTCTTTTCTACATTATGATAATTTGTTGCTCTTTTCCCTACTGGTAAGTGATACTAAGAGTGTATCAACCATCAGCCTTTTCAGACAATAACAATTTGTACTCTATATCAGAAAGTTGGAAAATACTGTATACTCTATCAGGACTTCTGATTTTGATTTCCACTTATTTTTGGAGTCTTTGAAAAGTATACAAACATCTACCTCTTTGGTCCTGGAATTGATGGAATAGGGTTTCTCTTTATTCTCTCTTCAGGTTAATGGAAAAGTGTGAATACAGAGTATTAGTCATGATTTCATGTACAGATATAGCTTAGGACCTCAGGGCTCCTTTCTGCTTTCTCAGTTCTTGTTGACCACTGAGCAGAGATGAACAGAATCAAGGCAAAGCCTGATCCCTTGCCGAATTTATGAATGGAGAATGCGGGGTGATGGCCACGTAGGACCAACCAACAGGAGTGCTGTGACCAGAGCCCAGAAAACTTGCCTCACCTAGTGTTTCTATCCTGTTACCCTTCCCAGCAGCCCCTGCCTCCCCCAGAAAGGTCCCACACTGGGACCTGGGAGTTTAATACGCCATCGCTTTTTGCTTGAAGTAATTCAGGCATGAAGAGTCTCTCAATCTAAATAATTACCCTAAAAATAGTCATCTCATTGGGCTGATATTTTTGAATTGTGTCCCTTAAAAAAGTACGTTGAATCCTATCCCCCAGTACCTCAGACTGTGACTGTACTTGGCATTGGGTCTCGGCAGATGTAATATATAAGACAAAGTCTTACTGGAGTGCAAGTGTGCATGCTAAGTTGCTTCAGTCGTGTCCAGCTCCTTGTGACTCTATGGACTGTAGCCCACTAGGCTCCTCTGTCCAAGGGATTCTTCAGGCAAGAACACTGGAGTGGGTTGCTCTGCCCTCCTCCAGGGCATCATTACAGCCCAGGGATGGAACCTGTGTCTCTCTGTCTCCAGCACTGACAGGTGTGTTCTTTACCACTAGCGCCACCTGGGAAGCCCTCTTACTGGAGTCGAGTGTGCCCTGGGCCCTTAATCCTATATGCCTGGCGTCCTCATAAGATGGGGAGAGGCACAGGACATATGGGGAGAATGTGGCCATGGCAGCAGCAATTGGATTGGTGCATCCACCTCTAAGTGAAGGAACACAAGATTGCTGGCAAATACAGAAACTAGACGAGGCAAGAGAGGATTCTCCTCGACAGGTTCAGAGGGAGCAGGGCCCTACTGACACCTTGATTTCATCTTTCTAGCTTTCAGAACAGTGAGACAATAAAGTTCTGTTGTTTTAAGGCCTCCAGTTTGTAATTTGTTATGGCAGCCTAGGAAACTGGTGTCAATTTTTATCATAAACCCCGAGGTAAAGGCCCATATTTATTATCATTTAAGGTTTGAGTCCTTTTTGATTAAGATTTAAGGACTTCCCAGGTGGCTCAGTGGTAAAGAATCCACTTGCCAATAAAGGAGATGCAGGAGACATGGGTTTGATCCCTGGGTCGGAAAGATTCCCTGGAGAAGGAAATGGCAACCCACTCCAGTATTCTTGTCTGGAAAATTCCATGGACAGATAAGCCTGGTGGGTTACAGTCCATGAGGTCTTAAAGAGTCAGACACGACTTAAGCAATTGCGTGACACCATTAAAGATAGATTTTAAGTTTTGCCTTTTGGATAATTATCAAGAAGACATAGTTGATGCAGTTTGCTTGCCTTTCTTACTAAGGACATTTCCTTTCTCCACTCACATAATCATAAGTCGTTGTTCTGAGATTTCATATTTGGTGCCCCCTTCTCTAATCGTGACATTCTTACCTTTTTTTTTTTTTCCTGATATTTCTCTGCACCCACTTTTCAGGCCCATTCCATGAAATCCTGGGCCAACCCAGGACTGCATGCTTGAAACTCTCCCATGGAACTCAGGCCATTTATTTAATTTGTCCACTGCATTCTTTAATCAACTGGATACTCCACAGTCAACCTTTTAATGATGATCTTAATTGTGACCTTGATCCCCCTGAAATTCCCACTGTGCTAATTTGCCACCATGTGTTCTGCTTCGGGGCTTCTAGAGTGCAGGGAAAGTTAGATCCATGTACCTCTTACACAAGCCATCCAGTTCACCCAAGCTTTTATTCAGTAATTCTTATATTCACCACTTGTTGAGTTGCTAAGAAACTCCCCACCATTTCCTCTTTCTTATATCCGCTCCAAACAGATGATTTTTGCTCTCTCCTTATTGGACACCTAGGCCATCTGGCAACTTCACCTGTATTCTTGATCTCATCCTTCCATACTCACTTAATTCTCTCCAGAATCTTCAGTCCCTTGATCACCCACTATTTTTTCTCTTCATGAATACCTATGCATTTGACTGAAGTAAAAGGAAAATTCACCCCACAGGAGTTAAGCTAGTGCTTCTCAAACTGTAAATGCATCTGAATCACCTGGGGAGCTTGTTAAACTAGATTCAGTCAGTCTGAGGCCTGAGATTCTGTAGGTCTAACAAGATCACAGGTGAAGCTACTGTTCTTGGTCCCCAGACCACAAGGATTCACTTAAGTGCATATATGTGTGTTGCTTCTGTTAGGTCGCTTCAGTCGTGTCTGACTCTGCAATTCTATGGACAGTTGCCTGCCAGGCTCCTCTGTCCATGGGATTCTCCAGGCACAAATGCTGCAGTGGATTGCCAAGTCCTCCTCCAGGGGATCTTCCCAACCCAGGGATCAAACCTATGTCTCTTATGTCTCCTGCATTGGCAGGTGGGTTCCTTACCACTAGTGCCACCTGGGAAGCACTTAAGGGCATACAGGGTCATCCTTATGGGCTAAGTGCAGCATTTGCATGATGGCTTTTATTCTCCAGGGCTGTCTCTCATGGCCTCGAGATCCTGCCAGTTTCACGCGTTCCATCATGATCTGAGTACATTCAAAGGCAGGAGGCAGGGTTTGACCAGAGAGGGGAGAATGAGAGATCCTTCTTTTCTTTCTTGTCTCATCAAGGAGGTGAATATTTCTTGAAGCCTCCCACTTCCCCTTAAAATTTATTGGCTTATAGTTGGGTCACACCTGACCATTAACTGTCAGACCAGGATGGGACAGCAGGATTATGACATTTCAGAAGCTGGATATACCAGTACACAAGGCGAGTTCCGTCAGCAGCAGGGGGTGGAGATGGCCCACTGAGGCAGGCAGTGTCATGGATCTCACAGTGGCATCTTGAGCTAGACCTGGCTTTCAAGCATTTATTTAAGGGAAAAATGTTTTAATAATATTGCTTCATCTAATTAGTTTTTGAGCATTTCATGTTTTCTCTATGAATATTCCAATATCTATTCATGTTCTAACACTGTGAATATACAAAAAAAAAAAAGCCACTGAATTGTAAACCTTAAATAGGTGAATTGTAGGTTTGTGAATTCAGCACGTTATTTCTGGTCCCTTGCACTGGGAGCACCCTAACGGGTGGGAAGGAGTCAGCTTTGCTGACGGTACTTTTATCTCTAGCCCATGCTTTACACATGGGCGCTCAGCAAATACTTCTTGTGGCAATCGCACACTTTTATACTGTACCTGATGTTTATACAGTGCTTCATAAATTTCAAAGGATTTTTTTTTTCAGAGACAGCAACAGTTCCTTTGTGCCTCAGAACACCTCAAAGGTGGTCAGAGTGGGCGATTATGAGATTGTTATTCGTCCCTATTGTGAAAAGTGATCAGTTGCACAACAAGGGAAAAAGACCAAAACCCCTTTCTGTTCACTAACTTTCATCTGGAGGGCTCTCTCAGGCCTGCTGATCTTGCACCCATCTCTCTCAGAAAAGGGAGCCACTTTGTAGTACAATCAGCACCGCTCTGGGAGACTGATTCCCAAACTACAGCCCAACAGCACGGCAATTCGGGTCACTTGGGGGGCAGAAACCAAAGCACCGAGATTCCTTTGCTGAGCAAACATCGCGATGAGGCCAGTGGGGTTTTGGCTTCGGGGTACTGGACTCCTAAAACGCTTCTAACCAGAAGGTTTGAGTTAGTGGGGTGTTCTATGGCCATGCCCTCAATAGCATTTAACTAAACCTCTTCCAGGTACATAATTCAGGGTTCTAGGTTCTGATCCGCCCCTTATCCCCTTGCGTTCCCCACTTTCCCAACACACACACATGCCTGGGGGAAGAAACCCAGGTTCGGCACATTTCAGNCTGAGAGGAGCCCCCGGGGCGCTGTCGGCAGAGGAGGAGCCAAGGTCGTGGGAAAAGGGTCAGAGGAAGGTAGCCTGTTGGAGGAGCCAGGGTACTGGATGGGTATGGGTATATGATGATTCTAGTCCTCTAGACTTAAAGAGGATCCGTTTGTGAAAATCTCAAAGGTTCTCAGAGAGTGTTGGGGCTGCCGGTCGCTCCTCTGACCCGTGCTCTTAAAAATAAAAGTATGCTTCTAGTTCAGGGTTTTCTCTTTTGGTGCTAATTCTTGCCGACCCCTAACCGCTTCGCCGACCAGTTCTTTGTAATTCAGGGGTCCTTGACTTTGTACTGAGACTCGAAATTCCAATCGTCCTTGTCTGACCTCCTCCAACCCTGAAAATCAAGTATCTGTCCCTAGGTAGTGATCTCTTCATGCAAGCATTTCAGTTCAGCAGCTTAGCTAGCTCTAGTGAATGAAGTAACTGGAATTTCCTGCTGGCCCAAAATAGAGAAACTTTCAGCTTGATGTTTGTGTGGTTTCTCTCGTTTTGGTAGGTGGACTTGATCATAATCCTAAACGTGAAGAGTAAAGTGGAGATGGATTGCAGGGTGGGAGGGGAGGTGTAGCACACGGTCTAGATTTCAGCAGCTGAGGATGAAATACTGTTTCTCTTCGAATCACTTCATATGCAATCTTGAATAGCTGGTTTTAATTTTTTTTATTCTTCCTAGAGAAGCTTAACTATATTTTACCACCTTACAACTGAAAGAGTTCGCTTTTAGTACTTTAATACCAGTGAGATTGCTTGTTGTCATACATCTTTCTCCAAGTTGTGAAGTTACCACATAATGGTTTTACATTTTACAGTTCATCTCTTTGATATTGCTGTCAACACATCCTCATAAGTTGTGGGCTGTTCCCACCCAGGGAGAGTTCCCTGTATCCTGACCTTGCCCTCTAAAAAAAAAGGCAGAGAAGAAGAAAAATCAGTCTCAAAATTGTTGGACCTAAGTAGAATATATCTACTTAAAGTGAATAATGACCTCATGCATTAGGATATATTGTCTTAGTAGAGTGTCCTGGTCATCCCATGATCACAAGTTGCTTCTATACCTTTCCCATGTAGTGTCTGTGTGTAGGTGAAGGAGAATTTCACCCTTGAGGAATGCTGTGATGAGGCAGATCTGATTGCTAGGTGAACTGATCTATTGTGGGAATTGAAAGACAAGAAAAAACTCCCTGAAGGTTCAGAATTCCTTCTTTAGACAGTTTTGTTTTACATTTAAAGATATCACTTTTCTCTCTTTTCACAGATATGCACCAATAGCTAAGTTTTGCAGCCAAATCCACCCCCCTCCCCAGTTCCCTGAGTTAACTAAGGTCATCCTAATTAGTGACTAAAATAACTCTTTTTAAAACTTTTCACAAGTTCCTTTCAATCTTTGATTTCATCCCAGAAAACCTGGCTCATCCTTTTTCTTTTTTTTAATGATGGAGATATAAGGCTTCTATTGAATATAATTATGTCTGAGAGTAGAAGTACAAATGTAGAAAAGAAAGCTGAACTATAAACCTGTTTCTGTAAGTTTTTTACCTTCACACACTTAACTTTTTTGTATGCTAAAATGAGTTGCAACATTATGTATTCATCTTATTTAGACTCAGGTAAGATTTTTCTTTTTTTTTTAAATGTCTTATTTCTGTGTAAAAGCTACATTTTGAAGTAATTTTTGTCCCTTTTTAGTCAGGTGTAGAGAATAACATGTTCCATTAGAATGGAGGCACAGACATTTAGACTTGGAACCGACTGTAAAGGTCATCTCTTGCATTAACGCTTAACATGGGAGTCCAAGAGAGTCGAAGTGATTAAGACCAGGTTAGGTGGTGGGCTAATGGCACAGGCAGGCCTCGAGCCCAGACCTTCTGATTGGCTCACCTGCTGACCCACTGCATATATCCCATCCCTTTTAGGGTCATGTGGGAATGGGGAACAGTTTAGATACATTTCATAAACAGTCCCAAGGATAATGCTGACTGTTAATTTCATCCTTCTTGTCAGATACACCTGTAATGAGTCTCCCAAGGAGCAAGTAACAACTAACAGTTGATCAGAAGCCAGAGGGTAGCAGCGGTGTGTGTATATTTCAGGGCCTGATGGGTCTCTACATATCAGAGGTGTGAGCCAACTGTTGAGAAAATGGATACACGTTATCTTTTCAATAGAGAACCAGCATTTTGGTCCTGTGGGCCAGTCCCCTGCCTCAATAATTCTGAGAAGTATCTAGTCAAGTTTGCCATTCCTCACAGTCTCATAGGTAGTCATCCAAAATAATTTTTTGTCATGATTGGGGATAACACACTTGGCTTTCTTCCTCCTGCTTATCCTGAAAGACTCTCTTAATGCTTCCTCTGACACTACCAGGTTGGAGAGAGAGCTCCCATGGTATCCAGTATGGACATCTCTTTTGTAGCTCTGTCCCCACATTTACCAGTATGGGCTGAAATCTATTCATTTCTGTTCCTCTCTGCTAGATAGCAAGCTCCTAGGGTCAAGGGTGGCTGTATCTTTGTGTTTTAAAGTTTAAAGTGTCTGGAATGCACTACCTCAGTCGACATTTGAACTGAACTAATATTTAGTTTCTTAGTGCTCAGTGTCAGCAAGAATCATTACAAAACCTTTGGGAGGGACTGGTATACTGACTGCCGCAAGTCTGCAGAACGAGACAATTACTCTAAAAGCAAATGAAAAAGTAAACTCTCTACCTCTTTAAGGTTATCAGCTTAACCACCAGAAAACTTCTTCCCATAGAAGTCAAATGTCATTAATTTTGCTGACAAAATAAGTTCCCATTGAAAATCGTGACAGTGGCCAGAAATGTGGGTGGTTACATCTTGGCTCTGTAAACAATCAGAACAGACTTTTCTTTGCAGAAATCAGTACACACTCAACCTCACAGCCCTGTTTTATTTTTAAACCCTCTGTGATTTGTTTCTTTTTATAATTAGTAATAACATTATACTATGTAGCACTTTTATAATTGAAAGAGTGTCTTTCACACCCATTATTTGATTCAAAACCTGGTGAGGTAGGAGGGACAGGTTGTAGTGTCTGTTTTACAGACAAAGAAATGGAAGTTCTGGAATTAGTAAGAGGTATATACAGACAGACAAACGAGTCTTCTGATTTTAGTCCCAAACTTCACCTTAACAGTGCTTCCTGGGTGAATACGAAACGTAATTATTGAAACAGAATAGGAAAAAAGATGATTTGTTGGCTTTTTTTCCCTTACAGTTCCAGAAAAGTAGATTGTTCTCCCCCTCAGAAGATTCTAGAAGTGTTCTACGTTCAGGGAGGTTTGCTGTGTTGCACAACTCTAGGGCGCACCATTCATACCTTAGTATTTGTTAGCCGTGCTTCCATGGGATAGGTGTGGTTCTCAGCGTGTGCACAACACGTGATGGCCTTGGTAGAATGTATACAGTGATAAGTGGTGGTCGAGATAGCTAGCCAGCAGAAAGAGTGTATGAGCACTAGTTTTACATAAACAAGTTTGGGTTTGTAGTGTCTGTATTAGGCAGATGCTAGAGCCTAATCACTTTCTGGGTGATGCATGTTGTCCTATCTCACAATGACTGTTCCCCTGACCCAACCAGAGGGTTGACTGGTCCTGATGTCAGAACATCTTT
Organism: Redunca redunca; assembly: GCA_006410935.1. Classification (NCBI taxonomy): domain Eukaryota; kingdom Metazoa; phylum Chordata; class Mammalia; order Artiodactyla; family Bovidae; genus Redunca; species Redunca redunca. The sequence continues at coordinate 91,918 of SJYQ01092872.1, read as the reverse complement.
TCTTCTTCCTCAGAATGCACCTTTCATGCAGGGCGCTTGTCAATTCAGAAGACAGAGTAGAGATTTGACTGCACTTTTAAGAGCAGGTTGTGTGATGGTTTTTTGTGCCTGCATGCCTGCTGATTAGTGTTTGTTATTTCTGGTGAAGTTGGCATTAGACTTGCTTTCATTGAAACATACCACATACTAGGGAGGATGTTGGTGTGGAAATGAAGTCTCCACCCACCTCTAATCCCTGGATGGTCCCTAAATGTATTAATAGAAACTGACAGCTGAGTGACCAGATTGTACCTCAGGTTAAGAAGACTGCATGTGATGAAAACAGTGTTCCCCATACTAGCCAGACCTTAAGAACTGCCTGGAACTCTCATTAAAGTTACGAATTCCCAGACCCTTCCAAAGCCTGTTGAGCCAGAGTCTCCAGTATTTTAACAAGTACCCCTGTGTTCTTAGAGCACAGGGAGGAGTGTTAAAATGGATGGGGAAGCTCATTGGATTCAGAATCCTGAGACTTGAGTTCGACTTCACCTCTGCCATTTTCTAACGCATATTGGAGCAATTTATTCAAAACCTCCTTTCCTTGTTTGTAAAATAGAGACATTGACTAAAATAACCCCTATAGGCCTTTCCAGTTATGGCATTTTGTGATTCTAATGAGGGGTTCAGTTCAGTTCAGCCACTCCATCGTGTCTGACTCTTTGCGACCCCATGGACTGCAGCACACTAGGCCTCCCTGTCCATTGCCAGCTCCTGGAGTTTACTCAAACTCATGTCCATCGAGTCAATGATGCCATCCAACCATCTCATCCTCTGTCATCCCTTTCTCCTCCCGTCTTCAATCTTTCCCAGCATCAGGGTCTTTTCAAATGAGTCAGTTCTTCGCATCAGGTGGCCAAAATATTGGAGTTTCAGCTTCAATATCAGTCCTTCCATTGAACATTCAGGACTGATTTCCTTTAGGATGGACTGGTTGGATCTCCTTGCAGTCCAAGGGACTCTCAAAAGTCTTCTCCAACACCACAGTTCAAAAGCATCAATTCTTCTGCCCTCAGCGTTCTTTATAGTCCAACTCTCACATCCATACACGACTACTGGAAAAACCATAGCTGTGACTNTGATGCCATCCAACCATCTCATCCTCTGTCATCCCTTTCTCCTCCCGTCTTCAATCTTTCCCAGCATCAGGGTCTTTTCAAATGAGTCAGTTCTTCGCATCAGGTGGCCAAAATATTGGAGTTTCAGCTTCAATATCAGTCCTTCCATTGAACATTCAGGACTGATTTCCTTTAGGATGGACTGGTTGGATCTCCTTGCAGTCCAAGGGACTCTCAAAAGTCTTCTCCAACACCACAGTTCAAAAGCATCAATTCTTCTGCCCTCAGCGTTCTTTATAGTCCAACTCTCACGTCCATACACGACTGCTGGAAAAACCATAGCTGTGACTAGACTGACCTTTATTGGCAAAGTAAGGTCTCTGCTTTTTAATATGCTGTCTAAGTTGATCATAACATTTCTTCCAAGGAGCAAGCGTCTTTTAGTTTCATGGTTGCAGTCACCATCTGCAGTGATTTTGGAGCCCCCAGAATAAAGTCTGTCACTGTTTCCATTGTTTCCCCACCTATTTGCCATGAAGTGATGGGACCAGATGCCATAATCTTAGTTTTCTGAATGTTGAGTTTTAAGCCAACTTTTGATAACAGTGGTATCTCAGATGATTTTGTAAATGCAACTTTGATCAATATTCTCTCTCTGATTCTTAACATTTGTTCTGAAGTAAATTCTTTATGACCATACAGACTCTTTCAGCTCACATTTTACACACATGGAGTGCATGGAGTGTTACATCTTGAGGGGTTAGTCATTTTCCAAACAGATCAGGCAGGTACTTGTTTCAAATTTGTGTATATCCTGCCCCCAGTCCATTCATAGCTTCCTCTTCATCTTTGTAAAGTGTTAACATTTTGGAAAAGAGAATTGTTTAAGTGCAATCGCCATATGTTAGATTTCTAAAAAAGAGTTATTTTTGAAAAAATATTATGAGCCTATATTGTTTAAGCAAAACATCAATCTACTCTTTGACATCTGGGTATTGAAACTATAATTATTTGGTTTAGGTAGAAAAGATTTATTTCGTAATTACCTAGTTTTTCCTCTGTATAAGAGGAAAAGCCAATATTAAAATTTCGTTTGTATGTATTAGGATTGGGACTAACGAATGAGAAAACTTACACAATGAGAGAGAAGTCTTTGAGAGTCTTAATATTTTGAAAGAAAATTTAGAAACAGAAAACTCGTGCAGTGTTTTTCTCTGGCTATCATTTTAATATATTTTAAAAATCACAGTTTAAATGTAAAATAANCGTGCAGTGTTTTTCTCTGGCTATCATTTTAATATATTTAAAAAATCACAGTTTAAATGTAAAATAAAATGACTTGCACCTAACTAGGTACCTACTAACTTATTTATTTAGCTCTGCTTCTCCTCAAATTGGTTTATATCCCGGAGTGAATTAATTTTGCAAGGTTTGAAGTTCAAAATCAGCAGGATGGTGCCAATGGCCATCTTGCTTTCACATGTTACATTTGTGGTCTGTGATTCTAAAAACGCGTGCCTTAGTAGCACATCAGACAAATGTAGCAAAAGATATGGACCTTCTGTTTCTGGATGAAGGCTCTTCTGAGAAAAGGCCCTGGAGGTCCCAGCCTCAGTCCCTTTCGTTCTGAATTAACTATATCTGTGAGAGTGTTTAGCATCTCTCCAACAACAACAGAAAAGAGATATTGATATCTAGGCAGCAGCACAATTCCAGTTTCTGGGCTGTCTTTTTGGTGATTTGTATTGCCTGATAATGAGGACAGCTGATGTCAGAGTACTTGCTGTAGGCCAGACACTTTACTATGTACAGCAGCTTCATGAGGCAGATATTGTTGTTTGTTTGAAAGATGATGCAGCTAAGGCACAAATAACTTGTCCACATTCACAGCTAATAAGTGACAGAGCTGGATTTGAACCCAGGCAGACTTGTGTCCAGAGCCTGTCCTAACCATTCCATGATACTCAGTTCAGTCCAGTCGCTCAGTCGTGTCTGACTCTTTGCGACCCCATGAATCTCAGCACACCAGGGCTCCCTGTCCATCACCAACTCCCGGAGTTCACTCAAACTCACGTCCATTGAGTTGGTGATGCCATCCAGCAATCTCATCCTCTGTCGTCCCTTTCTCCCAATCCCTCCCAGCATCAGAGCCTTTTCCAATGAGTCAACTCTTCGCATGAGGTGGCCAAAGTATTGGAGTTTGAGCTTTAGCATCATTCCTCCCAAAGAACACCCAGGACTGATCTCCTTTAGGATGGACTGGTTGGATCTCCTTGCAGTCCAAGGGACTCTCAAGAGTGTTCTCCAAAACCACAGTTCAAAAGCATCAGTTCTTCGACTCTCACCTTTCTTCACAGTCCATGGTACTATCTCTTCTCAAATCATGACATTCTGCACTCAGATGAAGGAAACTGATGCCAAGAGGATATGACAAAAGCCTGTCAAATATCAGAGGTAGAGGGGAGTCGTAAGTCTTTTGGCCTTCTCCCTTTTCCTTCTCTTCGTTTTGAAACCTCTCAAACTATTATTAAATAGCCAAGAAATTGGAGATATGCCTCTGAAGTACTTAGCACAGTGCCCGCACACAGCTAATGTGTGTTTAATCTTTGCTGTTGTTTTGATGATGGTGACGGCTGAGTTAGCATCTGGGTGCACGTGGATGTCCATGTACTACCTCAGGTGGCTGCTCACTGAACCTGAGAAGATAAAGCTTGGGTCAGAGATAAATACACAGCTACTTCCCATCTGAAAACCGGAGAATTCTGCCCAGGATCTTAAAGTACATGTAGTTCCTGACAGGAATGTGTGAAGGGTGGTGGTTTATTTCTGCCTTACAGGGGTTTGGCTTGTGGGGCTGGGGATGGGAGAGGGTTGGGGATGGGGGAAGCGAGCCCTTCTCTGCAGCCTTTGTGCAAATGTTTGGGGGCCCTGTGCACCTCCATTTCCTCCCTCTAGTAGGAACTGCAGACCCAACTGAGCTCCCACTGGGTTCTTGGCTCTAAGTGGGGATACTCAGGAGCTCAGTCATGTCTGACTCTGTGACCCCACGGATTGTAGTCCGCCAGGCTCCTTTGTCCATGAATACTGGGGTGGTTTGCCATTTCCTTCTCCAGGGGATCTTCTCCCCGCGGAGATCAAACCCATGTCTCTTGCGTCTCCTGCATTAGCAGGCAGATTCTTTACCACTGTACCACCTGGGAAGCTCTAAGAACATCTCCTTTATCTCAGTTGCCCGGGGAGCTGTCAGAGCCTAAACCCCGCTCCTACCTGATTTCACGTCCCCATTTCAAGTCCCCAGAACTTGAGGGGCTCTGTTAGATCTCAGCATTCCCTGAGCACCTTTGGGTGCAGAACGGTTGTTAGCACTATTTCATTCATCTGGTGTTTCCCACATATTCTGAGTCATCAGATGCACCAGGGACCTGTTTAAAAACAGATTCACAGAGATTCTGGAGACTCTGAGTCAGCAAGTCTGGGGTGAGGCCAGGAACACGCCTGCCTGACAAGTACCCCCAGGTGATTCTGATTAACCCGAGTTTTGGAAACACCAATCTGTGTTGTGGGTTAGGAATCTGGTCCATTGAAGATGGTGGGATAGTCCTCCGTACATGAGGTGCTGTTAGTGCTGAGTTTCGAGGGGTACAAGGGAAATAGGGTCCTTATTCAGGTAGTTTACCACTTTGTGTGAATGATCTGATACGCAAGTAAATATTAAGGAATGGAATTAACCGTTATTGATAACATTATGCCTAGAAGGAAAATCTGTTCTGATTTCCAAATTACCAATTTAAATTGGTATCTAACTTAGAAAACCTGCCTGTAAGTTTGAAGGACAGTGGCACTCCTATACATGTAAAATACTGATTTTAGGTGTTTTTAGCTTGCTTCGTCTAAAAATTATATTTTAAAGCACAAATATAAACCCTTCTGGAATAAGATTTTATTCATACCCCCCCTCCCCACCCCTCCATGAGATGGTGGAAATTTTCTTTCATTTGTATTCTTCTATTTTCATTTATTCTTCTGATTTGTTTCACAAGACATTATCTCCCCTCCCCCCAAAGAAAAACAATGTCTTGCTTGAGGAGAACAGACAAGTTTGAGGTTATTCCTACAGGGAAATCCCTTTGTTCTTTCCTCTACTTTTTACCACTTCTGATTAAAAGCTAGGAAAGTACTGTGTGAAGGACTGTGTAGTAACTGACTGATTAACATGGTAGTAACACATGGTAAAATATAGCGGGGGACTTTTACGTGGCTGTATTAGACATCCGATAAAAATGTTTTGAGGACTTAGCACTCAGATGAGTAGAAAAGGAGATGGAGTTAAGCGGGGGCTCTGCTGAGTTGGGTTAAGTCACTCAGTTGTGTCTGACTCTTTGCAAACCCAGGGACTGTAACCTACCAGGCTCCTCCATCCATGGGATTTTCCAGGCAAGAGTACTGGAGTGGGATGCCATTGCCTTCTCCAGGGGGCTCTGCTATGCATAACTAATTTCTGCCTGGTTCTGTTGGCATCTGAGAAGCACTGTTGAGGTGCTCTGCCACTTCCCTGCTGATGGTCTGGCTCCTGTGACCACCGTATGGGCACGGGTGCCTCCTTGGAGCTCTCAGGATGTTCAGCTGGTGGTATCTCAGGGAACTCCAGGCAGCCTGACTCCATAGCTGGGGTTCTGTACATCTGCATTATATGAGGGCTGTGGTTGGTGGAAAATCTTGAGCAGTCCAAATAATCTTAGCATAGTTTTTCACTTAGCTTATTGAACAGGCTATCCACTTACATTATTGAAAAAAATACGCAAAAAGTTATGCCTTGGGAAGGCTCACTTCTGCTTCTATCCCCCATCTGCCTTGTCCTCTCCTCTCCCCACTAGAATAACTGCTTTTATTAGTTTCTCTGTATTCTTCCAGAATTTCTCCATGCAAGCTTAAAAATATTCTTTTTCTTCCATTTGCTATATGTATAATTTCTGGATTATCTTGTTTATCCTTTAATTTCCTCATTACCCTTTATTTTTATATATGATCAGAGTGATTACTTTCATTATTTTTCTGTATGTATTTTAAACCAGTTTCTTTTTTATTTCTGAAAGCGAAATTAGCCTTTTTTGGAGGGGGGCGGGATCAGAGAATGCAGTTGATTAGGGAAAAATGAGATTAATTAACCTTGAAATGGATTGTTAATTTAAGCACCTTCTTAAATGTTTTTTTATCATCAGTGCTTTGATTTAGATCCATTTTAAATATAAGCCTCCCAAGAGATGAGTAAGCTTTTCCTGTATTGAGAACGAAAAAGGGAGGAGGTACTTCTGTTAAATGTTTTGTAAGAACACAGTGTAAGTTAAGTTTGTTCACAAGTGGGCATTTTCTGCCTTTTATCTGGATATCCTGCATGCAGAATGTGAATTACTTCCTGACATGGGAGGAGACTATTACTGATACAGGGCTGTATTTGAATTTCAGTGTGGAACATTTTACTCTGAGAGAGTGACTTCATTAGCTAAATAAATGCATGTGATCTGGAGGTCTGCTTGGTATTTTAACTTCACTGGGTTGGTTATAACTGCCTTGAGTGCAGAGTACAATGTAGAGTAATACAGACATTTGAGTGAAGCAAATGTGGATATTTCAGTTATTTTTTTCCTGGTTGTCAGTATGCTTAAGACCAAAGATTGGTACTGAATTAGTATAGAAATGATGAACTTAAGCATTATTCATGAGGGTAGACTCAGAAACTTAATCATTGAATTACACAGCCTGCCAGTGTAGTTTAATAAAAGTACGTTGAAAAGCTTTCAACCTTGCAAAGTATGTCATCAGATAGTTCTGATTATGAGATTAGTGTATATTCATCATGAATTTCAAACTTGTAAAGTACAGAGGATATAAAGAAGAAACAGTATCACAACCTGGAGTGTGCCTGTTTCCCCCCTCTTTCTTTTTTGCTACTATGTATTAATCTATCTGGGGCTTCACTGGTGGCTCAGGTGGTAAAGAATCTGCCCCAAATCCCAGAGACCTAGGCTCGATCCTTGGGTCAGGAAGATCCTATCTATCCATCCATCTATCTATCTATCAGTATAACACTAGATAGCATTTTAAGAGAACAGTGGTATCACTGTCTCTATATAATTTTTTGTCCTGGTCTTTTAAAACCTAGCTATGTGAGAATTTCCGCCAGGCCATCAACATCCAGAGGCTGTTTTAAATTGGAGAAGCATTGGAGTGCATCTCTCTGACAGTGTCTCAGTTTGCTTTGCTTCCAAGTGAAGTCCTTATGATGTTTCCAGGGGCCTGTGTGTTCACACAGAGTTACCAAGCAGAATTTCTTTTTCTCCTCCTGCTTCCTAGGATTTCTTCTCTGTGTTTAGTATTTGTGAACTCACCAGTTGTACTCATATGAGTAGTATTTAGGAGAGGATGTGTTGGAGTTCTATCCATTAGTCCAGTGGATTGTTAAGTGTTTGTTCTTATCCTCATCTGCTGGAAAAATTCATCATAGTTTATATCTAAGATTGTTTGCCCACGACGACAGTTCTCTGACTCTACCACAAACAGATTGTTGAATCGAAAGATAGTTGTTTCCTTCCTTATTGGTTCTTTAATTGAGTAGTATTTCCTGTTATACTACTTTCCTGTTATAAATATTATGTTGCTATTTTCCTCTGAAGTTATTTCTCTTTTCCCCTTAAAAAACAAATAAACATCTCCCTTCCCCATTCGTCAGAATGGCAATTAGATATCTGTCTCAAGATTTCTCACCTTGGCGGGTGCCTGGTCTTGGCAGCATATGGGGTCTGTTTAGATTTGGCTCACCAGAATTTAAAAACAAAGGTCTGTCAAATATCTCTTGCTGCAGCTTTGGTTCTTGTTTTGTGGAAGGGTGAAGATTAACCTTGTTTCTTTTACTCTAGATGTTGGATGGTTTAGCTGAAACATTAATAGTCTGTGGATAAATAGGGGGACAGGGCAATACACCCATGATAATGGTGGCAGGGGATGAAGGTGTGAAATGAGAGAAAAATGCCTGAGTGCCATTAGTACATTTCACATTCCACTACACTTAGTAATCTAAATGTTGCTTGTAAATTGCAAAGACCACTTAATACTTAGGTTAACATCCACTGAGTAACTTTTGTAGCTTACATTTGTAGGATACTTATTATGGTCTGGTTTCATTAATACTCAGAATACTGTGTAAGAGAGACATGTCACCACCTCCACCTCCATTTTACTGAGTGGCACAGAGAGGTAATTTGCCGAGTCACAAACTGGTATGTTGTTGAGACAAAATGTGGTGAAGGTTCAGTTCAGTTCAGTTGCTCAGTCGTGTCCGACTCTTTGCGACCCCGTGAATTGCAGCACGCCAAGCCTTCCTGTCCATCACCAACTCCCGGAGTTCACCTAAACTCTTGTCCATCGAGTCGGTGATGCCATCCAGCCATCTCATCCTCTGTTGTCCCCTTCTCCTCCTGCCCCCAATCCCTCCCAGCGTCAAAGTCTTTTCCAATGAGTCAGCTCTTCACATGAGGTGGCCAAAGTATTGGAGTTTCAGCTTTAGCATCAGTCCTTCCAAAGAACACTGTGTTTAAACATTTTATGAAAATAACTAAGTTTTGTGAACTTTTGTTCATTTTAAAACTGAAACATTTCTGAATTTGGCTAGGGTGTGACAGATATTTTCTGCTTTATTCAGGTTATTTTTTAATCACTGTGCCACTAGCCCAGTGGCATGACCCATGGAGGTGAATTAGCAGCCCATGTGACAGTGTTTTTGTGAATCTGCAGAGAATTAATAAAGTTTGTTTGGTTCTTTGAGCTGTACTGATGAAAGGTAATCTAGTCTCTAAATCAAAGCGTTTTTGTTAATGGTTCCCAGCTTCTGGTCTCTCTTCTTTTGCCAGACATTCATGATCAGTGTCAGAAGACAGATAATATAGGAACAAATTCAATTTCAGGCTTATTTTTATTTAGTGGTGTGTTTTAAGGGGGCATTTTCTCTTCTTGCCTTTCCTTCTCTCCCCATGCTTGCTGTATTTAAATACTGTAACACTGTAATGTACTATCTCTAGCTTATGCCCCAAGGAAATGGCCTAGTTTACTTGTTAGTGATGGAGGAGGAGAAGCAGAGATACTTGGTTGATACTCCACTCTCTAGCACATTTAGCTGTATTAATGGAAAATACCTTTAACCATGTAGTGGTTGCTGGTGGCAGCAGCTGTGAGAATTGGGACCGTAACCATTAACTTCATTCAACAGTTCTCAAAATATGATTCCTTGGCCAGCAGCATCAGCATCTCTTGTGAACTTGCAGGAAATGCCAAATCTTGACCCCACCCTAGCTAGGTCTGCTAAATCAGGATCCCTGTGGATGGGCTCAGCAATCTGCCGTGAACAGCCCTCCAGGTGATTCTGAATCTGTAGTTTGAGGACCGATGTCTGCACTATCAGCTGGCCTGGGGCCAGAGGAATGAATGTTCATAGAGACCTGTAGCCTGTGCTTGGCAGTGACTGGGGCTGCAGAAGCTTGATTCCCAGAGGGTTGAGCTTCTGCCTCTGGAGCAGTTTGGGTTTTTGAACACACGCTTCATTACCATACACTGAGAACCTTGCTTTAAGAATCTCTGAATCCTGCAGGTCTGTGCCTTAGAGGCACACTCGCTAGCTGGCCTGTTTGGAGATTAATAACCTGCCCCCTGGGCTTGTTCCTCATCCTCAGGCTGAGGGCAGCCTCTCTGATTTCCCTTTTCCCAGGAACTTTAAACAGCATCTAGAGGGGGAGGAGGTGACTCACCACAATCACAGGGTAGGGATGGACTTTCTAAACAAAATCTGAGGGGAGAGGATTATTCTTTCTAAATACTGATTACATAAAACCCCCATTTTGATATTTTAGTGAGTGCCTCCTAACGGAAAAACATAACTAGGAAAACTTGAGGCAGACACGGGGATTTTACTTGTGGATGGGACGTACACGTTTGAATAAACATGAGAACACTAGATAAGCATGAATGTGTCGAGTGCTTGGTGTTCTGTTGCTGGCGGAGGAATCTTAGTTTGCTTTACCCAATATAATTCAGCTTTTCCATTGATTATTTTCTTATTTATGGAAGCTATCCGTAAATTAGCTGTTAGTCCTGTATAATCCACTATAATTTGTAGAGGTCAGAGATAATTGAAGCAGTTTGATAATGGCTGCAGAGCATAGTAAAGAGAGAGGCTGTGTGACCTTGAATAAATTACTTAACCTCTCTGTGCTTATGTTTTTTCCTTGGTAAAATGGGCATTGTGTTAATGGTTGTTGTGTGGATAAAATGAGATATATAGAACAGTACCTGACCCATAATGAACAAGAAATATTAACTGATAGGTAATTTGGATTGGCCCTTACAATTTTTTTTGAAACTTCTTACTTTTTCTTAGCATATTTTTAAATTGGAATGTAAATAAAGTTAAGACTTTGAAATAAAGGATTGGGCTTAAATGTTGGTATAAAGGGTTGGACTTAATTATTTGATTGGATTCTTATAGCGTATGGTCTTCTCAGGTGGTAAAGTATCTGCCTGCCAAGGCAGGAGATATTAGAGATGCGAGTTTGATCCCCGGATCAGGAAGATCCTCTGGAGTAGGAAATGGCAACCCACTCCAGTATTCTTGTATGTCCACGGACAGAGGAGCTTGGTGGGCTACGGCCCATGGGGTTGCAAAGAGTTATACACGACTGAAGTGACTTAAGCACGCATGCAATGAGTGTGCTTGTGTTCTGGTTAATTGAGTTTTCTAGATGGCTAATAGTTAGGTTTGGTAATTGGGGTAGTGGTGGGACTTCAGGATTACTGTTGTAGATACCATGATAATTCAGTTCTGAAAATCTAGAATATTGGATTAACTGTATTCAGCATGTTCTTTAAAATGGTGTTTTGATTACATTTTGATGTTTTGATGTTTTTCCTCTTTTTAAACTGTGAAGTAGAAGTGTTAGTCGCTCAGTCATGTCCGACTCTTTTGCAACCCCAGGGACTGAAGCCCACAAGGCTTCTCTGTTCATGGGACTCTCCAGGCAAGAATACTGGAGTGGGTATTCCATTCTCCGGGGGATCTTCCTAACCTAGGGATCAAACCCGAATCTCCTGCATTGCAGGAAGATTCTTTACCGTCTGAGCCACCGGGGAATCCTTTTTTCAGACTGGGATCAGATAAAATCACATTAGTTAGGGATTTTGGTTTGTTGAGTCCCAATGAGTTGATTTTATTACACACATAATTTCAAATCTAGAAACCTGTCAAGTTACAAAAGTGAATTTGTATGTTGTTGTGAACTTGTAATACCTTTCCTCTTATAAACCATGTTTCCAAAGCATGACCAGGCACAGGGTAATGTAATGTAAGCCTGTTCAACCTGAAAGATAGATCCCCAGACCAGCAGTGCCACAGGGTCCAGGGTCTAATCATCACGTGAGAATTTGCTGTGGGAAAGAGAATAATAAATGACAACCAGGATATAAGATCACAGTCTTTTGTCTTCCCAACCTGTTCGCTTAAGCTGTGTGACCCCAGCTTCTTCTATACCATGGATGATCTGAGTTAGGCCTCCAGAGACCTTTTTCAGGAGAGGGGAGGATAGACTATGATTTCGTGGTAGTAGGATGTGTGAGTGAGAGGCTTTGGAGGCAGGGAACAGGGTGGTTTCTAGGGTGTGCGGGTGATGGGACGGGGCACGTTTTAGGTCTTGTGCTTATTAGCAGAGTCTCGGCTGCGGGCACGTATTACCCCTGAGAGGTCCAGGCTGGGTTGGAGAAGCTGAAGCCTGCAGGGTCACGTGGGGCAATTGGCAACTATATGTGGAGCATTTCATTCTAAGTGTTTATAACAGGCCGCTGCCGGTGCCGCTTTTAAATTTTTTTCTAGGAGAATTTAAATGGATAAGGGTCAGCAGTTTTATCAGTTTTAAAAGCCCCCTTATTATAATAGTTATATGTATTTTTAGTTTTACTTACCTCTGTTTTATATGAGCATGCATTTACATTTGATTACTGTTGTAATATGGGGTGTGTGTGTGTGTGTTTTAAATAAACAATATGTAAAGCATTAAAGATGCTTTCCACTTCTACTCAGCATTCTCTGGAAAAGGATCTGAGATGTTTATAGAATCCAACAAGCTTTTGGTAAAGTACATGTTTTTAAATCATGTTGAACATGTAAAGAAAAGACAGACTTGAGCTTGTTAAAAAAATTACTCCTGTCAAGTCCCATGTAACTTTGCCTGTCAAACAAGACTTGAAAATGTTTTCCCCAAGTGGCCATGTCTTAACAATTTATGTCCTTGAGGGAGTTCCTTGGAAGGAACTAAGTTCTGGGAGGTCACATTTTTCTTTCAAGTTTGATTTCCAAAGTGAAAATGAACTTCTGTTTTTTAACTTGAACTTTGAAAAAAAAAAACCAATGAAGAGCTTTTTGAACTATGCAACAATTGTGTTATATGGAGCTGGGATTCCCTATCTCTGCAGCTAGAAATGAATCTTGACAGTTTCCTTTGTAGCTATAAAAATGGAGGGAGAAAGAGAAGACGAGGTAAAAAAAATGCTGAGTCTGAGAAATTTTTCTAGCCATTTAAACCTTCGCTACATAAATGTCTGTTTATATTAATGGGGTAAGACCAAATAACAATAATTTTTTTTTTCTAATGAAATATTTTCTCCCCTGGGAAATCAATCATTTTGCAAGCTTCTCGTTGAAAACATATAAATAGAAAAAATTTAACATTTATCGTAATTAGGAAATGTACAGTTTTGACGATGAAATTCCAGTTAAAGTGGCATATTCAGTTTTTTTCTTGATTATTTAGGCTAATGGAGAAGAGGTAAACAGAATAATCTAGAAACATTTTTGCTTTATTAAGTCCTTGAAAATGAATGTATGTCATGTTTTGAGAGTCATGATGTAGTACTAAAGTTGAGCCATAGTGAATATCTGTTTCAGGAAGAATTGGAAAGGATTCTCAATTGTTTGATTGCTTGTGCACGGGTGCTCTGTCATGGCCGTGTCCAACTATTTTGCGACCCCATAGACTGTAGCCCGCCAGTCTCCTCTGTCCATGGGATTTTTTCAGGCAAGAATACTGCAGTGGGTAGCCATTTCATCCTCCAGGGGATCTTCCCCACTTAAGGATCAAAGCTGAGTTTCCTGCATTACAGGTGGGTTCTTTACCCGCTGAGCCATCAGAGATACCACTTTTGTTCACCTGTTTTTTTCTGTAACCATTTAATACGAGAAATAGAACATGTTACCTTTCAAGTGGCCTTGCAGATCTAGACAAAGCTGAAGTACCCTATTAACATACTGTGGGTTTTAATTTTCCTCAGTCGGAGATAATAATTAAATGCTTTCCTTTTTAAGTCTTATTGTTGGGTGGTCAGATGAATAACTGTGAAGGGGAAAGAAAATCATGAGGTGGAGGCGGTGATAAAATTCTTCATTGGCTAAATAGTTACTGCATTACCTTGACAGGTAATATATTGTCCTTAGCATTCAAGGATGTAACTGCTTTGTTGTTGTTGCTGTTGAGTCGTTAAGTTGTGTCTGACTCTTTGTGACCCCATGGCCTGTAGTATGCCAGGCTCCTCTCTTCTGCACTGTCTCCCAGAGTTTGGTCAAATTCATGTCCATTGAGTCAGTGACGCAATCTAACCATCTCATCCTCTGCCACCGCCACCTCAGCCTCCTAGCATCAAGGTCTTTCCCAATGAGTTGGCTCTTCCCATTAGGGGCCAAAGTATCTGAGCTTCACCAGCAGTCCTTCGAATGAATATTCAGGGTTGATTTCCTTTAGGATTGACTGCTTTGATCTCCTTGCAGTCCAGGGGACTCTCAAGAGTCTTCTTCAGCACCACAGTTTGAAAGGATCAGTTCTTTTGTGCTCAGCCTTCTTTATGGTCCAACTCTCACATCTGTATATAACTACTGAAAAAACCAGTAATTGCTAAAGGACTGTTGCTTTGACTTTTGTCTTTGGCTGTAGCCGATTTATGGTGATTGCTTTCTCGTTGGGTACATTTCCTTTGATGGCCATGGAAATGAGCAGCGGGGATTGGCTCATGTACCATGGACATGGGTAGCCATTCACATTTTTTAAGAAGTTTACTTGCATAATCATGCTGGTTTTGTGATTTCATGATTTTTTAGTTTTAGGTGTTATTAATATCTATTGACCTCTTCAGGTGAGGATTTAGCTCTTTTCCTTCCCTCCAGCCAGCCCTCACCACACATGTATACCTCCCATCCCCACATCCTCCCTACACACTTGTCTTGTGGTTTTTAATCCAGCATTTGGCATTTGCCGTATTATTATGGACGCTGTTCAGAGCAGGGCCACATCAGCAAACATGATTATTTTTCATTTACTATACACCTTCTGTTTTCCCTGACGTTAGTGGTTTTTTTGGTGTGTTTGTTGTTATCTCAGCTTCAGACTCTGTCCTAGCAGTGTCTTCTTTTTACCCAAAGAATTCTCTGAATTCCATCTGTGTTTGCAGAAGTTTCTCCCCGAGCTTCCTGATCTGATCTAATCTAGGTTGATTCTCCTCTATAACTGCTATGCAGCTGTCACTCTGATCTCCTTCACTGTCATCCTAGAGATCCGGCTCTCTCTTGACTTAGGTTTGTCTCATAACACCTTCTTGGTTTAATCCTTCATTTGGGTGGAGCTTAGCCTCGGTGTCTTCCTTAGAAAGACTGTATTACAGGCAAAGTTTTGTGCACATCAACCCTTTCATTTGATCGGTCGTTTGGCTCAGACGGTAAAGAGTCTGCCTCCAATGCGGGAGACCCAGGTTCAATCCCTGGGTCGGGAAAATCCCCTGGAGAAGGAAATGGTAACCCACTCCAGTATTCTTGCCTGGAGAATCCCATGGATGGAGAAGCCTGGTAGGCTACAGTCTCCAGGGTCGCAAAGAGTCGGACACGACTGAGCGACTTCACTTTCACTTTCTTTCTTTCTTTGCTGAAATAAGAATCTTAGGTTAAAAATCATTTGCTTTTTCTACTCTGAAGACATTACCCTTTAAGTTTTTTTAGCTTTTAGTTTTCACGTTGGTATTGAGAAGGTGGAGCTTCGCTGCCCGCTCAGTGATCACGAATCCACCTGTCAGTGCAGGGGACAGGGGTTCCATCCCTGGGTTGGGAAGATCCCCTGGAGAAGGAAATGGCAACCCTTTCCAGTATTCTTGCCTGCAAAATCCCATGGATGGAGGAGCCTGGTGGGCTAGTCCAGACATGATTCCAGTTCAGTTCAGTCGTTCAGTCGCCAAGTCATGTCCAATGCTTTTATGACCTCATGGACTCTAGCCTGCCAGGCTCCTCTGTCCATGGGATTTCCCAGGCAGGCATACTGGAGTGGGTTGCCCCTTTCTTCTCCAAGGAATCTTCTGACTCAGGAATCGAACCTGAGACTCCTGCGTTGGCAGGCAGATACTAGACTGGTTAGATTCTTCAGAGAAAACTCTTTTCATCTCATAGCCGGAGGGTAAGACTTGTCTCTCAGCTTTGCAGAGACTGTGTGGAAAGAAGGCAGGGGTCTGAGCATTCCGATGGCAGTTATTTACTTAATACCTCTGCTTTTGGTAGGTTCTCAACTGTAAACCTTCCATGTTAGCCTCTGCTGAGAAATAATCTCCAGTCTCCTACTAAGGTGGGTGAGGGGTGGTCACCAGTGGTTTGAAGAGGGGAATGGTGGAATGTAGGATTCAGACTGCTTAAGCAGTTTTCAACCAACCCTTGTTTTTGCTGTTCCCTGCTTCCCAAGAAAATCAACTCATTTCTCCATCATCAGTGCTTGTTACCACCAAGGCCTCCGCTGTGAAGACCCTGCAGTGTAAACAGTGTAGGTTCTTAGCTTCCTCCAGCTGCCTCAGGGTCAGCCTTCCAGTCTGCTCAACCTTCTGTATTCCAATTTCCAAAATTTTCTTGTTGCACTTTCCCATTCTTTCCATCTTCTTAAAATAGTTTAAAAAAAAAATTTTTTTTTTGTCTTTGGTTTTAGTGGGACTTTTTATGCGTGTATTCAGTTTACTCCTCTTGGCCTGGAGCCCCTGGGCATTTTTATGCATATGTTTTCCATGCTTTCTCCAGTATGTCTTCACCCCATAGTTCCTCCATTTTCCCTGTTCTCTTGGGAGTACCACCAGTCTTCCAGCCATCACACAGGAGCCTGAAGATCAGTTTTGACTTTTCTGCCTCCCTTATCGTGTGTCCACCCAGTGAACAATTTCTTCCTGAAGATCTCTCTCATTCTACTGTGTGAATCGCAGGGCCACCGTGTTCCTGGCGGGGCTGTAAAAGTAGCCTTGTGGACAGGGACTGGATTAGCAGTCTGTCATAGTGAGGCTCGAACCATTCTTAATGAGATAACCTATTTGGAGAGGCCTGACAGGTCCTAGGAGGAGGGACAGGAGCTGCGCCTTCTGGTTCTCTAATTTTCTCTTTCAAGGCTGTGTGAGGTCTTCTGGGTGAAGTGGGCATTCTACCGAGGGCCAGTGGAAGGGAGAAAAGTGCTAAAGGTCATCCTCAGATCTGCTATGTCACCACCAAGATGGGAACACTACCCACAGTACTTCTGATGCCACGACATGTGGGCTTTCTTCTTACAGTAAGCAATTCTCACTCTACCTTGAGCTAACTCAGCCCCCACGGGTTAAGGATTCAGCCCCACAAGGCTGCCACCCCCAGTTTAGACACAAGTTAAAGGTCCCTTTTTATCTTAAAAAAAAAATAAAAAGAAGTCTCAGGTTATCACCTGTATTTCTGACCAACCAGTTTATAAGTCAGGGGTTCCCATAACCCCCTGCTCAGATTGCTAGAAGTTCACAGAATTGGTGGCTCAGACAATAAAGAATCTGCCTGCAATGTGGGAGACCTGGGTTTGATTCCTGGGTTGGGAAGATCCTCTGGAGGAGGGCATGGCAACCCACTCCAGTATTCTTGCCTGGAGAATCCCCACGGACAGAGGGGCCTAGAGGGCTGTAGTCCATGGGGTCACACAGAGTCGGACATGACTGAAGTGACTAAACACAGGGAAACCCTTACCTATGTTTATTGGTCTGTTATAAAGAGTATCATAAAGGATCTAGATGAATAGCCAAGCTGAGGAGGCACACAGGGTGGCATTTGGAAGGGCCCTCTGGACAGAAGCTTCTGTACCCGTGGAGTTGGGGTGTGCCCCAGCAGAGGGATGCATTCACCAACCAGAAGCTCTCTGAATTTCATCATTTAGGGTTTTTAATGGAGGTTTCATTACATAGGTATGGTTCACTAAATCACTGGTCATTGTTGATTGAACTCAGTCTCCAGTCCCTCTGTCTTCCCTAGAGGTAGGAGACGAGTGAGGTGGGACTGAAAATTCCAACCCCCTAATCACAGGGTTGGTTCTATCCCCCACCCTTAAGATAAATTCAGGCATAGTTGAAAGGAGCTTCCTGTGAATATCAAAAAACACTTCCGTCACCTCTGTCCTTTTGGATATCCCAAGTATCCTGGAAGCTCTCTGCTAGGAACCAGGACAGAGATCAAATCAATATATGCTTATACCACAGTATAATCAGATGCAGGCCCCACGTCATACTCGCCCAGGCCTTGTCGTTCTGCAGCCCCGTTGTTTAAGGTGTCTTCTAAGAGTCTTCCCTGTTCATCAAGCTCATTTTGCCCTCGTCTTCCAGATGAATGTTTTGAAAAGTCTTTATGTCATATCCCCAGTTGAAAACGCATTACTTGTAAAATAAAGTCGAAAGTCTCGACATGGAAACCACTTTCTATTCTGATCTGTGCCTGCCCCTAGTCAACAGATGGGCCTCTTGGTCCATCCCTCTGCTGACTGACTGACCCAGCTAAGTCCCTTCACTTGTCCTGGTTTCCTTTTTTGCAACATGGGAGGAATGTAACGGCCAGCTTCCAGAGTTAGCTGATGATTGAATGAGATAAAGCTTATTTAAAAAGTTTACAAGCTGAAAGTCTTATAAAGATCTAGTGTTTTTATTCGTATTAATAAATCTATAAGTTTGTCCCTATTTTCTTTTAGCTCCACCCCCTCCCCCCCATTGCCCACTCTCTGCCCCCAAGTGAGGCTGGTTTGTCACTGTTGTCTGAATCTAACTTGCTTATTTTTGCCCCCACATCTTTTGTTTATGCCATGTTTAGAATTGGTAAGCAACTGAGTTAGCGATGGATTTTGACTGACATTGGTTCTGATGGGTGAGGGCCCTGAGTAGAGTGTGCTGAGAGGAATGCGTGAATGAGGCTCCTAGTTACGTTCTGTCCTAGAACAGTCTGCCCTTTCCTCTCTGTATCTCAAGTGATAGATGTTCAGTCACTAATGATCAGTGATTTAATGAATCATACCTATGTAATTAAACCGCTTTTAAAAACCCTAAATGATAATATTTCTGGGCCAAGTTAAAAATCCCTTGCTTTCCAGATGTCTTTCTTTTCTACCTAAGTAATAATAACAATTATAAAATGGCTTGCTTTTCACGTTATTTATCTCTAAAGTTCAACAAAAATACAAATACCTCAAGACTAGGAGCTGCCTTATGCTGCTTAAGATTCTTTTTCATGCACTCACAGATGTTCAGACAGAGTGCCAAATGCAGTGTCTGGAGGTGACCTTGACCTTGGAAGAGTGTTGGAATTTTGAGGATTTTCTAGCACTTGATACTGCAATACTTGGGTGACTTATATCGCCTCTTTAGGATATAGTTTCCTCATTTTAAATGTAGGTGAATGAGATTGTGTGAGCTCTAGAATCCAAAGTAAAGAAAGTGAATTTTTTGTTTTTTAAAAATTCCTAAGGAACTTCATACATTGGGACACTATGAACTGACATCAGATAGAATGGACAAATAGGGTAAGAATTTCTGGTGATTTCATTATGCAGTGTACTTTGGTACTGAGTGCAGCTGGCATTTCTCTAGTTTGGGTTATAAAGAGGAGTTCTTTTCCTTGGCTTCCCAAGAGGCTCAGTGATCCGCCTGCTAACTCAGAAGATGCCAGAGACACAGGGTCGATCCCTGGGTCGGAAAGATCCCCTGGAGGAGGAAATGGCAACCCACTCCAGTATTCTTGCTTGGAGGATCCCATGGACAAAGGAGCCTGGTGGAATACAGTCCATGGGGTCGCAAAGAGTTGGACATGGCTGAGCACACATCCATGCATATTTTCCTTGCAGTCTGGTTTAAAGTTGAGGCTATCCATGCTGGTTTAACACTTAAAGTGTGTGTCCGTTATAATGAGTTCTTTCTCAGTAATCCTTAAGTTTTCACACAGTGTGTAACACGTATTAGAATGTTTTTCTGATTTCATAGCAAGACTGAAATATTAAATGTTAAAATATTTGAATTGTATGACTAATGAACTTTTTTTTCATAGGCCTCCAAGATTGGTGTGTAACAAAAGGATTTGAACACCACAGATATTTTTCAGTTATTGATACTTCACTTTATATTTCTGTTTCTAAATTCATGTTTGTGAGAATGTGGAAAGGGTATGAAAGTAGGGAAAATAATGAACAAAATAAAGAAACATTCCTTGAACAGGCAATTAAAGGGTCTGAGATTCTTTGTGTTAGCTGCTTTGCATTTTGACTTGCTTGAGATTTGGTGAGTGAATGAAATTCTAGAAGAGAACTGAAAACATTGTGGTTGACCAAACATTGACATTTTATCCTCCTCCTCTTCCCCTGCTCTTTAGAATAATGTCTCAAGTATATGCATTTCCATTTGGTTCTTTCCAAGAGAAATTATGTCGTGTTGAATGATGGTCATGCTATCCTCCTTAATTTATTACATACAGCAGAACAAGGATTCACGTAGATGACTTTTGCGTTGTTTTACGTGATGACAAAACATGAAAATCCAAAATTCTGATGTGGACCCGAAAGTAATTCTTAACGTTGAAGTTTTCCGTTATTTCAGTCTTTTTTTTAAAATAATGCCAGAAGTTGCTTCATTGTTGTGTGGACTGCTTCTTCCTTTTACCTCCTATTGACCAGTTGTAGAAAGAAATATTCTTTAATTTCAGTAAGAAGGCCACTGTTCTATGGTAGAATACACCTTTTACAGTCCTACAAAAGGCTTTCAATTAGAGTCACTGTTATGAACTACTATTAGACTTCGACCTCTGAAACAGTCCAGGAATAGTCATTTTAAAATTCTACTTTGCTTCCTTTTGTTATGCTTGCGCTTATTAAGTTCAGAAATGGGACTCCACTTGCTTGTTCTACGTTTATAGTTTCATCTGGGCTGCAGTTTTAGTTCTTTGCCGTGGCTAAGGAATTGCTATCTTTAAAGGGATGTTAATAGCAGTGGTAGTGAGGCCCCCAATTTTCCCATGAAACACAGCTCTGGAACTCTAATGGTTGCAAATAGATGAAATTTGACATTTAAGAAAAAAAAATCTGATAGGTGGCTCAGATGGTAAAGAATCCTCTTGCATTGTGGAAGACCTGGGCTTGATCCGTGGGTTAGGAAGATCCCCTGGAGGAGGGCATGGCAACCCACTCCGGTATTCTTGTCTGGAGAATCCCATGGACAGAGAAGCCTGGCAGGCTCCAGTCCATGGGGTTGCAAAGAATCGGACACGACTGAGCGACTAAGCACAGCACCTTATTTAGGTGAAAGTGGAAGTGGCAGCCCACTCCAGTATTCTTGCTTGGGAAATTCCATGGACAGAGGAGGCTGGCAGGCTACAGCTGCAAAGAGTCAGATATGACTGAGCAACTAAGCACACACACACACATTCTTTTCGTAATAGTTACTTTGAGAGAGTACGTGTTTCATCCAGTGTTGTTAGTGTTGTTAAAAACTTTGTTGAAGTTTTAAAAAATTGAATCTGGAATCTGTTAGCACATTTACATTTTCGGTTTGTGCTTGGCACCCCACTCCAGTACTCTTGCCTGGAAAATCCCATGGACAGAGGAGCCTGGTAGGCTGCAGTCCATGGGGTCGCTAAGAGTTGGACACGACTGAGCGACTTCACTTTCACTTTTCACTTTCATGCATTGGAGAAGGAAATGGCAACCCACTCCAGTGTTCTTGCCTGGAGAATCCCAGGGACGGGGGAGCCTGCTGGGCCGCCATCTATGGGGTTGCATAGAGTTGGACACAACTGAAGCGACTTAGCAGCAGCAGCAGCTCATGTATTAGCTGTGTGATGAAACTTCTGTTGCAGAGGTGCTAATGGTACCGGATTTCATTCCCCATGCTCACTAGTCCCGCTTCCCTCCTCAGAAAGAGTCACAGTCAGCATTTTCATGTCCGTCCTCACAGCTCCTGTCACGTCGTTTTGTCATCCCCCTGTGGATAGACATCTGGGTTGTTTTCCAGTTTTTATCATCTCAAGCCATGATGCAGGGACCATCCTTGTACCCACCTTGTTGTGTAGCAGTATTGACAATATCTGGTATTACTGCGAAGCTGTCCCCTTTTTTATTGTTACATGTTGTTGATAATTTTTTATTTTTTAACCTTTATTTTGTATAGGAGTGCAGCTGATTAACAATGTTGTGATAGTTTCAGGTGGATAGCAAAGGGACTCAGCTATACATATACCTATATCCAATTCTTCCCCAAACTCCCTTCCCATCCACAGGCTGCCACATAACACTGAGGAGAGTTCCCTGTGCTGTCTTTTGAAGAGCATGGAGTTCATTTTTGGCAAAATTATATGGCAAGAAATCTGGTGATAAGGTATGTGTTAAGCTCTTCACGTAATGAAAATTTTGACATAGAGTGATAATTTCCAGAGTTATTCCTGAAATAAATGTCTCGATCATTTCTAAAGATGATATTGATCTGGATATAACAGCTCCTGCAGTGTGTATGTGTGTGTTTAATTCGTCTCCTTACTTTATAGTTAGGCATTATACTCAATGTGCTGTTGAATGGTATTTAGTTGTAACAGATGATTTTCCTGAATCTTTAGTTAAATAAACGTATTTTGATTCATCATTGACTTTCACCCTCCAAACTGTAATGGCTGCTGTTTCTGCATGGGCTTGCCTACAGTTTGTCCACTTGGCTAAATCCACCAGCTTCTGCAAGGAGGTAGCATCTGAGCTGTGTGTTCCGGCCCCGTCCCTCCGTGCCTCTCCACTCTCCTGAGTTCTGGCACCCTGTACCTACCCATCTTAGTGCTGCTGCACGTAGTAGCATGTGCTTCCCTTACTGTGTGTGTCCTTGCAGATCAAGTGTCTGAAGAGCAGGCACTGGTGCTTTACAGATCATTTCATCCCCAGCTAGACTGTGTATGTTAAACTCTTGACTGAATACAGTAGTGGGGATAACTGTGGAGAGAGCCTGGGGCTTACACGGGGAAGGACTTGGTCACCAGGTGGAAAAACTCAGTGCTAAGTTCAGTGGGCAATAGGGGAATTACTGGTGTTTGAATAGAAGTGGAATAGGATTATTCCTCTGATTAAGGAGATTAAGTGTTGTTAATGTATGAGATGAAATGGAAAACTGAGACAGGAGTTGAAAAACAAGAGTGAGGTTAAAGTGGTCTGGCTTGTATTTCTGTAAGATAATAGAAAAAGAAAGGAGGCGACATTTTGAAATAGAATTTGCCAGAATGACAACTGACTAGGTGCAACATCCATGTATTCATTCAGCTACTTGTGTGGTGTGACACGCTGGGCACTGTGTTAGGCATTGATGGAAAGGGGCAAAGGACAAGCCTGCTGAACAGGTGTGGAGGGTGGGTGGCCTGTAGGATGGTAATGCCACTACGGGCAATGGTAAGCCAGGAAGGAGGAACTGGTTTTGTTGGACAGTCTTGTTAACTTTTTGACTTGTAGAGTTTAAGCTGCAGAGGAATGTTCAGTAGAATACTGTTGGCATCATGAGTTCCTTTGAAATGGAT
Source organism: Redunca redunca (assembly GCA_006410935.1). Taxonomy (NCBI): domain Eukaryota; kingdom Metazoa; phylum Chordata; class Mammalia; order Artiodactyla; family Bovidae; genus Redunca; species Redunca redunca. The sequence goes on along the minus strand of SJYQ01092872.1, from coordinate 68,920 downwards.
TTTGTGTTTAATCTGTGTGAAGGTGAGAGTTGAAGCCCCAGAAGTAAAGCACTCCAAGAATTACTTAGATTCTGCCTTGTTGGAAAGCTCAGTCACTCTCAGTCAAGGCGTAGTGCAGAAGCCTTTGGTTTCTGAAAGCCCTCCTCCTCTCACAGCCAGGGCAGTAGACACCAGGACTGAGAAATGAACTCTGAATTCAGGTGAGAGCAAAGGGAAGATGGAAAGTTGACAAAATGAGGACGAAGGGCCAAAGAACTGCTAATTTTATTGTATCTGTTTCTTATTCCACTTTTCTGACTTGGCATTTGTGACGGTTCGTTTTCTGTGTCAACTTGGCTAGGCTCTGGTGCCCAGATGTTTGATCAAACACATGTCCAGGTGTTGGGGTATTTTTTAGATGTGGTGAACATTGAAATCAGTAGACTTTGAGTACAGTTGATTGCCCTCCACAATGTGCTTGGCAGCTGTCATCCTATCAGCTTGAAGGTCTTAAGATAAAGATTGATGTCCCCCCCCACTCCAGTACTCTTGCCTGGAAAATCTCATGGGAGGAGCCTGGTAGGCTACAGTTCATGGGGTCGCAAAGAGTCAGACACGACTGAGGGACTTTACTTACTTACTTTACTAAGGAAGAGGCAGTTCTGCCTCCAGACTGCAATGTCAGCTTCTCCCTGGGCCTCCAGCACGACCTGCAGATTTCAGACTTGGCTGCCCCCACAACCCCATGAACCGATTCCTTAAAATAAACGTCTTTAGATAGATGGATGGACGCACGCATATGTACACATATATATACATACACACACATACACGCATCCTGTTGGTTCTGTTTCTTGGGAGAACCCTAACTAATGCAGATTTTAACATAGCTAGAGTCAAGTTGTATTTTCTACTTACTGAGCTTGTTATTTAGCATATAGTGTCATGCTGGCTTCTGAGTCTTTTGACACATGAGTCTCCGCTTCTCAGGAGTTTCTGATTCTGCTCTTGGCTTGCTCAGTACCTGGTGTGTGCCTCTCCTGGACATTATATTATTGTAATTGTTGGCATGTGTGCCTGTTTCCTAAATGAATCTGTCAGCTTCCTGCAACCTATGACTTGCTCCTACTAGCTTATGTAGCTTGGGTAGCCAGCCTAGGGGGGGCACATAAGAATTTGTCTCAGTGTGTCTATTCAGTTAAAGAGTTTACCTCTGACTGATACTAGAAAGAACTCAAAAGGAGACACACTAAAATGGAAAGTGTGACCAGAAAGAACCAGAGAGGCTGGCAAGCACATTGGCAGCATCTTCTGATTTATAGTCTTATATCGGATGGCAGGTGTGATATGTATTATGGTCACTTGGCTACCACAGCTAACCATTATCTAATCAGTATTTGTTTTTCAATTTATCAAATATTTACTCAGATATGACTTCACCAGTCATGGCTAGGTAAAGCTAGACTTTAAAATATTTCTTAGAGACATTTTCAAAGATACATAGAGCACCAAGAAACAAATGCTTATAATCTCATTACCCACAAAAAAATAAACATTTTTTTTAATAGACTGACTTAGAATTTTTAGTATACTCAGGTATATGCAGTGATAGCATATTGTGTAGGCTGATTTTTATTGTTTTAAAAGTAAATATGTCATGTCATCTTTTGCTGTTCTTTATACATTTTTTTTTTTACTACCTATGTAGTATTTCATTATAGGGAAACATGTATTACATAATCAGTTCCCTTATTATTGGACATTTAATCTCTCTCTTCCCCTTTTCCTCCCTCTCCTTCTCTTTCTCCTTGTTCTTCTTTTCTGTCTTAAACATGGCCCCACTGCATATGTTTGCACAATGTATCTTTCTATACTTGGCAATTATTTCCTAAGAATGAATTTTTTAAAGTAAAATTTCTGGGTCACTTGTTGTTTAGACACTAAGTTGTGTCTGACTTGTTTTGAAACCCCATGGACTCCTCTCCCCATGGATTTCCCAGGCAAGAATACAGAAATGGATTGCTTATTCCTTCTCCAAAGGATCTTCCTGACCCAGGAATCGAACCCTCATTTACCGCATTCCATGCAGATTCTTTATCGATGAGCTGTTGCGGAAGCCCTGGTCACTGGGAACCAGCTTTATTTTTAAAGGTTTTTGCAATATGTTACCTAAGTGCCTTCCAAATACATTTTACCAACGTAGATTAATTCCAGTGACATAGGAGAGTTCCATGAATGGCATTCTTGCCATATATACAGGTGTGTAAGTGACTGATTGGGATTTTTTTTCCCCCTTCTAGGATGGGTTGTTTTTTCTTAAGTCTTGAATATTCTGCATAAGATCTTGTTCAACCTGTTAAGCCTATTAGTGATTCTATCCAGATAAATTAATAGTCATCATGTATCCATGCTTGTTTGAACAGAATGCTCAAGCATCCAAAATATGAGTAGCCAGTCTTGCAGCATTCATGAATGACTCACTTGTTTGTTTGAAATGCAAATTGATGGGAGGAGGCAAGTCAAAAGACTGAATCTTTAAAGGAACCACAATATAGTATGAAGATGAATAAACTATCCCCAACACCAATCCTGGAGGATGAAGTATAGCACATCAAATCATATTATATTGTCATAAAATTCCAAACAATTACAAATAATATAACCATCAGTTAAAAATAATGGTTTCCCAAGAACCAGGATCACATCTCAGTATCTTAATTCATCTCTGATAAGAAATATTGAAAGAGTACTATTGTAGTCTCATTGAATTTTTCTCATGGATTACAATTAAGCTATACTTGTAATATTACTTCATGATAATTCAGAAAACTTTAGGACAGAAAAAATTATGAAAGTTATGGTAGTTCTGGTTTTGTCATTGTTCATAAAGCTGCTTTCATTTAATGTAAAGGACCATCATTTATTCTAAGACCATTTTTTTGAAAAACGTTTTATTCAAGCAATGAATTTGTTTTCTCTTTGAAAGTATTCAAGACTCATTTTCTTACTTAGATTTAATTTTTTCTCCATGAAGCTCAGGGACATTCTAGAAACTTCAGATTTCTAGCCAGAAAATCAAGACATAGTTTCATAAGATCAGTCCTGAAATATCTTATCTCTTTACTACAGTTAAGTATAGTAAAAGGTAAATCCATAATATGACAAATGAAATTAAAATTTTCTCCCATTTAACCATTTTTATTTTTTAATTGAAGATCATTAAACACTTTTTGGAATTTTAAAAACACATGGATAAATTTAAAATAGTTCCCATAGTAGCTATAAATGAAGGGGATATGTGTAACTGAATAAATTTACCTTTCTGTGCCTTTGACCAGAGTCCTATATTTTTCTTTCCCAGAGTTCAAGGAAGGAGTACTTCTATATACAAGAAAATTTCTGTGTAATCAAGTTTATGCATTTGATTCACTAAATATTCAAATGGAAATACAAAGACACACACCAGTCTGAAATTTTCTGTGCTCAGATTCAAGTTATAGCTAACTGAAGCCTTAGATGTTCCAGCGTAGCCTAATTAAGAGGTAGAAGAAATGGAAAAATAGATGATCTAAAAACAGAGAGCTCCTCCTGAGTTTGCTGCTGCAAAAGGGGAATTATGTAGGTGTGGTTTCTGTTGCTAGTTGGGGTTAAAACTGCCAGGTAAAAAATTCCTGGGGTTTAGGGTCTTCAGTCATGCAGACTTTATTATTTTTTTTTTTTACACAAGACGTGGTATTTTGAATCAGTAAAGGAGTAAGGATAAGGTGAGACATGTGAAAGAAGGATATACAAGTTATGTATTTCAGAAAGGGTATGGCAGGGAAAATAACTCTCTCTCTTAATTAACTTGTGTGGCTCAAAATTCTGTTCAGTTAACATAATGAATTAAAATGTCATGAAGAATTTTTAATACTGGGAATTTTTTAACTCTTGGGCTCTTGAATCCTCAGTGAGTCAGTCCTTAGATCTGAGACCATCATTCTTTTAACTCCAGATCCATAATCTGATAGGAGATGCCCAGGATTATCTTGGTTTTTCTTCAGTAGTAGAGAAATACTCTCTTTCACAGCTGCTGCTCAGAAATATCTTACATTTATTTATATTTTTACTAGTAGTCACGGGAAGTATGAAAGTGATTTTGTAAGATAAAAGTTAAGAATTTGAGCAAGTATCTCAGACTGCTTCCCTATTCTCTTACCCTTTGTCACTGTGTGTAAATGTTGACTAGCTACTCCAGCGTATACCACTGTAGTTATGATATGGGACATAGCTATTGTATTTACAACTGTAAATATTAAAGAAATGAAACATTTTCAAAGTTCTGCTCCTTCCTGGTAGCCCCATGAATCCTCTTGTCATTAGAGCAGATTTAGTCAAATTAACTTAAAATTCTTTTAAGTACCATTTAAAGTTAAAGGTAAAGAACTCAGGGAGTTGGTGATGGACAGGGAGGCCTGGTGTGCTGCAGTTCACGGGGTCACAAAGAGTTGGACGTGACTGAGCGACTGAACTGAAAGTTAAAGGGACTTGTATGGACCATAATTGAACTCAAGGATAGCCAGAGGCTTCTGTTTCAGGAGATGATTGTCGATAGTAAAAGATTTTTGCCAAGATAGTCTTTACCAGATACTCAGATTTTCTAAAAACTTTAAAAATTTTTTAAATTTTAACAAAATTTCCTGTCTATCTTAAAATTCCTTTTCTTGCAGTTTTCTCATTGCAGTTATTTATAGACTTTTTCTTTATCTAGATTTCGTTCATTCTCCAGATAGTTCAGGGACATTTTAGAAACTTCCAAATTCTATAAAGAAATGAAACACATTCTTTTATAGCAACAGGGTGGGTCAGCCTTGGTGTTTCTTATCTTTATTGCTGTTATCAAATGTAATAAAAGGTGAATCGTTTTTACAATACAAACGTGAGAAATGAAACCTAAGTTTTCTCATATATGATAATTTATATTATTTTTAAAAATTAAGCATTGGTTTTAGTTCTGACATTATGCCAAGACATAAGAGGCATGGGTATTATTAGGCCTCATTAGGTGGAATTTTTTTAAACCTCTTTATGAGGAAGACTCTGAGTTTCTGATGTCATCAAAGGCCTCTGGTAATTTGCTTATAAAATGTATATGAATTAAAAAAATTGCAGGATAACTAAAATGTAAGTGAAAAAGACCTCCAGCAACCACAATTCTATAAGCTCTGATCAGAACAAAGGCTGTATTGATTTTTTTTTTTTCAGGCACTTTGATATAGGTACCTTCATGTTGCTATTTTGTCTGTAAAGCATGCAGCCTTCTCGAGCAACTCATTAGTGACTTTGATTGCCCAGTTATGCATGAGTATGGTCAGCGTGGAATCCAGTTCCAATAGGAGAAGAGCATCTGTGAGGCGAGATGTAAGAAAGAGAGAAGAGAGTGTGTGTGTGTTTATAGGGTGGAGGACGGTGCCTACAGATTGAAGCGACAGTAAGGCTGAAATCCTCTATAAATGAGAATTGATTATTGCAACTGATAAATGAGGAATGGGTAATTTAAACATGCTATGTAAGGAAACAAACTTTTCCTCAGGGTTGTCCTCCAAAGACAGTGGTGTTGACAACCTGCGTCGGGTTTCTTAATCATGTTTTCTTAGTTGGGTAATTAGGATGTGCTACTGATGTGATCCAGAAAGTTTTCAGCTCCTAAAGAAGTTGCCAGAAGAGGGGAAACTCCTTGGTGTGTACCAGTGTGGAAGCAGAATGCCACTTCTCCTTGGGCAGAAGGGGCAGATCACTGGTGTGCCTGTGTGTGCTCACAGCATGCCTTAGCAGCTCCGTCTGCTCTTACTCCTCATTATATGTGGTGTGCTGCCATCCACGGGGTGGCAAAGGGTTGGACACAACTTAGTGACTGCACAGCAACAACTTAGAGTCTCAGAAAGAGGTTTCAGCACTGAGTGCATTGCTAATTTCCACTCCCATAGATAATATATCACTAGGAATGCTGTAACCGAAAATCCCTGCCCTGGGATGAAACAAACATTTATTTTTATCAAGTAACTGAAGGTCAGGCAGATAGGCTGGGGTCACACAGCTTCTTACCAGTGTTGGTGGGGACCAGGCTATTCCTGTGTTGGGGAGCCCACCTTGGTCATGGGAGTTCCTCCCTAGAGTTTTGAGGGGAGGTAATCTCTTGGTGACTTCGGCCTGCATCACATTGGCCAGAACCGTGTGTGTCCATCGCCACCTGCAAGGGGAGGGTCTTGTGTTTTCATCTGGGCATGTGGCTACCCTGGGAAGTGGTTGGTGTCGGGTTAGTGAGAAGGAGGGGAAAATGGGTTCTGGATCGGCTCCACAGTGTGTGTAGAAGAATGTTATTACTATTCCACTAATTTTATTCGAATGTGATCCTTCTGAATAATTGCTTACATGAGATGATGGGATGTCATGTGGCTTTGCTTAATTCTTTTAGTGTCAAAGTTATTAAAGTGCAAAAACATTAGTATTCATTATAGTAGGGAGGAAAGACCGAATGTAATTTTGTGTTCCACTGTTGCTGTTGAATATAATCCATTTTCCTCTGACTTATCTCGAAGCTATAAACTCATGCCAGATTAGATATTTGTTTCACAGATTTTTTTTTTTTTTTTAAATTATTATTCAACAGCCTCTTACTGAGCAGGAGCTTTTCAAGGGAGAGTGGAGCATGACCAGTGGATGGGAACTGGCCTCTGGCCTCACAGAGCTTCCCATCTGGTAGGGCAGCGGGGCACCAGCTGCTGACCAGAGTAAAAACAAGCACGAAATACAAGCTGGATGCAGAGGTTAGAGGTCATACTTTTACATGTATTGTGGAAAGAGAGCAACAGGGTGGACTTAAAACTCCAGTAATATTGTTCAGTTTTCATTTTTAATTGTCTTTTTATGTATGTTTAATTAACATAGTAAAGACAGATCTTATCACTTTAATAGGAAAGGAAAAGAACTTTTATGACTCAAACATGTCATTAGAAGCATGTTCATTCCTCTTATTCTCTTTTCCTCTTGGGTTTATAGCTCTTTCCTAGACTCTCAATCCTAGTTTTCAAAGCACTGAAGATGTATGAATATATTCTGGAGTTTAGTTTCCCCGAATAAAATATGGTTAACCTAATAAAACTAAACCCTGAATACAGAAATTCTTTTTAAAATCAAACAATATCAGGGCTCCTACAGCAGGGTTTGTAGATCCCTCCATTGGTCCCCCAATTAACTGCATTCATGTGCACACATACTGGTGTGGCTGGTTTATTTTCACATCATTACAGTCATACTCTATGTGTGGTTCTGCAAGTTGCTTTTTTTTTTCTTCTTGTGACATCTTTTTTGACTCTTTTCTCCAGAGTACACATGGAATAGTGGTTTTCTATTCCAAAGAAATATTTCTAAACCAAAGATGATACCACCCTACCACCCTCCCCTCAGTTCAGTTCAGTCGTTCAGTTGTGTCCACCTCTTTGCAAGCCTATGAACTGCAGCACGCCCGGCCTCTATCCATCACCAACTCCCAGAGTTTACCCAAACTCATGTCCATTGAGTCAGTGATGCCATCCAACCATCTCATCTTCTGTCGTCCCCTTCTCCTCCTGCCCTCAATCTTTCCCAACATCAGAGTCTTTTCCAATGAGTCAACTCTTTGCATGAGGTGGCCAAAATATTGGAATTTCAGCCTCAGCATCAGTCCTTCCAACGAACACCCAGGGCTGATCTCCTTTAGAATGGACTGGTTGGATCTCCTTGCAGTCTAAGGGACTCTCAAGAGTCTTCTCCAACACCACAGTTCAAAAGCATCAATTCTTCGGTCCTCAGCTTTCTTCACAGTCCAACTCTCATATCCATACATGACTACTGGAAAAACCATACCCTTGACTAGACAGACCTTTGTTGGCCAAGTAATGTCTCTGCTTTTTAATATGCTGTCCAGGTTGGTCATAACTTTCCTGCCAAGAAGTAAGCGTCTTTTTGTTTCATGGCTACAGTCACCATCTGCAATGATTTTAGAGCCCCCCCCCACAAATAAAGTCTGCCACTGTTTGTACTGTTTGCCCATCTATTTGCCATGAAGTGATGGAACTGGATGCCAAGATCTTAGTTTTCTGAATGTTGAGCTTTAAGCCAACTTTTTCACTCTCCTCTTTCACTTTCATTAAGAGGCTCTTTAGTTCTTCTTCACTTTCTGCCATAAGGGTGGTGTCATCTGCGTATCTGAGGTTATTGCTAGGGAGTGTTTTTAAATATATAGGGAGCTTTTATAAAATTTATTTATTTTTAATTGAAGGATAATTGCTTTACAATATTGGTTTGATTTCTGCCATACATCAGCATCAATTGTAGGGGCCTTTTTATGACAAAATATCCTGCCCAGACTGCCAATCTCATGGAGAAACAGTGATATAGAAATACCTTGACTTTTTCACATTTCTTTTTATAATTAAAAAATGTGATTAATATCATAAGTATTTCTTTCTTCCTGGTCAGTGACTTTAAGTGTGTGTGTGTGTGTGCGCGCACATTTGTAAGAGCCTAGCACAAATTACTAGAAGAATTGCTGGGTCAAGAAGGTACGCATATTTAAAATTTAGTTATATGCTCCCAATTGCATTCCTAAACCACTGTGCAAAATTGTAGTCCTAATAACATCAAGCACATTCTCCCACATCCTTTTTCAACATGAGATATCATCACTTAAAACATTTTGCCTACATAATGAGAAAAAAACAAAGTCGTGTTTAAGTTTCCATTTTCCTGTCCAAACTCCTGTTACACAGTCCTTCCAATATGGTGATAAGCGACCAATGTGCTTTTAGAGCAGTGCAGTGCATGCTTGTCTGCTCTGGACATGCTGTTGTCCATTTCATTCATGTTTCAGGTACAGTCCTGTTCACCAGTCATTCACCTTTTTGAGGTGTCTTTTTTGTATCATCTGCTGGGAGTATCATACTGATACTGACTGGAGTGATTTTTATGAAGAACTATGAATTGATATTTGTCTAGATGGAGCTGTGTTTTCCAAAGTCTGGTTGTTGCCCAATTAGTGGGTTGATAAAACCAAATTAGCAATATAAAAAAATAAATAGAAAATACCAGAAGATCTCATATATAGTAAAGGTAAGACATGTTTCATGAAACTCACTGAATATGTCTTTTAATATGTGTTTTGAATATATCTGTCCTTAAATATATGTATATATATGCCTATTTAATATGTCTGAGTGCTCTACTGTGATATAAAATATTGCTGGGTTGCGGATTTCTAGTATGGAGAGTCTTAGCCTTACAAATCTGTTCAAAATAATTTATTTCTGTCCTAACCGAGGAAGAAGTTTCATACTTGTTTGTGGCATTAAAAAATTAAATTTCCAATAGTATCAGTATTATAAAAGCTTAAAGACAAAGGCTTAAAGAGGGGCTTAAAGGCTTAAAGATAGATGTCACCTAATTGGATTTGGAGATATAATGGGTGTGTAAAGCCAAATTGGCTTGGGTGCAGGATGAAGAAACGGTGAGTTACACCCTGCTAAACTCAATTTCACTGAGCAGTGTAACTCATCTGCTTCCGTGAGTCACTCCCCTTGACTCTGCAGCAGTTGCGTCACTCAGTTCAGTTCAGTTGCTCAGTCATGTTCGACTTTTTGCGACCCCGTGGACTGCCGCACGCCAGGCTTCCCTGTGCATCACCATCTTCCGAAGCTTGCTCAAACTCATGTCCATCAAGGCTACTCTGCAGGCAAAAGTACGCAGAGTAAATCTTGACACTCAACAGTTTCTCCTTGTGAGCTGCACACGTGCAACTGATCATCCAAGAGTGGTGACTTGAACTAAATTGAGTGGTGACTGTTTCGTTTTCCTCGATTCCAATGCTGATCTTACGTTGCTTAGGAAATTACCTGTTGGTGATTATAATAAATGGTGGTAATTAAAATTTTTTAAAAAAAGCAATGGAACACTCTGCATGTGGGTGTATTTAATTACCTGGCAGGTGTCCCTACTTCTAAAGTGCGAGACTTGTGGGTAAACAATGGCCTTTCTGTTAGAAATTCTACCCACACTTTTGTGTTGTATCCCTTTTATAGGTCAGTATTTTCCCTCATTTGGAGAACAATAATGATGATAATTAACTGCTTTGTGCTGTACTGTATGTTTCCCAAGTGCTTATAGCTTTCGTTTGTAATACTTCACTTCAACTGGTTCTAATGTTCTTACTTGAATCATTCTTATAATTGCATCTTCATAAAAATGATATGAGTGGACACTTAGCTTATTTTCTGGATTTGTAAACAGCGATGTTAGAAAATTGGTGTGTTTAAAGTTCTGTGATATAGTCAATTAATTTCTTACATATTTTACAAGGTATTGCTGATACATTTTTGGCAGGTATGAACACTAGATAATACATCTTGTTTCACAATCCAAAGAAGATGGAAGTGCAAGTTCTCTAAGGACTGTCGACTACCACATGATATTATTGGGTACCAGTGTTCTCTCTTTCATATGAAGCATGAAGAAGCTGTGTTGACACCGAGTATACTTACTGTATTACTGTGTTACCCACAAGGACTTTCCTTGTGGCTCAGTTGGTATAGAATCTGCCTGCAATGCGGGAGACCTGGGTTCGATCCCTGGGTTGGAAGATCCCCTGGAGAAGGGAAAGGCTACCCACTCCAGTATTCTGGCCTGGAGAGTTCCATGGACTGTATAGTCCATGGGATTGCAAAGAGTTGGATACAACTGAGCAACTTTCACTTCATTTTAATCCCCCGCCAAAGTTTAAAATGATTTCATTTATTTATTGTTAAGTATACTTTTTCTGAAGCATAGTTGATTTTCTGTGTCATATTAGTTTCAGAAAATAAATTTGTACCTATTCTTGTGCAATCTAATCCTATCTGTGAGATAGTGTCCTGACAGCGTGAGTTTTTCTGTGCATCTCAGATTTTGCTCAGTGGTATCAAAGCATCTGATACCCATTGTGGTTATGGATCAGCATCTCCTACTAACTTGCCAGAAAGTTTGCTTATGTAAAGCGCTTTGTCAGTGACGAGTATAATGACTGAAGTTCCTGTCAAGCATCTTTGGGACTTCATTAGACAATACTTGAGTTGAATTTATAGTTACCTTACAGAAGTATGTTATTGATCTTTCTCCTCCTTGAAGGTCACTCCTTTCCATTCATCTTTCATCTAAAGAAGCTGCAGCATCAAGAAAGGGAAGACAAGATTTAGGTGATACGAACGAGTGTTAATATTTCATTCTTTCTACTTTAGCCCTTCCATTTTTGTCAATTTAAAATGATGTGAATGCTAATTGGACTGGTTGGCTTGATGAGAGAATCTTGCATATTACAGAAACAAAGTCATTTTAGTAGATGTTTGAAAGAAAAAGGAAAGCTAATGTCATAATACGTTATGTACCATATGTTCGATTTAGCAAAACATATTTTGTGAGTTTCTTTGAATAGAATTATTTGTGCTACTCAACAACCTTTTTACTTTTTCTCTTCTTTTTCTAAGATGCCCTCCCCACATTTAGATAGTAAAAGGACTAGTCAACATTTAGGAAAAAAACTAAAGAAATGCTAATGAAAATGGTATGATTCTTTTTCTTTGAAAACATAAAGTTGATGGGCACATGTAGTTGTTAAGGCTGATTAACAGGCGAGTTTTGTGAAATGTTATTAATATCAAAATATGAGACAATTCGAAACAAAGTGTGTTACAAATAGATCTGTTGTTGTTGTTCAGTCGCAAAGTTGTGTGTGACTCTGTGACCCCATGGACTGCAACACGCCAGGCTTCCCTGTCCTTCACCATCTCCTGGAGGTTGCTCAAGTTCATGTTCATTGGGTTAGTGATGCCATCCAGCCATCTCATTCTCTGTCGCCCCCTTCTCCTCCTGCCCTCCTCTTTCCCAGGGTCAGGGTCTTTTACAATAAGTTGGTTCTTTGTGTCAGATGGCCAAAGTATTGTAGTTTCAGCTCTAGCATCAGTGCTCCCAGTGAATATTCAGGGTTGATTTCCTTTAGGATTGACTGGTTTGAATCCTTGCAATCCAAGGGACTCTCAAGAGTCTTCTCCGACACCACCGTTCAAAAGCATCAATTCTTCGGCGCTCAGCCTTCTTTATGGTCCAACTCTTGCATCTGTACTTGACTACTGGAGCAACCATAGCATTGATTATGTGGACCTTTGTTGGCAAAGTGATGTTTCTGCTTTTTAATACACTGTCTAGGTTTGTCATAGCTTTTTTTCCAAGGAGCAAGCGTCTTTTAATTTCATGGCTGTAGTCACCATCCACAGTGATTAGGAGCCCAAGAAAATAAAATTTGTCACTGTTTCCACTTTTTCCCTGTCTGTTGCCATGAAGTGATGGGACCAGATGCCATGATCTTAGTTTTCTGAATGTTGAGCTTTAAGCCAACTTTTTCACTCTTCTCTTTCATCCTCTAGTGAGGGTGCCAATAGAGTGGCGTCATTTGCGTATCTGAGGTTGTTGATATTTATCCCAGCAATCTTGATTCCAACTTGTAATTCATCCAGCCTGGCATTTCGTATAGTGTACTCTGAATGTAATTTAAATAAGCAAGTTGACAGTATACAGCCCTGACATACTCCTTTCCCAATTTGGAACCAGTCCGTTGTTCCATGTCCAGTTCTAATTGTTGGTTCTTGTCCTGCATTCAGGTTTCTCAGGAGTCAGGTAAAGTGGTTTGGTATTCTCATTTCTTTAAGAATTTTCAAAAATTTGTTGTGATCCACACAGTCAAAGACTTTAATGTAGTCAATGAAGCAAAAGTAGATATTTTTCTGGAATTCTCTTGCTTTTGCTATGGTCCAATAGATGTTGGCAATTTGATCTCTGATTCCTCTGCCTTTTCTAAATCCAGCTTGTTAAAATAGATCTAACTTGCTTTATTTAAGGAAGATCCACATAAAATCTTTCAAAAGTAGAATTCCGTGACTTCTTCCAGTGGCCTTGTAGAAGGAAATAAAGATCTGTATCACATATAGGTCTAATTAATGGAAGATCCATGGAGTTTCAAGTTTCAGAATGGCTTCGCGGGCTTGTGGAAGTAAAGATACTTCATAGAAATAGTCTATGAAATGAAAGTATGTCTAGTTCCTTCCCTGTGAGAGGCCAGAAGTTTACAGAATCCACTCACACCCTCCCAGGCTGTCATGCTCTGTGTCTTTGAGGAGTTCTGCGTATAAAGGTCAAGTCACTTCTTGCTGTTGTCTTTCCACTGACTCTGCATGTTAGCCTGACTCTTGTCCTAAATGCCAATATAAGGGTGTAATATCTACACTCTTCTGTAGTAACCTGGTGTGTCACTCTTTGTTCAGCTTCATGAGAATTATGTGATATGTAATAAATAATGGCTAAAGAAGCTTCCTTATGCAACTCCTTCTTAATTTACCAATAAACCAGGTTAATGATTTTAAAACACACTATATTAAGGTACAGTTTTACACCAGCTGCATTCATTTATGCTTTTTTTGTGTGTCTATGTGACTATGCTGTAGGACCTTAGTTCCCCCACCAGGGATCATACCTAGGCCCTGGCAGTGAAAGTGCTGAGCCGCAACCACTAGACCACCAGAGAATTCCCCATTTATGCTATTTTTGTGGTTGAGTATATTCATCTTACCTTCCCGCTCTATCACCCTCATCTAATACCTCTCTTTCAATTACTTTGCCTGAAAACTTAAAAAAAAAAACCAAATTCTTGCCTTTTTCGTGATGCTGACCCAAAGGAATACAGTGTATGTTTGGAAGGCAGAATTAAATTACCCTGATTGTTATATTTATTGTTTGTTTTTTAGTTGCCGAGTTGTGTTCAGCTCTTAATTGACCCCATGGACTTCAGCATGCCAGGCTTCCCTGTCCCTCACCATTTCCCGGAGTTTGCCCAAGTTCATGTCCATTGGATTGGTGATGCTATGCAACCATTTCATCCTTTGATGCCCTCTTCTCCTCCTGCCCTCAATCTTTCCCAGCATCTGGGTCAGCTGTTTGAGTTAGGTGACCAAAATATTGGTGCTTCAGCTTCAGCATCAGTCCTTCCAAAGAGTATTCAGGATTGTTTTTCTTTAAGATTGACTGGTTTGATCTCCTTGCTGTCCAAGGGACTCTCAAGAGTCTTCTCCAGCACCACAGTTCAAAAACATTAATTCTTTGGCACTCTGCCTTCTTTACGGTCCAATTCTTACCTCCATACGTGACTACTGGAAAGACCATAGCCTTGATGATATGGACCTTTGAGGAATTATGTTACATTCAGTTCAGTTCAATTCAGTCGCTCAGTTGTGTCTGACTCTTTGCGACCCCATATATTGCAGCACGCCAGGCCTCCCTGTCTATTACCAACTCCCGGAGTTCACTCAAACTCACGTCCATCGAGTCGGTGATGCCATCCAGCCATCTCATCCTCTGTTGTCCCCTTTTCCTCCTGCCCCCAATCCCTCCCAGCATCAGAGTCTTTTCCAATGAGTCAACTCTTCACATGAGGTGGCCAAAGTACTGGAGTTTCAGCTTTAGCATCATTCCTTCCAAAGAACACCCAGGGCTGATCTCCTTCAGAATGGACTGGTTGGATCTCCTTGCAGTCCAAGGGACTCTCAAGAGTCTTCTCCAACACCACAGTTGAAAGGCATCAATTCTTCGGCACTCAGCTTTTTTCACAGTCCAACTCTCACATCCATACACGACCACGTGAAAAACCATAGCCTTGACTAGATAGACCTTTGTTGGTAAAGTAATGTCTCTGCTTTTGAATATGCCATCTAGGTTGGTCATAACTTTCCTTCCAAGGAGTAAGCACCAAGGAACTCTTCTCCCAGTATTTATACTTGGGAGCAGGCCCTTCTATCTGAATGTGGGTTTGGTCAGAGATGTTAATAACAGCATCAGCCAAAGTGATACTGTAAGTTCCAGACATAGGCTTTGGGAAGTCCCTGTAATTACCTCTAAGAAGTCCAGTTACTCTAATGGAGATGGCATGTGGATGGAGAGAGGCCCTAGAAGTTACCCTACAGGAGAGAGAAAGGCCTGGCTTTTCCAATGTCCTAGCTGATCCCTGCCAGCTCAGTGCAGCCTCCTGCGATGACTGGCAAGATGAACTGAAGAGTTGCCCAACTGAGCCCAGCCTAGACTGCAGCATTGTGAGCAAGTAAAACAATTATTTCTCTAAGCTACTAAGCTTTAGGGTGGTTTACTATGCAGCAATAGATAGATGAAAACACCCCAACATTAAAAAATGTGTCATAATAGCTACTTAGTAATAATTTGTCTTTATATGCTATAAAACTGAAGTATAAGTTATTGCTATCAGATTTTTTCTTTTTTAGAGTTTATTGTGTAGTCTTGGTACTGTTCGGCTATTTAACATATGTATTACTTATTTAAAAAAAATTTTTATTTTAGTTGGAGGATAATTGCTTTACAATGTTGTGTTGATTTCTGCTATACAGCAATGTGAATCAGCCATAAGAAGATGAAACCTCTCTCCTGTGCGCTTGTTGTTGTTCATGCTACGTCATGTCCAGCTCTATTGACCCTCTGAACTGCAGCATGCCAGACTTCCCTGTCCTCTATCTCCTGAAGTCTGCTCAGATTCATGTCCATTGAGTTGGTGATCAGCTCTTAAAATGAGTTTATCATTGTACTATGTGCTGTTTATGAATACATTTACATCAAGAAGGAAAGAATAAAATAGCCATTGGAGAGATTTGAATGCTACTCAGTGGTGTTATTAAATACAAGCGTTAGAAAGTACTGATGACTTTGAAGATATTGACTTCAATTTAGACCACAAAGTTGGAGGATAAATGTAAGCAAAACATTAAAAATATTATTTTTTGATGAGATGCATTAAGTTCCTTTTCCTTTCAGAATCCTTTTTCTTTTTCAACTGATGTTTCAAGGAAAATCGGTAGGTTGACTGTTTACAGATGTTTTCACTCAAGCACTGCTGCTGCTGCTGCTAAGTCGCTTCAGTCGTGTCTGACTCTGTGCGACCCCGAGACTGCAGCCCACCAGGCTCCCCCGTCCCTGGGATTCTCCAGGCAAGAACACTGGAGTGGGTTGCCATTTCCTTCTCCAGTGCATTAAAGTGAAAAGTGAAAGTGAAGTCACTCAGTCGTGTCCGACTCTTCGCGACCCCCTGGACTGCAGCCCACCAGGCTCCTCCGTCCATGGGATTTTCAAGGCAAGAGTACTGGAGTGCTTCTAAATCTGTCTGTGAGCAGCTTTCTTAAAAAAGCGAGTAAGCTTAGAAAATAGTTTTTCCACAAAGTACACAACTCCTGAACAAGCTTTTGTTCTGTGGACAGATCTGATTCATCAAGAAACATCAAGATAATTGTCACGATTTAAATTTTTAAAAGAAACCAAGAAGCCCTTGGCTCAAGTATAAAACTTTCTGTTGCTTTCTTGGCGTGACGCCTTGAGTTGAATATTTTGTGCTGTATGTTTTTTTTTGTTTCGTATTTTTGCCCCTGGTTCAGGAAACTGCAGAACAAAATATATTCATTTTGGTAACCAGTGCTGGTCCTTTGGTGACTCACTATTCTTGAGTGATTAGTGCAGAAAGAAGAGGCTGACACTTGAATGCTGCTCCCTAGTGGATATAGATGATGAGCCAAGATCTCTTTCTTTCATCACAGATACTTTGTAAAGCTGGGAATCACTATTTTGACACATGAAGGACAACATTCACATGAAAGCCCTCTCCTGTTGCGTAACTTCTTTCTTCCCGGTATAATATGCTCCATTTTAATTAAAATTCTTGACGGGCTTTGACAGTGTACATTTGAATACACCAGTGTTCCCGCCCTCTTGGCATTCATCTGTGTGATCGCGGAAAAGTAATTTTATAGAGAAGCATTTTCTTTCAAAATTGTAAGCTTCCAGAAGGTGGAATCATGTCTTACTTGCCCAAGACTATAAGATCTGAAATCTAAGATAGATCTGAGCTCAAATTATTTTTTGAATTAATGAATTTAGCTTTTTAGTCAACATTTCCCGCACTGCCCTCCCCAACCCCCCGCCTCCCCGTCCGCCACTCCAACCTGCAGCAAGGAGTTACTGGTCTAGGTAGAAGGCTGACCATTCCAGATGGGCAGCTTATGTTGAAGCAGTCACATTTTCGTACTTCTTTCTCGTTGGATAGTCACTGATTTTTTTTTCTCCCCCAGTTTCATAAAGCATTGATAATAATCTTTAATTCAAGTATGTGTCATGTGCTGAGTCTTTTCACCTTACAGTTTCTAATGCTTACAAGATATTATTTGGAGTTAGGATTAAAAATATTGGCATTGTTGATTTTCTTATAATTCCCTGTTGAAAACCTGTGTAACCAGGGATTTATGTGGAATGTTAAGAATGTTTCAATGTTTCTGGAATTACTGATTTGGAAGGTGCTTGAGTAACAAAGATGCTTTAGAAGAGTTTTTGCAGCCCTATAATTATATGATAAAAATTTTAGGTTCTTGGGAACTTTACTAAGATTCTGTGTTAATTGTTTGTGTTTAAAATTTCCCCTCACCTAAAAGAATATAAAGAAAATTTGGTTTTCAGTTTACCTTTTTGCCCAGAATATGTCATACGCTATTTTATTCATTTTTAAAAAATTTAAGTAATACATATTGAGCACTTATTTTATGCCAGATACTTCTTAAGTCCTTGAGGTACAACAGTGAACAAGAAGACCAAGATCCCCTCTCTGGGGATGTCTGCCTTGCTGTATAGAAAAGCAGACAAACGATGATAACAGCAAAAAGGAGATGTTATAGTAGGTATAAGATGATGAGTGCAGTGGAAGCAGTAAAGCAGGGTAGTGGGAATAGAGAAGAAGGGCTTATAATTTTAAATAAGCTGAGGCAGCCTCTTAAAGAAGGTGGCTTTTAAGCAAAGCCGGAGGAGATGAAGGAGTCAGGAAGATGCAGGCCTGGAGAGGTTTCCTGAAGAAGGAAGGATAGGGAAGGAAGGAAAGGAGTGGGAAAGGGCCAGAGCAGGGTATAGGCTGCTGCTGCTTCTGAGGGATACTTCGATGGTTCAGCTTGGTCCAGATTGCTGCTACATAATGCTAGCACTTATGAACCTTATTGGAAATGATCGTTTTATTATCCTATTATCAAAACAAAAGAAATTACTAGAATAGAATCATGTAATAAGTTAGGACCTACAAACCTCTCTTTTCTCCTTATGGTTTTGAGTCCCTGTGAAAATCATACAATGCCTTAGTGACAGATAAATGTGGTTCTGGAATTCCTGATCAGGTCTCAGAGGCCTTTTAGATGTTTAGGGTTCACAACTATTGACCTTATATTCAAGGTTGGAAACCATATAAATCAGATAATTAGAATGAAAGGAGTGGAAATATATAAAATTCCTTACATCTGTGCCTATGTATAGTTAAGTACTCTGCAGATATTAATTGAATCTAGAATCAGAATTTTAACTAGGTGTTGAATTTTAATATTTATAAACCTGTATAGAAAACACATGTCAGTTTTAAAATATTTATTTATTTATGGCTGTGCTGGGTTTTTGTGGCCGCTTGGGTTTTTCTCTGGTTGCAGAGAGCAGGGCTACTCAAGTTGAGGTGTGCAGGCGTTTCATTGTGGTAGCTTCTTTTGTTGAGGAGCATGGGCTCTGGGGGCTTCAGCAGTATGGTTCTCAGGCTCTAGAGCACAGGCTTAATAGTGGTGGCACACAGCCTTAGTTGCTTTGTGGCAAGTGGGATCTTCCTGGAACAGCGATTAAACCCAAGTCTTCTGGATTGGCAGGCAGATTCTTTACCACTGAGCTACCAGGGAAGTCCAATTTTTGTTTTTTGTTTAAAAAGTAATAATAATTTTTTCTCATCTTTGTTTTATATACCACCTTATTCCTTCTCTTATGGTCTCTACTCCTCCAAATCAAAATTAGATTTTTAATTAATAACAGTAATAACAACACAACAATGCCCGTGTCTCCCTTTTAAAAACATTGATTTATTTGTATATTACACATTTTCAGCTTTATGGTCCAGATGGATTTTTAACCTGACCACCTGACATTTTAAAAGATAACTGCTTCTTATTAACTATTACAATATGAAAATAAGTATTTTCAAGAAAATTTTTGCTGTCTTCTTGTTCTGATTTCAGTTTTTAAACGATGAATACATATAAATTTGAAAAATAAGTTTTATCTCTTATTAGAAGTATAAGTGATTCTGTTAAAATGGTACCCACTTATACCATAATTCTGACTTCCTCTTTTTAATTTTGGTATTGTTTAGGGCCTACTGTGTGCCAGGGGTTGACTAGGTGCTAACACAGGCACAGCTTCATCTCACACACGTGTTTTTAGACATACATAAATGAGTGTGGGCTTGAATATTGGCCCTACCAGTTTTAAAGATGTGCCCTCATTCCACTTAATTACTTAATTCTGTGAGATTCAATTTTCCCATTTATAAAAAATGGAAATAATGATACCTTCAGTAATATGAGGAATGAAGATGATGCCTGCAGAATGTCTAACCTAGTGCTTGACATGCAGTAGACTTCGGTAAATGGTAACTGCTATTAATTAAAAAAAAAAAAACAGTGTCTCACTTATTAGCTGTTTTGGCTTGATTTGCTTTCATCTCGACATGTCTTCTACCTAATGTGTTAAGCTTACCTTTCCTTACTCTGCTCGTCAGCCTTTTGAAAATAACCACCTAAGTGTTTGATGAGTATGTTTACGAAGCAGATCCAGTATTTAAAAGAATCTTAGCATAAAATACTTGAGAATGATTACCCTTTAATTATAGTGTCTTTCTTTGAACTCCTGAGTTTCCTTTTTATTATTTTTTCCTTGCAGGCCCACAGCCCTTATCTCCTTGTGCTTGGCCTCCTTCTGGATTCTTCCCACTAATTACTCCCTGTTCTCCTCTCCCTCCACTCTGTTCTACACTATGCACTGTTGCTAGAATAAATTTCTTGAAGCATCACCATACCTCTCCTTTTATTTTCTTAAAACATTTACCTCGGCTCTGTGTTACGACATTTGAAGTTCTTTGACTAAACTTAATGGTTCACTACCATCTGAATCCCCCTAACTTCCTTACTCAGTTTAACTTTCCATGATTCCTGAAGTCAGTCCGTGGAGACCATGCACAACCCTATTTTGTCTCCGTTCCTTTGTTGTCATTCACGCGCTAAGTCATGTCCTACTCTCTGCAATCCCATGGACTGCAGCATGCCACGCTTCCCTGTTTTTTACTATCTTCCAGAGTTTACTCATTTCCTTACCTGCAGCTTTTTGTGTGTCTTGTTCTTTCTGCTCACATTCTTCCTCATCTTCTCTACCTCAAGTCAAACCCATTTTGTAAGGATGTGTTCAAATTCTACGTTCCCTTCAAATGTCTCTTCCTGACTCTGATTTCAGCGATTAAACAAAAAAAACATGCACGACATAGTAAAATATTAGAGAATGTATTTTGTAAAGTACTAACTGCTCATTTTAGTCTTATATCTTGAGCAGAGATATACATTCTTTGTAGAACTGGCCTCTCACTAAATGTAAAATCTTTCAGATTTACCTGTGCTAAAGGAATGGGTGCCAGTACCCATTCCCTCCTTTTGCTGAGTAGTGTCCCAGTGTTTGAACATACCTAAGTATAATTATCCATTTTCCTGTTGAGGAACATTTGGATCACTTCCAGTTTGGAGATCTAGGTTTGATTCCTGGGTCAGGAAGATCCCCAGAGAAGAGAATGGCTACCCACTCCAGTATTCTTGCCTGGAGAATTCCATGGACAAAGAAGCCTGGCGAGGTGCAGTCCATGGGGTTGCAAAGAGTTGGGCGTGACTGAGCGACTAACACTGGACTGTGATGAATGTGGCTGTGAATATTTGTATATAAGTCTTTGAGTGAAAATTGTTTCATTTCTCTTGAGTAAATACCTCTGAGTGGGGTTGCTTGGTCAAAGAATTAGTTAAAAGCTTAACTTTGTAAGGAACTACCACATATTTTTTTCTGAAGTGGTTGGAATATATGAGAATTCTAGTTGCTGTCCAACCCTGCTGTTGTCATTCTTTTCAATTTAACCTTTTTTTTTTTTTTTAAAATTGTGTATGAAGATATATCTCATTGTAGTTTGGATTTTCACTTCCTTGAGATTGACTATGTTTTTGTCTACTTACTGGCCATTTGTATATGTCCTTTCAGGTAGAACTTGTCCAGGTCTTTGCCTATTTTTGTTGGGTTGTTTGTCTTTTGATTATTGTGTGGTAGTTTGTCATGTATTCTTGTTATAAGCCTTTTTTCAGCTCTGTGGTTAGGGATATTATCTCACATTGCCTTTTTTTTCTTAGCAACTCAGGCAACAATTCTAGAAAGCTGGTGCTTTAGACATTCTGTCTTCACGGAACTGTGTGAATGGGAGGGCTAGAGGCCAGGCAGCTAGAAGGAACCTCTATCTTATGTTTTCTCTTTCTAGAAGACGAAACATGTTTTTCTTAAGTAGTTGAGCTTGCTTTCCTAGAAAAGCCTTGCCCATGACCTCGCAGAAGATTTCTATGTATTATTAACAAGAACTAGGTTACTTGGCTTCAAAAGAATAAGTAGCTAGAATTTAAAAACTGGTTTCTCTATAAGGATCAGAAGGGTGTATACTTTGATATTTCAAGCAGTTGAGTAGAATTTATTATGTGGCTATTATTTTGTGTGAATGAAATATACTTATCCAAGATTCTTAAGTTTTATCCTGAAGATAGTTTCAGGTAATATCCTTAATTGCTCCCTGGAGAAGATGGAGAGGAGAAATAATTTGACAGTCTCCAGATGGCCATTAAAAAGTACTAAATTTCCTTAAAGTTCCTAATTACAAACTATGCATTTTGTTGTATTTCCTCTCCAGACAAACCAAGTAATCCTGATGTGAGTATGACTCTGCTGTAACCCAGATTTAACTTTATTAAAACAGATGGTACAAAAGGAGAAGAAAAGTCTTTTACCATCCCCTATGGGCAAAGCTCAAACTTATTTATCCTCATCCAAAGCAGTTTCTCTCTGTTTTGGCCTGACTTCTGGGAGCCCAGAACTCTTAAAAGATGTTTTCTTGAAAATAGTGAGCTCTTTTCTTGTCTGTCCCAGTGTTCTTGGCTGAGCTTCCCATATTCTGGCTGCTTTTACTCATTAATATTCAGCCTGATCCATAGTGACTGAGAAGGCAGCAAAAGGCTGGAAACTAGTGCAGTGAAAGATCCTACCAGGGCTTTCTGAGGAAAGATGCAAATGTCCCCAGGAATAGTGTACCCAAGTTTCATTTTCTTAAGTCAGTTCAATGCTTAAGGCTTTCAATCCATTTAAATAGGAAGTTTTTTTTCCTTTTCCTTTTGATGTGAATTCAACTAGGATTTAGCTTTTCTGCCTCCTTTACAGTAAATATACTTTTCTTGTTGAAAATAAAATAATGAATCAGATTAAGATAAACATAACACATTTCTTAGCTCAGGGATACTTACCATGATTGACAAATATTAAATTGTTTAAGAATTACTGTTGGCCATGTGGCTGAGATGAAATTGATTATAAAAGTGGAAACTGTAACTTCATAATTAGTTGCTTCCTTTTCAGCATACTGAAAAACATATTTAGTTCTTCATCCAAGGATACAATATTTCTTATAAGACAGCTTTGAAAAGAGTAATCTCCATATATAATTTCCAAGGTTTTACACTGTAGAATCTTCTAGTAGAAATTTTTTTTTTCTTCATGAGAAAGTGATTATGTTCTGTTCAAGAAAATGTGAAAAATACATAAAGAGTGTGGTCATTATATTTTTAGACTATACTACTTTTTTATGAAGCCTGTTTTCATAGAAATCAATTTCTAAATCCTGTTTGCTTATGAAGGTTTGAGGCTTCCTATAACGTTAGAAGGAAATCCTGTTATCACAAATGCTTTTATAATGTAATTTAGGTGAATTTTGTTACCAGAAATGCCTCCACAACTATATTTGTATATTAAAATTTTTTTTTAAGAATTCAGTATAATATTGATATAAAAATTACTGGGCAGCAAACAAATTTGGTATTTTTAAGTTATAGAGGGATTTGGCCTTCACTGAAATAGCGATGACTATTCTTTGCTACCCCATCTATTGTCCACACTGTTGTAGCTTCTGGGCAGGGCTGATGGGTTGGAGGTAGAAACCATTACTTCCCCCTTTGGACACTAACTTCAGTCAGTGTTATGAACAGAATATTCTTATCTGTACAGGCAATAGAGCTTGTCAAGATGATTTCAGTATTGAACATGGTTTTTTTTTTGAAGTAGCAGCCATGGAGGACGACTTTGTTTTATCATCAGAATTCTGATAGTGCCTCTCTGATATGGTAGTGGAGGCTGACTGGAAGTGGTTGAGCTCCATAATGACATGTCTGATGTTTTCTTTTCAGACCTGTCAGTGTTGAATAAAAATGCTTTTTTTGAGCATCCGTTTATCCCATAAACGTTTACTTGTTTAGTTGCTAAGTCATGTTCGACCAGCTCTTTGCAGCCCCGTGGACTGAAGCAGGCCATATCTTTCACTATCTTCCGGAGTTTGCTCACACTCATGTCCATTGAGTCTGTGATGCCAGCCAGCTGTCTCGTCCTCTGTCACCCTCTTCTCCTTCTGCTCTCAATCTTTCCCAGCATCAGGGTCTTTTCCAGTGAGCCAGCTCTTTGTATCAGGTGGTCAAAGTATTGGAGCTTCAGCATCAGTCCTTCTAATGAACATTCAGGAGTGATTTCTTTTAGGATGGACTGGTTTGATCTCCTTGCTGTCTAAGAGACTCTCAAGAGTCTTCTCTAGCACCACAGTTCAAAAGCATCAATTCTTTGGCGCTCAGCCTTCTGTATGCTCCAACTCTCACATCCATACATGACTACTGGAAAAAACCATAGCTTTGACTAGACGCACGTTTGTTGGCAAAGTAATGTCTCTGCTTTTTAATACGCTGTCTAGGTTTGTCATAGCCTTTCTTCCAAGGATCAAGCATCTTTTAATTTTGTGGCTGCAGTCACCGTCTGCAGTGATTTTGGAGCCCAAGAAAATAAAATCTGTCACTGTTTCTACTCTTTCTTCATCACTTCATTTGCCATGAAGTGATTATGTAATTGTGTAAATATTTACTAAATACTCAATTACTCTGTGTAATTGAGTACTTGAGTTTTTGCATTAGCAGTTTCTGTTAATCAGTGGGGCTTCAAATGCTTGTTAGTCTTGGCCAGTGGCTACTGTGGGAAAAGATTGGAGGAGCATGCTTTCATTATATATAAATAAATAATTTTAATGTAAATAATTCAGAATAATGTTTTAAAATATTTCAAAATAATCTAGAATCAGTGTTTTGAGTTATCCAGTGAATGATTCTTTTGGGGATACTCAGGGTGAATTAAAATATTGAAATAGGGGAATTAACCTAACTAGCGTAGGGTGTAATGTTAGGAAGTGTGAAGGTAAAGCTATAAGTCATTGACTCCATAGACCAAATTGACCTTGCTGTTCATGTTGCCAAATAGTATAATCCTTTCCTAGATATACATATTGAAGATGAGGATAGGAAATTAATAGACTTTGATCACAATGAGTGATTATCTAGATGTATAAATTGTGTATGTATGTATGTGTGTGTTTTTCCAGATTGTTGATAAAATATTTAAATAACTTATAGAACTTATAAATGAATTTCTTATATATAGTATGTTACTGATATATTCTGATGAGTATTATGAAAATTAAGATTTTCTTCTCTGAATGAAGAGCTCATTCAATTTATATATGTGTGTGTGTATATATAGTGTATTTGTGTGTGTGTATATATGTGAGAGATACTGTGGCCTGATAAAATCAAAGCCACCACCATATTGTAATCTAAGATGATACACAGTGGGCTATTAGTTTTTATATCTCTTGTATAAAGAACCCAGAGAAACCAAACAGGGAAACTGCTATTCTAGACCTAGTTTTTAGGTACAAAGGAGAATAGATTCAGGAACTTTCTGTAGGTAAAATTTGTTGGTGTTCATCAACTCAGCCTTTGGTATATGCCTAAAATATAGAGTAAAAGAAAGATGATGTCCTGGATTGTATTGACCTACAGAACTGACAAACTGCATAGGGAGCAGTTTGGGAATTGAATATTCTAAGTGTCTAATTTTATTGTCCTGTTCTTTTTGGGAACAGGTTTGGCATTAGGTTGGTATTTTTGCATCAAGAAATGTTGAGTAGAGAAGGCTTTCCCATCAACATTTCATTAATCATAATACTGCTCTTAGAAGGGAAAGAATAACAAGTGTCCCACATTCCTCTATGGGGAAAGTTTAGAAAATAAATTTCACATTATTTTAGGTATTATATATATGTGTGTGTGTGCAGCAGAAATTTCAATATTCAGAAATATGCTGATGGAGTAAGAATGTGTATGTGATATACAGTAATGTTTTGTTTAGTCTTAATTATTAAATGAGATAGTCACTTATAAAAATGTTTATTGATTAGATAAGCAACATTTGCTAATGCTGAAAAATTAGAAAGTTTAGCAACCTGCCATGTGGAGTTGGTATATGCTGCTACATTTTGACTTTTTTCTAATATTAATTTAGATCCTAAAGTATAGCTGAGATTTATATGTGCATATGCATTCATGTATAGACTATTATAGTTTGATATTCTGTTTTTTCATCTATTGTGAAAATTTCCTCGTGTTTTTTATTGTAATTGTTAATGAAAACAGAATATTCCATCCTATGTATACACCATAATTCATCCATTTCCCTATTTTTGAACATTTAGGTTTTCTAATTTATGTTTTTGCTGTTAGCTTACTATAGTTTGTCATAATCCTTAATAGGCCCAATTGCTTGATTCTTTGATAAGAGTATTTTTGTCATGTCTAATATTATAGTTTATACATGAAATATGTG